>CM046667.1:4294087-4313570 GCA_025594165.1 Tamias sibiricus | reverse complement strand
AGAGAGAAAGATTAGAGATAGCTTTTTCTTCTTCTTAGAGCTTAGAGAGAAAGAGCTTTTTTCTTCTTCATCTTTTAGAGCTTAGAGAGAAAGAGAGAGAGCTTGAAAGAGAGAGATTTCTTCTTTAGAGAGAGAGAGAGCTTAGCTTTTAGAGCTTCTTTCTTCTTTGTTCTTTCTTCTTTCTTCCTCGGGAGCCTCGGCCTGACTCTGACCAGGAATTACTTCTTCTATCTGGTTTCTCTTCTGTAACCGCTCTGCCTACGTTCTGGCAGCTCTGATTCTTTTCTTCTTCTCCGACCCGAACTCTTCTTCTGACCGAGCGACTGCATGACTGACTGAATGAATTCATTCTTCTCCTGACTCTGACCGCTTTCACCCGGTTATATACCTTTAGCTTTGCGGGTGCCTCACGTGCATTTACAGGTGCATCACATACATACTTATTATCAGGTGGAACTTATGGCTTCCAGCTGACCGCAATAGCCATCTCCCTAATTGGGGCTCCTTCATATTCCTCCCTTTTAGTTTAAAAGGTGCTTTTTAATTCTATTTTCTATATTTTATTTTCTCTATTTTCTTGTCCCTACCTGGCTTTTCACCTTTTGTTTTAAAAGGGTGGATATTTGAGCCCTTTTTGAGGAGGTACTGCGGCTTTAAGGAAGCCTACTGCTGAGGAGCAGCTAACGCACTTAGTTAAGCACAATTGCATAAGCGGCTTTGACTTTTTTTTTTTTTTTTTCTTGTCTCTTCTTTATTTTTATGGCTTTTTTGCCAAAGCTCAATGGCTTTTTCGCTGCATGGTTTTCACCGTGCTTTTTAATTCTCTATTTTCTTTTAAGCTCATGGCTTTTTTCTTTATGGCTTTTTGCTAAAGCTCAAGGCTTTTTCTCTGCATGGCTTTTACCATGCTATTACTTTCTGGCTTCTTTATTTTTTATGGCTTTTGGCCGGCTACTCGCTTCATGGCTTCGGCTTCTCGCCGGCTCTCGCCGGCTACTCGCTTTGGCTTTTCGCTAATTCTTAACTGGTCTCAACTGAGTACTACTCTTTTTGCTGGTCTCAACTGAGTACTACTCTTTTTGCTGGTCTCAACTGAGTCAGAGGCTATGCTTTCTTCTCCTCTCTCCTCACTATCTTAGCTTCTTGTTCTTATATCTTATTTTTTCTTCTCTGCCTGCCGAGCCCCGGACGGGCCACCACTTGTAATCTGCCTGTCGTGGCCAGCCACAAACGCCGCGGGAGGAAAACTCTCGGAGGCAGAGTAAAGCTATTACTACTTTTACTTCTACTTTCTTAGAGAGAGCTTGGAGAGAGAAAGAAAGATTTTTCTTCTTTTTAGAAAGAGCTTAGAGAGAAAGATTAGAGATAGCTTTTTCTTCTTCTTCTTCTTAGAGCTTAGAGAGAAAGAGAGCTTGAAAGAGAGAGATTTCTTCTTTAGAGAGAGAGAGAGCTTAGCTTTTAGAGCTTCTTTCTTCTTTCTTCTTTCTTCCTCGGGAGCCTCAGCTTGACTCTAACCAGGAATTACTTCTTCTATCTGGTTTCTCTTCTGTAACCGCTCTGCCTACGTTCTGGCAGCTCTGATTCTTTTCTTCTTCTCCGACCCGAACTCTTCTTCTGACCGAGCGACTGCATGACTGACTGAATGAATTCATTCTTCTCCTGACTCTGACCACTTTCACCCGGTTATATACCTTTAGGTTTGCGGGTGCCTCACGTGCATTTACAGGTGCGTCACATACATACTTATTATCAGGTGGAACTTATGGCTTCCAGCTGACCGCAATAGCCATCTCCCTAATTGGGGCTCCTTCACGTCTCCACTGTTTTCATCCTATTGCATCGGTCTAGTGTATTTGTTAGTTTTGAATCAGAGGTGTACGTTTAATGAACAGAGTGGATAAAATAACACTTTTCTTCAGCCAAAGTTTATACTTTACCTAAGGTTCCTCCTATGTGTGATGTAATTGTATGTATCATATATTCTATATAATAATGTCATACAAAAAAGTTTCACTAGCTGTGCACGGTGGTGCATGCCTGTAATCCCAGCACTTGGCAGGCTGAGGCAGGAGGATTGCGAGTTCAAAGCCAACCTCAGCAATGGTGAGACACTTAGCAACTGAGTAAGACCGTGTCTCTAATAAAATACAAAAAAGGGCTGGGGATGTGGCCCAGTGGTCAAGTGCCCCTGAATTCAAGCCCCGGTACCAAGAAATAAATAAATAAATAAATTCACTGCCCTGAGACCTGAGAATCCTGTGCTCCGCCTGTTCATCACTCCTCTTCTTCTGCACTTTTTCTATGCTCCCTCAGTCCCTTGCCCCATCAGTCATACTACTGCCTCGATAAGGTTGCCTTTTTCAGAACATTGTTGACTTGGACTCTTACTGCACTTGGCTACTTCAGACTGGCTTCTTTCACTTACCAGTCTGCATTTAAGGTGGTATATCTTTGTGTATTTACATTTTAGTTTTTCCATTCACCTGTAGAAAGGTGCACCTCTTTTGATTCTATAATTGGGGACTTCTTCATATGGCTGCTGTAATCACTGCTATGAGGTTTCCTTGCACAAAATTTTTAATCTCATTTTTTAAAACACATGGGAGTGTGATGAGTTAATTGTAGAGTGTACTGTGTTTACTTTGTAGGAGCATGACTGTCTTCTAGAGAGGCTGTTCTCCTTTCAATTCACATAAGCAAGGAAAGAGTTCTTGCTGATTTATGTTTTTTTTTTTTTTTTTTTTCTTTTTTGGTGCTATTGGTTTTTGGCATTTGACCACTTCAATGGATATATGGTTATATCTCGTTCTTAGTTTGCAGTTTCCTAAAGACATGCTGGTGAACAACTCAGACAATATTTTCTCTCTGTGTTTCTTACATGAGTGCTTTTCAGATCTTCTGCCCATTTTTAAGTTGGTTGCTTGCTTTGTTACCGAGTTTTTTTTTTTATTTGTTTTAGTTTTTGTTTTCCTGTATGACGAATATCAGACCAGTGTCATTGTGTGTTGTGAAAACATGTTGTCCAGTTCTCCAGCTTCTCTTCTGATTTTCAAAAGTGTATGTTTTGAAATAAGGAAACTTCCTTACAATAAAGTTCTATTCACAAGTTTTTCACTCACAGATCATGTTTTTCTTATGGCCTATGGAGCCAACACGCCAAGCCTTATTTGTATTTAAGTACTTTTTTTTTTTGTTTGTTTGTTTGTTGTTTTGTTTTGTTTTAGTGAAGTTCTAAATTTTGAATCTATTTGTACGAGGTATAGGCAATTTTGAGGGGCTGGGCAGTGAATCAACAGATTTCTAAATACCAGGTGGGTACTGTTCTAGAGCTGCATCTGAAGTCCTCTGTCCAACTTGTAAACCACGTCTCCACTGAGAGCTAACACTGTGACATTTGTGAAATAAACGTGTTTCATTTTTTGCATCTTAATGTACAGTAGCATTGGAAACATTTTCAAAGAGAAAAGATTTTCCACTGATTTTTCATTTTTTTTGTCAAATATCAGTAGAATATACTTATATTTTGCCAAATACTGCACTGTCTTGATAATTGTAGCTTTTTAGTAGTTCTTAATCTTAGGTAGTGTCCATCCTGTGAATTTAGTTTTTATTACTCTGTTGGTTATTCTGGGACTTTTATGATTGAATATGTAACTTAAAAGATATTTTGTTGGTATTTTATTGAATCTGTATCTGTAATTGATAAGAATTGATGATAATATTGAGTTTCCCAACTATTAAAATGAAATATCTCACCTATTTGCCTGGTCTTTCATACTCTCTTTAGAAGCTTGCTCTTTTTGTCATACAGATATTTTGTCAAGTTTTTTTTTTTTTTTTTTTTTTTTTTTTTTTTTTAATGAGAAATTCTCTGTTTTTTTTTCTTTCTGCTATATAAACAGAGTGTGCTTTGTTAATTTGTTTTTTTTTTTTTCTTGTGGTGGTGTTAGACTCAGGGTACTCTACCATTCACCTACAATCGGAGTTTATTTAGTTTTTTTGTATTTTTTTATTTTTATTTTGAGACAGTCTTGTTAAACAACCTAGGCTGGTCTCAAAATTGTGATCCCGGGAAGGCTGTGTGTTTTGCTGTTGGGTAATGGTCAGGGAAGCCCTCCTGTCTGCTACTATGCTACATGGTCTCAGCCCCAACAGTGCTGTGTGATATCTTCCAGTGTAATTGTGAATTCTTCATGTCGTGGGAGTTTTGTATGTCTCTTCCTGATAAATTGTGACTATCTTTCAGGTGCATGTATATTAAAAATTCAAGACATTTAATTGAAAGTTTAGTCTAGTGCCACCACACTGGCACATGTCTGTACTACCAGCACCTCCAAAGTCTTAGTAAGGAGGATATCAAGTTCAAAGAAAAACTCTACAGCTTAGGTGCTGAATTACTTAGAGATTTTCTCTCTCAAAAAAGAAATAATTTTTTAAAAAAGGGTATGGATGTGGCTCATTTGTTAAGCACCTCTGAGTTAATTCTTTAATATAAAAAATAAAATCAAAACAAAAAACAAACAATAAAAAAATAGAAAAAATACTGTGGCCTGAGGATTTTAAAGCCTGATCTATCTCCAGGATGGTCAATGTCCAGTCATTCATTTTCCATCCATGAGCCATGTTTTCCTGTTTCTCAATATTTTTTGTAGATCTTTTGTTGTTGTTGTTTAAAATGAATGAAAATGTGTTCCTCTGATTTCTCAATACTGCTCTTCCTTTTTGTGGAAAGCTTCATGCATTTGCATAGAGAATATGCTCTGTGTGTTGTTTAGTGAATTAGTTTGCTTTCAGCTTTTTTGACACATTTTCCTGAATGCCAGTGTGGTAGGACAGAATGGAAACGTTAGCAGTTTAAGAGCTGAGAGGCTATGGTTTTGCAGACTGACACATAGCAGCTCTGCTTCATGAAATTTCACCATGCGGCAGGTACCTGTAACACAGTAGCAGAAGCAGCAAACAAAGTAGCAGGGAAAGAACAAACCATCTTTAAATTTAGTGTAGTAAAAGTCCCTAACAAGTCTAACCAGAGACCTTAGGCTGTTGCCAAGCTTGTGCCCATATAAGAAATATAAAATTTTCTCTCCAATATATTGCTGTAACTGCCTTGTCTTGATGTCCTCAAAATTGTTTATTGATCAAAGTAAAAGCCCTGCTGTGCTCATGGCTAGACTTTGGGAATTATTCCTCTGGACTGTGGTGCGACTAATAAACTGTTGCTTCCAGATCTCAGTGTCCCTTGGCCTCATTTCCCCCTACACAAGAAGGTAGAAAAGTGCAGTAGAAACAGCAAAAGCTCTGTCCTCTGATTTTTGTGCCTAGATGACTGGGGCTTCTGCTTTAAAACACAGTGTTGCATTGAAAACTCTTCTGTGCCTTTACTCTGGGGAACCCAGCCTGGGGAGGAACCAGTGCTGATCATGTGGGTTTTGCTTCTTTCTGAAAAATGTCATTCTGGTCTTTGTGGGCTTCCTTTCTTCCTAAGAACACCTGGGTGGTTTGTTTTGGGGATGCATCCTGTGGAGTGTTTCCACACCTGCTTAAGCACTGAGCCAAACACCCAGCACCACCAAACTCAATTGTTATCTTTGTTTATTTTGATTCAGGGTTTTGTCAACTTTCTTATGGCTAACTAATTAGCTGAGGCTGGCATTGAACTTGGGAACCTCCTGCCTTGGCCTCCTGAACCTGGGTGTTTTTGACACCTGATTCACAAACGAAATTCTGAAGCTTTCTTATCAGATTTTAGGTGATGGTGGAGTGAATAAAAGTAATTTGCTGTTCTTGTCTAATGCAGGTTGTTTGTTGACTCAAATCCTTTTAAGAAATTCCTGCTAATTTTTTAGTGATGACTTCGGACTTAATAGGGTGAGAGGTTGTTTTAGACATTAAGATTGTCCCATTATTTTAATACAAATTTCCAAGACATGGATAAGATATGCTGTGTGTACAATGGAGCCAGTTTCCAAGGTCTCCCACTAGGGATGTCAGGCTGCTGTCCTACACCAGAGAGGGTCAATCTGAAGGACATGTGTAGGTCACACTGTTTTTGCTGCCCCCCACTGTTCTTCATGACTACTCCAGGTAGATGTTGTGAACCTGTCAGAGCTTGCAGGCATGAGGATGTTTTTGTACTAATTGTTCTGCTCATGTTTCCTCATTTCTCTGAAGGGTTTGCATGTGGAGAAGCTCCTTCTCCCTGGAGACTTTTTCATCTTGCATATTAATGACTTACCTTCTTCAAAGACAAATTGACTATATTTGTGTCAGGATATTTTGGGGCTCTATTCTCTTCTACTTCATGGGAGAACCATAATGTTACCAGGCTTTTTGTTCTGTTTTATTTCTTGGCAGTACAGTAATGGTTCCAGACTCCCTGTTGTGTCATTTTGGAATGAATATAGATTTTTTTCTAAAGGCTTATCATTTTTGTAGAATTCTTTAGCTTGTTCTTATATAAAATAAAATTTCCACTGGTGGAGTGGTGCATGCCTATATTCCCAGCATCTGGGGAGGCTGAGGCAGAAGGATCATAAAGTTAAATTTTAACCTCAGCCACTTACAAGGTCCTGAGCAAGATAGTGAGTACTGTCTCAACATGACAAATATGGTGGAGATGTGACACTGTGGTTAAGTGCCCTGAGTTTAATGCCTGCTTTTTTTTTTTTTTTTTTAGTTTTTTTAAACATAAATAAATAAATAAAAGTAAATCTCTTGTAAGCTTCTTAAAGGTGTTTTAGTCTTTCACATTGGACAGTATAATAAATGGATATTTGTCTACAGAATAGAGGCCTTTTGCCAACTAGATTCCAGTTTGGCCTGGACATCATTTTGATCAGTCTCCAAGACACCTGCTTTCATTCATTTTTCATGCTGTGAAGGCCAGCCCACTGAAGGATTTTTTTTTCAATCTTTTGCTCACCTCTGGTGATTACTGTGCTGCTCAGGAGCTCACACATTTAAGTCCTTGAGTATGTTTTTGTTTCAGTGGCATGGGCACATTCTGGTAGGTGCTCTTTTTGGCTGTTCCATCACTGTACAGATCAAAACATGCTTAGGGATGTACATGGAGTGTCTTGTTTTACACCCAAACAGTGTTAGATAGGTGAGGACTTTTGGTTACAAACCTGCTTCGTTACCACACCTTGGAAATGCTGCTGCCTTAGGTTTCTTTGCAACCAGCATCATTGAAGTCATGAGGAAACTCTTTCACAACAGACAACCATTGCACATGTGGCCCAACCTTGATCAAAATGTTTTTGAGCAGAACATGCCTATGTGGCAGATGACTGTACCATATGTTAGTGAACTGGCTGTTTTTCAGAAGAGTTTTACAATCATTGGACATTCATTGTTGCTATGAGGTTTTCAAAAGTAGTGTCTTCCATTTATTAAGGAGATTGTTTTGAGACTAATAAAACTTTGTAAAGGTGTTGATTAACAAGGTGACGTTTTTGGGCCATTGAGTTTTTTTCTAAGACATGTGACATCTTTCCAATTATCCATTCTGCTTTGACAGTAACCGTGAGAAATTATCAAATTGTTGTGTTTATTACTCATTATCCTTGTTTACTAGTTGACTAAATATGTTCTGGAGTAAAGCACCTGCAAATTTCTAGTCGATCTCTTGGTGTAATCACACAGGTTTAGCTCAATCGCCAATTAACACATTGTGACAAACTGTGTGAAACGTTGTTGAAACGTTGTCTATAAAGGAAAGCTCCTTAGTGAGCCCATGCCCAGAGTGTGTTGGTGTGTTTTGATTGTAGGCACTTCTTTAAGGATGGAACAATAGACTTTCAGAAGGAGACAAAAGATCAGTATGCACCATGTTGTCTATATTAAGAGTGTAGGCCCAGTGAGCCAATGTGGTTGGCAGAATCTGTCTCAAATGCTGAGTTTTGTGAATCCAGCAATTTCATACTCAGTCAGCTTTCTATTCTAAGAGTACATACTATCCTGAGTGCTACTGTTACCTCTGTACTGAACAGGACATTGTTAGGACTTGTAATAGAGGTGCAACTAACAAAGAAGTTTGGAGTGACACGGGAGCCTGGCTTACCTTCTGTGAGCCCACCAAAGGAAGGGTGAAATACACTCTACTGTTTGCCATTGGAGTGGCTGTGAGAAATTGAGAGCACTATAGTTTTGATGGACCAAATCTTGGAATCGTGGAATTAATCAGGAAGCCAGAGAATCATGTAAACATCATGACTGTTGAGTATAGATTTCTTATGCTGTCAGTCTATCCTGAAGTCCACTATACATTTCTGGAATACTTTAGATCTCAGTGACCTTTGAGGATGTGGCTGTGAACTTCACCAAGCAGGAGTGGGCTTTGCTGGATCTATCCCAGAAGAACCTTTACAGAGATGTGATGCAGGAAGTCCTCAGAAACCTGGCTTTTATAGGTAATACTGATATTTCTTTAATTAATGGAATAGAGAACTCATGTTTGTTTTGGTCACATAATAAAACATGAAAAGGGAATTATTTGGTGAATTATTGCAGCAGAAAATGCACCTAGGACGTGGCAAAGCATTTCTAGTTCTTAAAAATTCATAACAATTGTTCTGGTCTGGAATTTTAGGTAACAAATGGGATGACAAGAACTTGGAGGATCAGATCGAAAATTCTGGGAGCAATCTAAGGTAATTGTACTCAATAAAGAAATTGTTGAGTGAATCTGAAATGTCATATAATTTTTCAAAACAAACCGAATAATATGAACAACTTGAAATATATTTATTCTGATAAGATTTTTCTTACCAGAAATATATACTTATTTCTACAAATTTATTCAGTCTATTCAAAGTACCTGACATGCAAAACGTATTATGAATTGCATATGTGAATATGACTATTTGGATAATAGCCATAGGGAATCTGTGTTACAATAGATTATTTCTTTTCAATATGTTTATTTTTAGGCAAATTGAACAAGTTAGCAAATCTAGGCTTTACCTGATGTTGGTAGGAATGTAAGCACATTCTAGCTTTTACCTGATTTTGCTAGTAATGTAAACCAGGACCTATAAATAAATAGAATATCATGAATGAATCATGCATTGATAATGTGTTGGTAATTCTTCAGAGAAGGCATATGAGAAACTTTAAGTCAAAGAAGATACTGTGGGGAAACTTTCAATGAGATTTCAATTCTTAACTGGAAAAAAAAAATTTTAATAGAGTAAATCCATGTGACTGCATTATGTGTGAAAACGACTTCATATGTTCTTCATTCCTTCATAGGCAGATCACATCTCCCTCTGGACACAAACGCGATAAGCATGAGGAAGGTGAAGAGAAGCGATGTGAATCTAAACAATACAGAAAATCTCTGGTTTCTCTTAAAAGGGTTCAGACACAAATGTTAATACAAATAGGAGATCGACCTTATAAAAGTGCAGTATGTGGGAAAGGCGTCATTTGTCCCACTTCCATTCAAAGTCATGAAGAAACACATACTGGTTGGCAACGCTGTGAATGTAAACAATGTGGTGAAGCCATTTTTTCTCTCACAGGTGCTCAAGGACACATGATAACACACAGTGGAAGTAAAAGTTATAAATGTAAGCAGTGTGGCAAAGCCTTCACTTGGTCCTCTCACCTTAAGGTACATGAACAAACACATACTGGAGAACAGCCCTATAAATGTAAACAATATGGAAAACCCTTTGCTAGAACCAGTGATCTTCATGTACATACAAGAAAACATACTGGAGAGAAGCCCTATGAATGTAAAGAATGTGGAAAAGCCTATGCTAGATCCTCTCAGCTTCACACACATGGTAGAACTCACACTGGAGAGAAGCCATATGAATGTCAACAATGTGGAAAAGCCTTCACTCTTTCTCTGTTTCCTTAAAAGACATGAACAAACGCATACTGGAGAGAAGCCCTATGAATGTCAACAATGTGGAAAAGCCTTTGCTAGATGCAGTCAACTTCACATACATGGAAGAATGCATACTGGAGAGAAGCCCTATAAATGTCAACAATGTGGCAAAGCCTTCACGCAGTCCTCTCACCTTCACTTCACATGAACGAAACTCATACTGGAGAGAAGCCCTATGAATGTCAACAATGTGGCAAAGCCTTCAGACGCAGTCCTCTCTTCACATACATGAACGAACTCATACTGGAGAGAAGCCCTATGAATGTCAACAATGTGGCAAAGCCTTCACGCAGTCCTCTCACCTTTATGAACGAACTCATACTGGAGAGAAGCCCTATGAATGTAAGCAGTGTGGCAAAGCCTTCACTAAGTCCTCTATACTTATGTTACATCAGAAATTTCATACTGGAGAGAAGCCCTATGAATGCAAACAATGTGGAAAAAGCCTTCACTAAGCCTTCAATAGTGCCTCTCACCTTCACTGTGGAACATGAACTAACTCATACTGGAGAGAAGCCCTATAAATGTAAGCAATGTGGAAAAGCCTTCATTATGTCCTGTCGCCTTCAGAGACATCAAAAAACTCATACTGGATTGAAGCCCTATGAATGTCAACAATGTGGCAAATCCTTCACTGAGTTCTCTGGCCTTAAGAGACATAAACAAACACATACTGGAGAGAAGCCCTATGAATGTAAGCAGTGTGGCAAAGCCTTCACTCTTTCCTTTGTCCTTAAAAGACATGAACAAACGCATACTGGAGAGAAGCCCTATGAATATAAGCAGTGTGGAAAAGCATTTGCTACATCCTATCATCCTCACATACATGGAAGAATGCATACTGGACAGAAGCCCTATGAACATCAACAATGTGGAAAAGCCTTCACTACTTCCTTTTCCCTTCAGATACATGAACAAACTCATACAGGAAAGAAGCCTAATGAATGTCTATGAATGTCAAAAATTCAGCAAAGCCTATGATACATGAAGTCATCTTCACAGGCATGGATGAATGCATACATAAATGAAGACTTATGAATGTAAAAAATGTGGAAAAACCTTTGTTACATCCTCTCAGCTTCACATACGTGAAAGGAGACACACTGGAAAGAAGACTCATGAATGTAAAAAATGTGAAATGTCTTTGTTACATCCCTTCTGCTTCTCTCATGTGAACGAACGCATATTCAGAGAAATCTTTCTGATGAAAACAATTGGCAAAGTCTTTTTTTATTACTGTTTCAGTCATAAACATGAAGGAAGTTTACTGGAGAAAAATCATTTGAATGCAAAATGTTGTAAATCAATATTTCATGTCATCTTCAATGAAAAGAAAGGCCTCACACTGCCGAATATATATATTGTACTGTGGATTTAGTCTGGTGGTACTCTACCAATGAGCCACATTCGTATACCTTTTAATATTTTTTTTGGGGGGGGGGGTATAGAATCTTGCTGAGTTACTTAGGGTCCTGCTAAGGTGCTGCGGCTGGCCTCACCTAGTGATTTTTCAACCTCAGCCTCCTGAGTCTCTGGGATTAAAGGCATACACCACCAAATTGACTGAATGATTCTTTAAATGTGAAAAATATGACAAATCATTCCATTTTCCTGTTGCCTTAAAGGCCATTTTACTCACACTGGAAAACAAACATTCTGAATGTGGGGGATTTGCTACATCAGGTCAGCTTCACATCCCAGCAATATTTTTTTCCTCATATATGAAAATACTCATGGAGAGAAGCTCTGTGAATGTGAGAAATGTGGGAGATCGTCTAGTTTCCCAGTTCCTTCTAAAGACTGGTAAGATTCTTGTTGAAAGTTTCATGGCAAAATGAAAAAAAATCCCATGCAAGTAAGAAATATAAAGTGTTCAGATGTTCTAGTTTTGTTCAGTTGTATGAAAGGACTGATACTGTGGAAAGTCCTGTGGAGAAGCAATATGGGCAGTATTCAACTTTCACAGTTTCCTTTAAAGACATAAAATTATTCATATCAGGGAAAATCCTTTTGCTCTTTAAAAAATATGGTAACACTTTCAACTTTCCAGGTCTCTGAACAGCATTGAAAAACTCACATTGTAGAAAAGACTTATATGTAGAAATGTGTTGAGACGTTCAGTTGTTTTAGGTCCAGTTAGACTTGTTCAGACTTGAGGAATTTGTTTAATATTTCATTTTATTTATTTATTTATTTATTTATTTTGGTACCAGGGATTCAACTCAGAGATGCTTCATCAATGAGCCACATCCCATTCCTTTTTAATTGTGTGTGTGTGTGTGTGTGTGTGTGTGTGTTGTGTGTGTGTGTTTTTTTTAATTTTGAGACATGTTCTCACTGGATTACTTTGGTACTAAGTTGCCTAGGTTGGCTTTGAATTAGTGATCCTGCTGTCTCAGCATGATAGAGTCATGCACTGCCTTCAGCAAACAACCTCTTTTTTTGAGAAAACCAATATAGGTGTGTGAAAATGGTGTTTTCCTTCATTTCTCTTTTGTCTATTTACGGGTAATGAAAATAAAACCTGGAGTGAATATGAGCATTGCATCAGCATGAAGATGTGGAAGTAACATAATTTTCTTGGCTCCATCTCTCCTATTTTTAGATTCAATTTTCTTGTATTTTAAGTTTTTAGCATATGTAGTCCACTCTCACATATTATGACATAATCTTATGTATACTATGGTTGTATGTGTGTAAAATCTAGTATGTAGTATAATTTTATACATAGAAGTATATATATAGAATAGTTTACTGGATTTGTACTTCAAATGTATTAATATTTATTTTCAGCATTTGAATTCTTTTTGAGTTTTCATCTCTCTACCCTCCTTAAGTACATTTTCTCTAATATTGTCCATTTTTTTTTTTTCTGCTAAAGGCCTTTTAAAATTCTTGTCTTATAATCAAAAAACTTTTCTCCAATCATAATATCTTATGATTTTATATATCTTGTGAAAAAATAAAAATTGTAAGAAGTTTTATATATTACCACCATGGTTAGAGAATGGAGAAGGAAGTAAAAAGAAATTATTATTATTACATCATCATCATCATCATCATCATCATCATAGCCATCATCACATCTGGATTGCTTGAGCACTGAGCCCCAATCTTCTCCCTTTTTAATTTTATTTTGATAGAGAATCTTGCTAAGTTTTTTTTTCAAAAGCTTCACTATCTTGCTGAGGCTGGGTTTGAACTTGCGATCCTCATGGTATAGTCACTGAGAATACACACATATTCTATCATGCTCAGCTCTGGCTATTTCTTGAAATCCTGGTGTAAATCAAAATGTGCCTGGTTTTAGTATAGTTTCCAGGTGTTAACCAATTCAGAAGCAAGAATTGCTTTTTAATGTGTTGATGTATATTAACCTCCTTCAAGCTCTAAGTTTCTAGAATGATATTGATAGTCATAAGAACATTAATTCACATTTTATATTCCAAATATTTATTAGTCCACTTGAACTAAACTGAAGTCTACTTGAAAAAGTTTATGTTAGATAATTTCTTTTGAAAACAGGGGTGAAAGGAGTATTTAAATGTTTAAGGGAACAAACTATTCATTTCTACTTCTATCACATGATACAATAAACTTTAGTTAATTATAATGAGCATTATCAGAATTTTTTTTTCAAGAAATAATTGAAGATTTCCATCTTTTGCCCAGGAACCATCTAGGCACCTTGGCAGGGTTACAGAGGCTATCAAACATGGCATGGTGCTCATGTGAGTGTTTTCTAGAGCACCAAGTGAAATTACAAAAGGAAACAGCTGGGAGGGGTGAGGCTTGCGACCCACACATGCACAGTCATATGCACATGCACTTATGTGCAGGTTCAATTCACCCTTTTCTGTACATACCCTCCCTACTGCAGTTCTTTAATTCTCACTATGTAATGCAACTATTGATTTCTTTTATTTTTCTCACAACGTGCTGCCTGCTAGTCCTTCTTAAAAATCAATTGTTATTTCATGGCCTCACAATTTAGTCTTTTGTGTTTTTCTAAAGTTATATTACACATTCTATATGTTAGTGTAGGTATTTCACTTCAGCATTAAGTACAGATTGGTGAAATGTCTCTTTTGTTCCTCCTTTTCTCCATTCTTTCCTTAAGATTTCACCCTGGAGTGCTCCACTGCTGAGCTTTGCCATAACCCTTTTTTTTTGTTGTTTTTTTTTGTTGTTGTGGCACTCAGTATTGAACTGAGGGGCACTCGACCACTGGGCCACATCCCCAGCCCTTTTTCTGTATTTTATTAGAGACAGGGTCTCACTGAGTTGCTAAGTGCCTCACCATGGCTGAGGCTGGATTTGAACTCAAAGTCCTCCTGCCTCAGCCTCCCAAGTGCTGGGATTACAGGCATGCGCCACCGCACCCATCTGCCATAGCCCTTTTAATAATTATATTTTGAGATTTGGTGAGGCTCACCTCAAACTTGTTGTTACACTGCTTCAGGCTCCTAGCAGCTGGGACCACAGGCATGTGCCTTGTGTGCCCTGCAGCTGTCCTCTTCCTTTTCCTTGATGCCTCATTGGTCTGTTGATAAAACTGGTATCACCATTCTGTCACTAGTCCTTGATCTATGTTGCATTTGTTATGTTGTATGTAGCACATTAAAGAGCATTTAAAAACAGTGTCATTTGTATGTACTGTTTGGAGAACCATCTTCTGAAAATATATGTTGCCCTATACTTAATTGAGTTGCTTTTTCTTTTCTTTTCTTGGTGCCAGAGACCCAATCCTGCCTCGTGTATGCTAGGCAGGCACTTTAGCACTGAGCACCCCCCTAGCTCTAATCGTGAGTTTGCTGCTGTTGTGTGTGGATCCCACTGGTGACCCCGTCAGTTGATGCCAATCTATGGGTGTTTTCTCCATGTTTGCAGCTTGTCCCTTCTTTCTTAAACTTCGTTTACAGCAGTGAATTTTAAAAACTGACATCCAAATTACCTCTTCCCTTCCAGGATTAATACTTAGGTGGAATATGGCAGAAAACCCAGGCTTCGTTTCTCTCTGTATTTAGGGATCTCAGTAGCTTTGTGAATATCATATTATGATTTTCTTAATGCACAGTGTGTGAACAAAGACCAAGCAAGAAGTGTCCCGGTCTTATGTTCTGATGTAGTGGTGCCCCATTCTCCACTTAAGAATCTTAAATAAGCTTCTCCAGAGACCATCATGATAATTTTTTTTTTTTAAAACAGAATGTCAGGAAAAATTTTTGCAAAGAACTCTTTGTCGGTTAGTATGCAGACTTGATGGTGGTAAATCTTGGAAAAACCTCTGAATAATTTTACAAAATGCCCACAAAGAACGTTCAGTTAACTAAAAAAATTGTAGATTTTTAAAAACATTTATTTATTTATTTGCTTTAGTTGTACACACATGCAGTGCATTTAAAAACCTCTTTTTGTAGACTTTTTTTTTTTTTAAAAAAGTAAATGTCCACCCTGCTTCTACTGTGTGTAAAGATGAACAAAATTTCAAACTCGAGGTCCAGAAAATTTTAAGGCATACCTTTCTGAACCCTGCAACCCATAAATCTACTCACTAAAAATTCCTTGGATCTCCAGCCTCATCTGCGTTACATCACTAATAGAGCCTCCACAAGGGAAAGATCCAGATCGTAGCCAGGAATTCTTGTTTTAACATTATACAGCAGGATCTTTTATGGGAATTCAGAAGCAGTGGTTTCAAGGTTCTCAATTTAGACCTGCAACCTTCTTCCTCAACAGCCATGAACCATGCAAAGTCCACAGTGGGTGTAGCAACTCAGGAGGTAGTCAGATGTCATGAAGGCATAACCCCACTTGACCCTATAGCCAATATATTTCCAGAAGTCCTTCTTTCCAGTGCTTGTCCTGTGTTGCAGGGGGGTCCTGCATGTTGCTGTAAAATTCTGAAGGTCTTTCCTGTGCTCTGCTGGGGTCATTCTGCCTAGCAGACCTGGACAACTCTGGTCATGGGGACTCTTATTGATGGTGGAACAGTAGATACTTGCACTGATTTCCATTTACTCCTGGGCCTAATGAACTTCTTCCCCACAACCACCCAGTCATGCCTGGATCTGCAGTTTATTGTCACCTTCTTACTTGCACTGCCTCAGCTCAGATTTCTCCCAGTTCTCCCCACTCAAGTTCTTCCTACTTTACAGCCTTGTTGGCCTTCCAGGACCATGTCCCTTCTCCTAGAGGCACACCACCTCCTGACAGCTGCCACTCTGCCCAGGGTTGCCCAGTTGTATGCTGTGGGTAGGGTGTCTCCTGCTGTGGAGTCTTGGTACACTTGGACCCAGGGTTGCCCAGGTGTGTGCCACAGGCTGCTCATCTTCCCCTGTTCTGTGGAGCCATGATACTCTCTGTCCCTATGTTGGGAATCCTGTCAAGAGGAGAGAGGCAACCTCCAGCAGAGAACTTGAGTTTTTATCTGCTTAAGACTGTCATTTATGTGACCTCCATTGACCTGTCCCATGCCCCATCCTAGGGAAGACTCTGCAGGTTGTCCAGGCAGTAATATGCTTCCTGGAACATGCCACCAGGAAGAACTGTGTTCAGGTAATCTGTGATGTATAATTTAAGTTTTTAGTTGTAGTCTGACGAAACCACAAATTACATTAAGCCAATCATGAGTCTACCAAGTAGGAAAGGAATTTCAGATGGAAGGATTTTTAGTCTCTCAGTAATTTTTTATTTGGATAGTGCATTTTTGGCATCCCACATTAAAGCATTTTTTCTTTGCTTTGACTTGGAATGATTTCTTTGAAAGCATATTTTTTGGTTTTGTAAGCACTTGAAATATGCATGAGATTGTAAAATCTCCAGTGTGGTTGCACATACCTTGAATTCCAGTAGCTTGGAATGCTGAGGCAGGAGGATTGTGATTTCAAAGGCAGCATCCACAGAAGAAAAGCACCAAGCAACTCAGTGAGACCCTATCTCTAAATAAAATACAAAAGAGGGCTTGGATGTGGCTCAGTGTTTGAGTGCCCCTGAGTTCAATTTTCACTACTTCCCACAAAAATGCATATAAGTCAAGTTTTAATAAACTATGATAAGGGGCTGGGCATGGTTTCACAGGCCTGCAGTCCTAGCACTTAGGAGGCTGAGGCAGGAGGATCACGAGTTTAAAGCCAGCCTCAGCCATGGCGAGGCATTCAGCAACTCAGTGAGACCCTGTCTCTAATAAAATACAAAATAGGGCTGGGGATGTGGCCCAGTGGTCGAGTTCCCCTGAGTTCAATCTCTGGTACAATAAATAAATAAATAAATAAATAAATAAATAAATAAATAAATAAATAAAAAATAAAACTATGATAGATGGATTGATGGGCCTGACCATTATAGCGTTTTCAGTTTTAGATTCTTTGGCATGGTTTGGCAGTGCAAGAACTCTTTAAAATTAACAAATTCAGTAAAAAACACTTCTTTGGATATTAAAATAATGATATAGAAGGGCAATGAAGGGCACTTTTCTGCTCTGGGAACCCTCAGTAATTGATGGTCATCAAAATTAAGCATGATTTTCTTATCATGAAGAGGTTTTGAAAGCTTCTGCAGTGCAGGAGCCTCTGAAGGTGCTAAGAGTGCCTGTCTTGGGACTGGGGTTTTGGCTCAGTGGTAGAGCACTTGCCTAGCACGTGTGCAGCCCAGGTTCAAGCATTAGCATCATGTAAAAACACAAGCATTTTGTACAACTAAAACCAATAAATAAATTTTTTTTTTAAAAAAGTGCCTGTCTTTTCAGAGGCTTTTGGTGGAGGAATCCCATATGGAACTCCCTGATTTATAGATGACCTCATTGGGGAGATCAAGTGAGTCATATGAGTGAGTAACACATAGTCCATAGGTCCGGTGCAGCCAACAATGTGTCAATTTTTTGTCTTTAAGGAATGTGTCAAGGACCCTTGGAGGAGGATGTCAGCAATGGAAGATCACACTTGTGCTTCTGGAGAAAGTAGGATGTTGTGAGTCTCTTTTCAATGTCATTTGTGAAAAGCAGTTAAGTAGTCTGAAAAAAAGTATTTAATCCTTTTAGTGGTAAGAACAATTTGCGGTGTAGAATACTATTGAAATAACAAAGACAGAAAATATTAGCCAAATCAGAGACCAAAATATTTATCAGTTGTTGTTTAGATAGATTAGTAATTTTAATTATATTTGTTATTGGATATAGATGGGGCCACATTGTGAAATTAGCAGCAATCTACCCCAGGCAAGAGTTAAGATAGGTTCTATCTGTGTTTCAGTAGTTGGTATTTCATTGCTTCACTGTGATTATCAGTGAAACTGTGTTTAAACATTTCAGGATATGCAGATATAACTGTGGTTTTTGCACATTTGGTGAATTAGGCAATATTAGTCGATTAAATGTTCTGAGAATCACATCAGATTTTAGATGAATTTTAAGTTTCCATACACCTTGTTTTAACATACCAACAATTATATGAAGTGATTTAATTAGAGATGCATGTTTTTTTTTTTTTTATTTTTTATTTTTTTTATTTATGGTAATGGAGATTGCCACGACCAGTACAGCCAAACTAGCAGGTTTCTAGAGATGAGCAATGGCAAACTGGTTGGAAGAAATAAAGGGTCACACACACAGATCTTGAAGATAAAACAGCTGGGATCAGATGAAGTTCTGCTCTGTGATGGAGAAACAGGTATAAAAAGTAAACCAGCAGTCTTCATTATATGTCTCATTATTCAGATGAAAGACTATGCAAGCATCATTTTTTGTATTCATGAAACTGACAGAGTTAGCAATACTATGCAGCTCTTTCCTCAGTTATATTTTACAGTTGCAATGTGTTGCAATGTTAGAAGCATTGTGCATGTCTTAAGAAAGTGCAATGTTTAAAGTTGCTAATTTTCACGAAGATTCAGGTGTAGCAGAACTGGTGAAACATTGTGGTTATCTTAGCAAGGAAGTTCCTTTATTCCCTGGAGCTGAGTGGCTGAGAATAACTTTAAAGTTGCTAAGACTCTCGCAACAGAGTCTCCCAGTAGAGAGCATTCCATGGCAAACAGGCATCCTACAGGTTTGCATAGAAACTTTTCCAGTCACCAAACATGCTGCAGCCATGAAGTGATCAGGGATTCCAATCTCAGACACTGGTCTTCCAATCACTGTCACCACTTTTCCTCAGGAGATTAAACCCAAGGCTGATTTACCACTGAGCTACATCCCCTTCCTCTCTTTTTTCTTTCTTGAGACAGTGTTTGACTCTGTTCCTGAAGGTGGCCTCAAACTCATATAAAACAAGAGCAATGTGGTCTCTGAACCTTTACCCCAGTGGCAGTCACATATGCAGGGCTTAACTGAAGTGGTTAAGGTTAAAGTTCTGACACTTTGGAATCCCATAGGACATGACTACTGTACCCAAACCCATTCTACTGGGCTTGATAGCAATTTTCAAGCCCCCTTTTTATGTCTTTACATCACAAGAAAAGATGCTTTTTTTTTCAAATTTGTACAGTGGTACCACTATAGCACAGACCCTAACTACTTGAGAATGATGTGGGGATCATGAGGAACTTGTTATAATGATGTGGGTTCATTCTACAGTCTGATGTGACTTT
>CM046667.1:4273818-4293987 GCA_025594165.1 Tamias sibiricus | reverse complement strand
GTTTTATGGGGCAAAATGGGAGGGAGTCTAGGGTCAGTGGTCAGTTTTGGAATTTATTGTCCTGGACCTGATGGAGGGGCTGGGGTCAGTGGTTGGTACCTGGGAAGGATTTGTTTACAGAAGGGTTAATGCTTTAGCCTCTTTCTAGAGACTGCCTTTCCAGGTTTGATAGACGCCTCCTCCTTAGGGTTTGTTTTAACACTGGGAATGAATTGCATTGGGAAAAGATTAATGCTCCCAATGTATGGCTTTCCTTCTAAACCCCTTTCCCTGGGTCTCACTACTTTTGGGGTTTGGCATTCTCCACATCTAATAGACACTGACATTTTATTAGGTCCACCATGAGGAGGAGCTCATCTCAGGATCCTTCACTAACCACATCTGCAGAGACCCAGTTTCCCCACCAGGTCCCACTCACAGGTTCTGTGGTCAAGATGAAAACAGGGCCCTCCTCTTACAATGGTTTCCTACTTCCTCCCTAAGCTCCAGGGAGGCTCCTTCCTGCCTCTTCCAGCTCCTGGGGCTCCAGGCGGCACTTGGCAGAACAATTTGTTGGGCCCTCAAAAGCTGAAGATAGAATCACAATATGACCCCATACTGCCACTGCTGGGTTCCATCCAACCACCCTTCCATCTAACAACAACTTATCCAACCATTCATCCACCCATCCATCCACCCAAATATCTATCCAACTATTCGCCCATCCATCCATGCACCTATGCATACACCCACCCATTTATCTACCCATCCATCCTCCCAAATGCCGGGACAGCTGTGTTATTAATGGGGCCGAGGTCTAAAGCTACCCCCCTTTTGGGGCCCTACGTTCTTTCTGCAGGAAGAAAGAACGTAGCTTACCTGGCGAAGATAGGCTTAGCGGGCAAAGATCCCCGGGCGTATCCCCCCCCCCCGCCTGATTGACGGATACAACACCACACCCAGGGAATTTTGTAGAAAGCAAGAGCCAAAACTCAAATTTATTAAACAATGAACTGCACTTAAATAGGCCCAGAAATAACCAATCCTCGACCTGCAGGGCGGTTCGGACTCTCACGATACATCATAGCCACACCCCCTTGCTTAGCCCCGGTCCTCTAAAGGGCGTGGTAAGCAACCAGAGCTCATCCCCTTGGCAGACAGCGTCCAGAACTTCCCAACACCCAAATACCCATCCATCCATTCATGCACCTATCCATCCACCCATCCACCCATTTATCCACCCATCCATCCAACTCTCCACCCATCCACCTATCCATCCTTCCAAATACCCACACATCCACCCACCTCTCCATCCATCCATCCATCTACCCAAATACCCACACATCCACTCACACATTCATCCATCCATCCATCTACCCACCCACCCATCCATCCATCCATCCATCCATCCGTTAGTTCCTCCTTTGTTCTCTATTCTATACCATTGGTCTACATGTCTATTTTGGTGCCAGTATCATGCTGTTTTTGTTACTATTGCTCTGTAGTATAATTTAATATCTGGCATAGTGATGCCACCTGCTTCACTCTTCTTGCTAAGGATTGCTTTAGCTATTATGGGTCTCTTATCTATCCAGATGAATTTCATGACTGCCTTCTCTATTTCTATAAGAAATATCATTGAGATTTTGATTGGAATTGCATTGAAACTGTATAATTCTTTTGATAATATAGTCATTTTGACAATATTGATTCTGCCTCTCCAAGAACAAGGTAGATCTTTCCAACTTCTAAGGTCTTTCTTAATTTCTTTCTTTAGTGTTCTGTAGTTTTCAATACAGAGGTCTTTCATGTCTTTCGTTAACTTGATTCCCAAGTTTTTTATTATTCTTGATGCTATTGTGAATGGGGTAGTTTTCATCATTTCCTTTTCAGAGGAATTGTCACTGATATACATAAATGCCTTTGATTGATGGGTGTTGATTTTGTATCCTGCTACTTTGCCAAATTCATGTACTAGTTCTAAAAGTTTTCTGGTGGAATTTTTGGGGTCTTTTAGGTAAGGAATCATATCATCAGCAAACAGTGCTAATTTGAGTTCTTCTTTTCCTATCTGAATCCCTTTAACTTTGTTCATCTGTCTAAATGCTCCGGCCAGCATTTCAAGTACTATGTTAAATAAAAGTGGTGAAAGGGGCATCCCTGTCTTATTCCAGATTTGAGAGGTAATGCCTTCAATTTTTCTCCATTTAAAATGATGCTAACCTGAGGATTCGCATAGATAGCTTTTATAATATTGAGATATATTCCTGTTATCCCTTTTTTTTTTATTGTTTTGAACATAAAGCAGTGCTGTATTTGTCAAATGCTTTTTTTTGCGTTATTGAGATGATCATATGGTACCTATCTTTAAGCCTATTGGTGTAAATTATAGCGTTTATTGATTTCCATATGTTGAACCAACCATGCATCCCTGGGATAAACCCCACTTTATTGTGGTGCATTATCTTTTTTTTTTTTTTTTTTTTTTTTTTTTTTTTTTGTGGTACCGGGGATTGAACTCAGGGGCACGCGACCACTGGGTCACATCCCCAGACCTTTTATGTATTTTATTTAGAGACAGGGTCTCACTGAGTTGCTAAGTGCCTTGCCATTGCCGAGGCTGGCTTTGAACTCGCGATCCTCCTGCCTCAGCCTCCCAAAGTGCTGGGATTACAGGCGTGAGCCACCGCGCCCGGCTTGCATTATCTTTTTGATATGATTTTGTATTTCATTTCCCGAATTTTGTTGATGATTTCTGCATCTAGGTTCATTAAAGATTTAGGTCTGAAGTTTTCTTTCTTGGAATTGTCTTTGGTTTCTGAATCAGTGTAATATTGGCCTCATAGAATGAGTCTGGAAGAGCTCCCATTTTTGCTATTTCCTGAAACAAATTGAAAAGTACTGGTATTAGTTCTTCTTTGAAGGTTTTGTAGAACTCCGTTGTGTTTCCATCTGGACCTGGGCTTTAATGGTTAGTAATTTTTTTTTTTTTTTTTTTTTTTTTTTTTTTTTTGTGGTACCAGGGATTGAACTCAGGGGCACTCAACCACTGGGCCAAATCCCCAGCCTTTTTGTGTATTTTATTTGAGACAGGTTCTCACTGAGTTGCTAAATGCCTCACCATTGCTGAGGCTGTCTTTGAACTCGTGATCCTCCTGCCTCAGCATCCCAAAGTGCTAGGATTACAGGCGTGTGCCACTGCGCCCGTCTCTTGGTTGGTAATTTTTTGATAGCATCTTCTATTTCCTCACTTGAAATTGATCTGTTTAAATTGCGTATAACCTTCAAATCCAGTTTAGGCAATTCATATGACTCTAGAACGTTGCCAATGCCTTCAATATTTTCTATTTTGTTAGAGTACAAGTGTTCAAAATAATTTTTAATTATCTTCTAGATTCTTGTGGTGTCTGTCATGAGAGTTCCTTTTTCATCATGGATGTTAGTAGTTTGAGTTTTTTATCTCCTTGTTTTTGTTAGTGTGCCTAAGTGTCTGTTAATTTTATTTATTTTTTAAAAAACCAACTTTTTGATTTGTCAATTTTTCAATATTTTTTAATGTTTATTTATTTACTTTAGTTTTACACAAAGTTTTTTTATTCATTTATTCATTTATTTTTTTTTTTTTTTTTTTTTGTGGTACTGAGGATTGAACTCAGGGGCACTTGACCACTAGATCACATCCCCTGACCTTTTTGGTATTTTATTTAGAGACAAGGGTCTCACTGAGTTGATAAGTGCCTCCCCATTGCTGAGGCTGGCTTTGAACTCACAATCCTACTGCCTCAAACTCACAAAGTGCTGGGATTACAGGCATGCACTACCGCGCCCGGCTCAAAGTGTTTAATTTTATGTGGTGCTCAGGATCAAACCCGGGCTGTGCACGTGCTAGGCAAGCTCTTTACCACTGAGCCACAACCCCAGCCATTTCAATCGTTTTTATTTAGTTTCAATTTTATTAATTTCAGCTCTAATTTTAATTATTTCTTGTCTTCTGCTGCTTTTAGTGTTGATCTGTTCTTCTATTTCTAGGGCTTTGAGAAGTGATGTTAAGTCATTTATTTGTTGTTTTTTTTTTTTTTTTTTTTCTTTTGAGGAATGAATTCCATGCAATGAATTTTCCTCTTCATTCTGCCGTCATAGTGTCCAAATATATTCTTTTTTTTTAAATATTTATTTATTTGCTTTAGTTGTACACAATGTGTTTATTTGTACATGGTGCTGAGGATCGAACCCGGGCTGCGCACGTGTTAGGCGAGCGCTCTACCGCTGAGTGCCACAATCCCAGCCCGTCCAAGATATTTTGATTCTTTATATCTGTGTTGTCATTCTCCTCTGGGAATTTTAAAATCTCCTTTTTTATGTCTTTTGCAACCCCTTGTTCATTCAGTAGCATGTTGTTTAGTCTCCAGGAGTTGGAGTAACATTTTTTATAATTTTTTTTATTATTGATTTCTAATTTTATTTCATTATGATCTGATAGAATGCAGGGTAGTAGCTCTACTCTTTTATATTTGCTAAGAGTTGCTTTGAGGCATAATATATGGTTTATTTTAGATAAAAAGTCATGCACTGCTGAGAAGAAATTATATTCGTTCACTGAGAGATGAAATATCGTATATATGTCTGTTATGTCTAAGATGTTAATTGTATTAATGAGGTCTAAATTTTCTTTATTTAACTGTTGTTTAAACGAGCTATCCAGTGGTGAAAGATGTGTGTTAAAGACTCCTATAAAAATTGTGTTGTGGTGCATTTGACTCTTGAACTTTAGAATGGTTTGTTTGATGAATGTAGGTGCTTTTTATTTGGGGCATATAAATTTATTGTTGTTATGTCTTGTTGATGAATGGTTCCCTTAAGCAGTAAGAAATATCTTTCTTGTCTCTTTTGATTAACTTTGGCTTGAAGTCTACCTTATTTGATATGAGAATGGAAACCCCTGCTTACTTCCACAGCCCATGTGAGTGGTAAGATTGGTAAGATTTTCCCAGCCTTTCACCTTTAATCTATTGATGTATTTTTCTATTAGGTGAGTTTTTTGAAGATAACATGTTGTTGTATCTTTTCTTTTAATCCAGTCTGATAGTCTGTGTCTTTTGAATGGTGAGTTTAGACCATTAACATTCAGGGTGCCGGGCACTGTGACTCACATCTGTAATCTCAGCACTTGGGAGGCTGAGGCAGGAGGATCATGAGTTCAAAGCCATCCTCAGCAATGACAAGACACTTAGCAACTCAGTGAGACCCTGTCTCTAATAAAAAAAAAAAAAAAAAGCTGGGGATGGGGTCCAGAGGTCGAGAGCCCCTGCGTTCAATCCCCAGTACCAAAAACAAAGAAAACAAACAATAAAACAAAGAAGCCGGGCGTGGTGGTGCACACCTGTAATCCCAGCACATTGGGAGGCTGAGGCAGGAGGATCGCGAGTTCAAAGCCAGCCTCATCAATGGCGAGGTACTTAGCAACTCAGTGAGACCCTTGTCTCTAAATAAAATACAAAAAAGGGCTGGGGATGTGACCCAGTGGTCGAGTGCCCCTGAGTTCAATCCCCAGTACCACAAAATAATAATAATAATAACAATAATAATAATAATAATAATAATAATAATAATAATAATTCAGGGTTATTATTGAGACATGATTTATATTCCATTTTTTGTGTGTGTGTGTGTGTTTAACTTGATCTGATTTTTTTTTCTGACTAGTGTTTCCTTTAGCTTAATATCTCCCTTTGCTAATTTTCTTTGTTATTTTTTTTTTTTTTTTCATGGAATATTTTGCCAAGGATGTTCTGTAGTGCAGGCTGTTGAGTTGTGAATTCTTTTAACTTTTGTTTATTGTGGATGGTTTTTATTTAATCTTCAAATCTGAAGCTTAATTATGCTGGATATAAGATTCTTGGTTGGCACCCATTTTCTTTCAGAGCTTGATATATATTGTTCCAGCATCTCCTAGCTTTTAAGATCTGGGTTGAAAAATCTGCACATAATCTAATAGGTTTTCCCCTATATGTAATCTGATTCCTTTCTCTCATGGCTTTTATGTAGGAGCCCTGTTTGGGGAGATGGCTTAAAATGCGGTTGACTATGGGCCATAAGAATTTGGGCATTGTCGCCTTCTGTAGTTTCACTGGACTTGGCCCGGGATCTCGCTGGACTTGGCCCGGGATCTCGAGTGACTTGGCCGAGATTGTTGATCAGGTCAGTGCCATTTTGGTGGTGTGTGTGGCGCATGTTAGTCATTGTTAGAGCCAGAGAGAAAAGTTATCAGAGTAAAAAG
This sequence comes from Tamias sibiricus, assembly GCA_025594165.1. Classification (NCBI taxonomy): domain Eukaryota; kingdom Metazoa; phylum Chordata; class Mammalia; order Rodentia; family Sciuridae; genus Tamias; species Tamias sibiricus. The sequence continues at coordinate 4,287,731 of CM046667.1, read as the reverse complement.
CTGTTTGTTTTCAGTTTGCCTCTGAACTTCTTTCCGCGGCTTTGTTGTTCCAAGCGGCCATCGCTTCGGGCGGCGACACTTTTAATATTCTCTTCTTATTCTATATTTTAGACACTTTCATTATAATGTGCCTTGGTGTGGATCTGTTGTGATTTTGTACATTTGGTGTTGGGTAAGCCTCTTGAAATTGGTTTTCCCATTCATTCTCATGTTTGGAAAATTTTCTACTATTATTTAATTGAATAAATTACTCCTTCTTTTGTTTTGGAACTCTATGCCTTCCTCAATCCCAATAACTCTTAAATTTGGTCCTTTTAAGCTATCCCATATTTATTGAATGTTCTGAATATGATTTCTTATCATTTTCACTGTGTGATCTACATTTTTTTCAAGATTTTATATTTAGTCTTCATTATTGGTGGTCCTGTCTTCCAAGTGGTCTAATCTGTTGGTGGTGCTTTCAATTGAACATTTAATTTAGTTTATTGCTTCTTTCATTTTGAGGATTTCTGTTTTTTTTTTTTTTTAACCTCTATTACCCTATTGAAGTGATCTTTTGCTTCTTGTATTTGTTTATGAAGTTCTTTGTCAAAATGATCTTTTACTACCTGTCTTTGGTCTATTATATCATTCATCAGGTCATTGAAAATTTTGATTATGTACCTCCTGAACTCCTTCTCTGTCATTTCATCTTCTGTGCTTGCCATGGAATCTACTAAAGACGCATGTTGCTTTGAACACTTTCTTCCCTTGTTTTTTCATATTGCTTGTATGACTTTTCTTCTACCACAGTGGAACCTTCACTTTTTTATTTTTACCTTAAAATTTTATGATGCCCCTGTTGTACAATGTTATCAGATCTCCATATAAACACTTTACACTCTAAAACCAGATATTTTCTATTTAAATGTTCACAATTTGGTCACAATGTACAGAATGAGTGAATTCAAACATTGTCTCCAATATACTCGGTAGGTTTGCAAAGGGGTTTATAATTTCTGATATTGGACACAGATGTGATATGCTGAGGAGGAAGGAGGTGAGTATATTGAGTTATTATTTCTTAGGAAGTGTGAAAGAGAAATGAATGTAGTTTAATATCAGCAGGAGAGAGAGGAGATGAATTGGAATAAACAAGTTAGAGTGAAGACTGAGGTGTATACAAAGCAAACTTATGTATATGTTTAGAGAAATAAAAAATGTCAAAGTAGTAGAAATTGGTGAAAATATAAGAAAAAAAAGTGAGTAAAAAATTGAAAAGAAACTATATATAACACAGCTTTTATATACTATTCAGTTGCCCCAGTTCTCAAAATACTAATTCATGTTTAAAACTTGGTTTCACATAGGTTGAGAGTGTGAGGGCAGGGGAGTAAATAGGGAGAGGGAAGAAGAGGAAAAAAAAAAAAAAAAAGGAGAAACAAGACCAATGAACCAAACAAACAAAAAACTGAAAAAGGAGAAACAAGACCAACCAAAACAAAACAGAAAAACTGAAAAAGCATGCCTGCCTGTGTATGAGGTGCACAAAAAAAAAAAAAAAAAAAAAAAAAAAACCAAAACAAAAACTTCACTAAGAGGAACACACAAATAAATCACAGATAAGAAATCTTCAGGAAAGATTTCCTGGATCCCTTACAGACAGTAGATTTGGTTGTCTGTTTTCTTTTTCCAGAATTTTATTGCCATTCTCCAGATGTTGAAAGTAACCAAGTCGTCACAGAACCAGCCCTAGCTTTGGCTACAGAATTGGAGAGGAATTATAAACTGTGTACCTGGTCAGCCAGAGTTCTGAGTAGGGAGTGGACCCCCAGTAGATGGTGCTGAAAGGTGACCCAAGATGTAGGCGTCTACTTTCCATGTCACAATATAGTTGCAGAGTTATGGAGCTGAGATGCTGGGTTCAGATAGGGGCTCCTCCACTGTCTGCGTGTGGTTTGTGTAGATGTCAGCTGTCTTCAGCGCCTGTGTAAATTTCTCAAGTGTATGCAGACTTTCACACGCATAGGTGATTCCCTTTTTATTTCTTCTTTCTCCCTCTGCTGCAGCCACTTTCATAAATGGCGGTGATCAATCCTTCTGGGATTGATGGAACCACCCAGGACCTAACTGGTGTTCCTATGCGTGGGAATTTGCTAGGTGTTTTGCATGAGAGCAAGTTGTATAGCCAAAAGATCAGCACCTAATCAGCGCCTAGTGATCCGTAGTGCTCCACCAGTGCTGCTGCAGGGTCCTTGTTCTTCTGTGCCATTCCCCATGGGCTCCACTGCTGTTATCTTTGTGCATTTTTTGTCTCCTACATGGGATCCCCATGAGTAAGCAATTTGGAGACTCACCCAAACTGTAGGCTGTTGTCCCAGAGCTTCATAGATGTGTAATTTCCTTGGCTCCTTTGTGGGTACAGAAGTATCGCTAGTAATTCAGCAGTATTATCACTACTGAACATCCCTTTACTGACTGACTCTTAATGTCACCTCTTTTCGGTCGCCATCTTGCCAGTCTCTTCAACTCATGCATTTTATTTCCTGTGAACACATTGCTGCCTTAGAGGGTCGCCTTACTTTTTTCTTTTTTTTTTTTTTTTTTTTTTTTTTTTTTTTTTTTAATTTTCTTTCTCTTTCTGCTGGGGATGGAACCCTGAGACAGAGGGCCAACCCCAAATGCTTTCTTTCATAGCTCAGGCAGTCTCCTCAAAAGAGAAGACTCCAGGAGGTCCTGAGAATCATTAAAATAATTTTCAAATTCTTTTCAGTTTTAAATATCATATATGTGTGATATATATAATATCTTTAAACAGTGTTTCAAAAATTTGGAGAGTGTCTTTCTAAATTGCCTGAGGACACTTCAGTTGAATATATATATATATATATATAATTATATATATATATATATATATATATAGCTTTGCTTTTCTTTGAGGTAGTGGAGAATATACCCAGTGGGGCTTGACCTGGACCTCTGAGCTAGATCCCCCAAAACTTTTTTTTTTTTTTTTTTTTATTTTAAGATATGGTCTCACTGTTTGTAAACACTGATCTGACTTTGGGTTCTTCCTGCCTCAGCCTCCCTGAGGAACTGTTGTTTGTTTTTGTGTTGAGGTTAAAACTCCCGGCCTCACCCAATCTATGAAAGCACTCTGTTGCTGAAGCATAGCTCAGTCCCAGATGTTTCCTTCTTTACCAGTTGCAAAGCAAATGCTCTCTACCTGGATTAATTCCCATCACAGCTGGGAAGCTTCCCTTGTAAAGGTCTGGGGCCAAGAATCTCTCAGTCTAGCCAATTTAAACCAGTGAATGGATAATTTTAGCTGTCAGTCATGATGCAGAGGTGGATCTGGAGGCCATCAATCAGGGATGCTTGGGTGGAACTGTCCAATCAGTGTGCAGATGGTAAGAAAGAGTGGACTTCCAAAATCTCCTAGGCTTTTCTTGTTCACCAACTTGGCTCCTCTTATTTCAGGACCCAGGTTCTCTGTTCTAGGGGCAAAGGTGACATTGCACAATCTGTGTCCCCTGTGAACTCTGGTGCCCAGAAGTTGCTCAAGAGGACGTCGAGTCAGCAGAGAAGACAAAAATGGTGAGTTTGTAATCAGGGCTGAAGGTACATAGTCAGCACCTGTCTTGTTGCCTTGGCATGCAGAGGAGCTGTCAAGCATGGTGGAATCTTTGCTGGTGGGTGTTCCTGGGCTTGTGTATCCTGGTTTTTTTTAGGGTTGGATGGGAGGCTTAGGTCCATGGCATTCCCTCTTCTTCCTACTTGTTGCCCGCACCCAGTCTTCCACAAGTGTAGGAAAGCAGAATAACAAATGCACTTTCCTGCTCCCAGTCGAGCTCCTCCAATGTCTGCTGTAGGTTTTTAAAATTGCAGTTGCCTTCTGCATTCTAAAATGCCACCTTCCTCTCCACTTTCACAGCATAATCAAATATTTGTGCTTCCTAATATGTTTCAGATGCCCACAGTCTATTAATTATTATTTTCATTTGGTGAAATATTGGAAAAAGTTTTTTTTTTTTTTTTTTGTATTGGATCAAAACTAGGAAACCTCTTTCAGTGACATGCCCACCTCACCCTCTTCTATTAAATTTTGAGATCTGGTGCCACTTGTTTTGGAAGCTGGCCTCCAATATGTGATCCTCCTGCTGCACACTTCCAGGTCCCTGGTATTACAGGCTTGTGCCACTATCTCTGGCAAGAGTAACACTTCTGAAAGCATTTGTTTTCTATCTGTGAATATTATGCTTGAGGGGAAAGAATAATCACTTAACACTTCCCTCTGTTTGGTTAAAATAACTGCTTTAAAGGGAATAAGGCAGTTGTTTATAGATCCTGGGGTTATGGAATCTTGAGCTACATACTGAGTCCCCCACCTTAAAAAATATTTATTAATTTAAATTAGTTTTCATTAGTTTTATATGACAGTAGAATGCATTTGGACACTGAAAGTAAAGCTGAAAACATAGAAAAGGCAAGTGAGAAATAAGAGTTGCAGACCAGGCAGAGATAAGCACTAGAGTTAGTTTGTTAGAGCTCCTAATAAAGGCACATTATTCCATAGATGGAGAAAAGCAATATGGGTTTTGGTGTTCCAATTTTTTATGGGGGAGGCTCAGGGCTTAGACCTAGAAGAGTCCTAACATGGATGATTAAGTGTGGGTTTGGTAGGCCCTTCTGAGGTGAACAATGCAGGCAGTTAGTGGTGGGGCTGGTGTGAGGGACTGGCGAACATTTCTCAGAAAGGCCCTTGGCACCAGTTGGACTTGTAGAACAATGGTGAATAGAGGACACAGAGACAAATCCATGATATTGTTATTTCATATTAGACAAGGGTGCCAAAAAAACATTTACTAAAGATTAGATAACCCATTAAACAAATGGTGCTGGCAAAACTGGAAATCCATATGTAGTACATTAAAATTAAACCTTTATCTCTCACCCAAAAAAAAAAAAAAAAAAAAAAAAAAAAAAAAAATAAACTGAAAGTGGATCAAAGACTTAGGCACTAGAACAGAGACACTGCACCTAATAGAAGAAAAATCAGGCCTAAATCTCAGCTTTTAAAAAGAGTGAAATTATGGCATTTTTCAGGAAATTGTTAGTGTTGGAGAATATCATGCTAAGCAAAATAAGCCAATCTCACAAAACCAAAGGCCAAATGTTTTCTGTAATATTCTGATGGTAATTCACAATAAGTGGGGAGGGGGGTGAGGATGGGGGGTGATGTGTGCACTAGGAAAGAATAGCCTTACTTTTCCGAGGGAATTAACTTTAATGGAGGAAGGGGATGTGGGGATTGAAAAGATAGTAGAGTGAAACAGATATTTTTACAGTATGTATGTATGTGACTACGTGACCAATAATATTCTACAACATGTACACTCAGAAAAATTATAAATTATATTCCTTTCATGTATGATACATCAAAAAGGATAAATGCATTCCACTATCACATAACTAATTTAAACGAATAATTTTTAAAAGGGCCCTTGTGTGGAAAAATCTTAAAATGTCGGTTGTCACTAAAGATGACCATTCAGATGCTAAGAAAAGACCTTGTAAAACCATCACATATAAATAGTGTATAACTGCTCCTTTTTTTCTGATTGTACATGATCTAGAGTCACACCAGTCGTGTAGTCATATATGTACATAGAGTAAAAATTTTCAATTCATTCTACTGTCCTTCATCCTCAGCCCTTTTACATTTTATTTTCAGACAGTGTCTGGCTATGTTGCCCAGCCTGGCTTGAAAGTTTTGATCCTCTTGCCTCAGCTTCTCAAGCTGGATGGGATTAAAGCATTGACAACATTTCTTATATAAAGTAGTCCATCCATTTTTATTCAAATATTAATGACCATACTCGGGAACATAGATTCAACTTACCCTAAATGATGTATTGGTCTCACTCTGGAAGAGAATACAGGAATACATACATATATATATTCATTCCTGGGATTGAACCAAGGTACACTTAAACATTGAGCCACATTCCCAGCCCTTTATATATTTTATTTTGAGACATGATATTACTAAGTTCCTACAGCCTCATTAAGTTGCTGAGGGTGGCTTTGAATTTTGCAATCCTGCATTAGTTTCTCAACCTGCTGAGATTACAGTTGTGCACCACTGTTCCTGGTCTATAAAAAAGAAAGTTGTGTATCACTAGAAGAACCAATTGCATTGGTAGGATCATCAGATTGGTAAGTTACAACAAAAAACAATAAACAAGGGACATTTTCTCTGTAGGTCTGTTGTTACTACATTTGTAGCTTTGTAAGGTGGTTTAGACTAGTCGATTGGTAAGGTTAGTAATATATTTTGAGAAATTTATTAGTTTTGGGAATTGTGGTCTGATACAGATATTAAAATAATTTGCTATTTAAGGTCTTAAAGCCCAAGATAATTTTTGCTCTTCATACAGAACCCTTTATTTCCAGCTTCATGGTGGTCTAGTTAGCCAAAGTCAAGTGGTTTGAGGTTCTTTGATGTAGAACAACTTCATAGAAAACTTCAGTTCACACCTGTAAAAATCCTCTGTTTCTACTTTTATCTTTCTTAGGTATAGACATCATATCAGATTTTCTTTTTCCCTTTGGACATTGCACAGGGTTCCATGTACTCATCCACTATCTTTTCAGGGGGCTGCCACAAGATGCACACTGCTGTCCTGTGCACAGCAGGGTGCAAGGAATTTTAGGCCCTGGATCAGCTCCTCTGAGAGCACAGCCTAAGGTGTGGAGTACAGCCTCTCAGGGGAGCAGCTGGAGACCTTGGGGCTAAAGAATGTCCTGGAATTAACCTCATCCAGACAGCTGACTTCTTGGGGCGTTGTTTTCTCAAAGCTCTGTTCCCAGTCTTCAAAGACAGGTGAAGAGTCAGTTTGTGGCAGGTTATGCTGAGGGTCCTTGTCAGAAGTGATTCCTGACCCTTGCGTTCTCTCAACGTTGTGACAGAACAAAAACTCTCCCAGAGCATAAGAACCATCCACCCCAGGGCAGTAATATGCAAACCTGAAAAATGTCAAACACTGTAGTCATGGTCCTGGTTTCCTGGGAGGGTGATCCTGGAGTATTTCAGTGTGAACAACAAGTTTGGGGATGTCCCAGCTGGCAGGGACCTTACCCGCCTTAAGACTGACAGGTTTGATTCCTCAGCACCTGCCATTTCTGTTTTTATCACTGTGAAATGATCTGCTCACTTATTTGAGGGCCAACTTTATTTTTCAGGATGAAATGTGATGAAATATTATGAAAGAGGGAAGAAAGAAGATAAAAAAATACTCTACTTACATTTCCTTTTGTAAATATTCTAATTACAGCAAGTGCAGTCATGCACACATATAATCCTTGCTGCTTCTGAGGCTGAGGCAGGAAGATTTCAAGTTTTAGGAGAGTTTGGCAAACTTAGTGAGACCCTATGAAACTTGATGAGACTCTGTCTTAAAATATAACATAAAAGGTTGAGGATGTGGCTCAGTGGTAAAGTGCCTCTGTGCTCAATCCCAGGTAAAAAAAAAAAAAAAAGTGCCTTGGTTTTGGGCCACCTTTTTGGGAGCTGGTACTGCTAGCTTATGAAATTTGGTAGTTATGTAAATACTCTTTGTATACTCACTGTGATCTTTACAACATTTTGGTTGCTCTTAAATATGGTCTACTATTTCCATTTTTTTAGAAGTAGTTTTTCTTTTTTTATTTTCAAATTTATTTTTTATTCTAGGTTGTTAGAAATGACTGCAGAATGTATTACATTTCATATTATACTTACAGAGCACATTTTTACATATCTCTGGTTGTATACAAAGTATATTGACACTGTTCGTTACTTCATACATGCACTTAGGGTAACGATATCCATCTCATTCTACCATCATATTTTTGCATTCACCCTTTTTCTTCCTCCATTCCCTTTCCTCCCCATTGGCCATTCTAGTGTTCCTCTAATCCTCCTATGCTCCCCATCCCAACCACACTGTGAATTGACCTCCTTATATCAGAGAAAACATTCGGCATTTGACTTTTTGGGATTGGCTAACTTCACTTAGCATTACATTCTCCAGCTTCATCCATTTACCTGCAAATGCCATGATTTTATTCTCTCTTATTTCTGAGTAATACTCCATTGTGTATATATACCACATTTTCTTTATCCATTTATCTACTGAAGGGCATCTAGGTTGGTTCCACAGTTTAGCTATTGTGAATTCTGCTGCTTTAAACATTGATGTGGCTGTGTCCCTGCAGTATGCTGTTTTTAAGTCCTTTGGTTATAGAGTGAGGAGTTGGATAGCTGGGTCATAAGGTGGTTCCATTCCAAGTTTTCCAAGAAATCTCCATACTGCTTTCCATATTGGCTGCACTATTTTGCAGTCCCACCAACAATGTGTAAACATGCCTTTTTTCTCCACATCCTCGCCAACATTTATTCTTGTTTGTGTTCTTAATAGCTGCCATTCTGACTGGTGTAAGATGAAATCTTAAAGTGGTTTTGATTTGCATTTATCTAATTGCCAGAGATGTTGAACATTTTTTCAAGTATTTGTTGATTGTATATCTTCTTCTGAGAAGTGTCTATTCAGTTCCTTGGCCCATTTAATGATTGGGTTATTTGTTTTTTTCGTGTTAAGATTGTTGAGTTCTTTATATATTCTAGAGATTAGTGCTCTATCTGACGTGCATGTGGTAAACATTTGTTCCCAATTAGTAGGCTCTCTATTTACTTCACTGATTGTTTCTTTTGCTGAGAAGAAGCTTTTTAATTTGACTCTACCCCATTTATTGATTCTTCTTATTAATTCTTGTGCTACAGGAGTCTTATTCAGGAACGTGGGGTCTAATCCAACATATTGGAGATTAGAGATTACTTTTTTTTTTTTTTTTTTCCTTATTAGGTGTAGTGTCTCTGGTCTAATTCCTACATCCTTAATCCACTTTGAGTTGAATTTTGTGCATGGTGAGAGATAAAGGTTTAATTTCATTTTGTTGCCTATGGATTTCCAGTTTTCCCAGCACCATTTGTTGAAGAGACTATCTTTTCTCCAATGTGCGTTTTTTGTGCCTTTGTCTAATATAAGATAACTGAAATTATATGCTTTAGTCTCTGTGTCCTCTATTCTTTATCATTGGCCTACCAGTGTATTTTGGTGCCCATACCATGCTGTTTTTTGTTACTATTGGTCTGTAGTACAATTTAAGGTTTGGTATAGTGATTCCACCTGCTTCACTCCTCTTGGTAAGGATTGCTTTAGCTATTCTGGATCTCTTATTTTTCCAGATAAATTTCTTGACTGCTTTTTCTATTTCTATGAGGAATGTCAGGGATTTTGATTGGCATTGCATTCATCTGTATAGTGCTTTTGGTAGTAAAAAAAAAAAAAAATCTTTGACAGTATGGTCATTTTGACAGTATTCATTCTGTCTGTCCAAAAACAGGGTAGATCTTTTCATCTTCTAATGTCTTCCATAATTTCTTTTTTTAGTGTTCTCTAGTTTTCATTATAGAGGTCTTTCACATCTTTGATTAAGTTGATTATCAAATATTTATTTTTTTTTTATTTTTTTGATGCTATTGTAAATGGGGTAGTTTTCCTCATTTCCCTTTCAGAGTATTTGTCACTGATATATAGAAATGCCTTAGATTTATGGGTATTGATTTTGTATCCTGCTACTTTGCTGAATTCATTTATGAATTCTAGAAGATTTCTCATGCAATTTTAGGGGTCTTCTAGGTATAAAATCATATCATCAGCAAATAATGATAATCTGAGTTCTACTTTACCTATCTGTATCCCTTTAATTTCTTTCATCTGTCTTATTGCTCTGGACAGTGTTTCAATTACTATGTTAAATAGAAGTGGTGAAAGAGGGCAGCCCTGTCTTGTTCCACTTTTTAGAGAAAATGTTTTCAATTTTTCCTCATTTAAAATAATATTGGCCTGAGAATTAGCATATATAACTTTTATGATGTTGAGATATGTTCCTGTTATTTCTAGTTTTTCTAGTGTTTTGAACATGAAGGGGTGCTGCATTTTCTCAGATGCTTTTTCTGCATCTATTGAGATAATAATGTGGTTCTTAACTTTAAGTCTATTGATGTGAAATTACATTTATTCCTTTCTATATGGTGAACCATCCTTACATCCCTGGAATGAACCCCACTTGATCATGGTGTATTATATTTTTGATATGTTTTTGTAATTTTTTTTGCCAGAATTTTATTGAGAATTTTTGCATCTATGTTCATTAAAGATATCTGTTTGAAGTTTTATTTTATTATTATTTTTTTTATGTGTCTTTGCCTAGTTTGGGGATCAGGGTGATATTAGCATCATAGAATAAGTTTGGAAGTGCTCCCTCATTTTATATTTCTTGAAATAAATTGAAGAGTATTATAATCATTTTTTCTTAAAGGACTTGTAGAACTCGGCTGTGTATCCATCTGGTCCTTGGCTTTTCTTGGTTGGTAGACTTCTGATGGCATCTATTTCATCGCTTGAAATTTGTCTGTTCAAATTGTGTATATCATCTTCCTTTAATTTGGACAGATTATACAACTCTAGAAATTTGTCGATGCATTTTGTTGAAATTTTGCATTTTGTTGGAGTAGGAATTTTCAAAATAATTTTGAATTATTTCCTGTATTTCCATAGTGTTTGTTATGTTATTACCTTTTTCATCGCATATGTTAGTAATTTGAGTTTTCTCTCTCCTTCTCTTTTTAGCCTTGTTAAGGGTCTGTTGATTTTATTTATTTTTACAAAGAACAAACTTTTTGTTTTGTCAATTTTTTCAATTGTTTCTTTTGTTTCAATTTAATTGATTTCTGCTCTCATTTTAATTATTTCCTCTCTTCTAATCCCGCTTTTGCTGTTGAGTTGGTCTTCTTTTTCTAGAGCTTTGAGATGTAATTTTAACTTTTTATTTGTTTACTTTTTCTTCTTTTGAGGAATGAACTTAATGCAATGAACTTTCCTCTTAAAACTGCCTTCATAGTGTCCCAGAGATTTCGATATGGTGTGTCTGTATTCTCATTCACCTCTACGAATTTTTAAATCTCCTCTTTGATATCATCTGCAACCCATTGTTCATTCAGTAGCATATTATTTAGTTTCCAGGTGTTGGAGTAGCTTTTATTTCTTATTTTATCATTAATTTCTAATTTCATTCCATTTTGGTCTGATAGAATGCAGGGTAATATCCCTATTCTTTGGCATCCATTTTCTTTCAGAGCTTGGAATATGTTGTTACATGATTTCCTAGCTTTGGGTGTCTGAATTTAAAAATCTGCTGTGATACAAATGGGTCTCCCCTTGTATGTGATCTGATTCCTCTCTTTTGAGGCCTTTAAAATTCTATCCTTGTTCTGTATGCTAGGCATTTTCATTATAATGTGTCTTGGTATTGATCTGTGGTAATTTTGTACATTTGGTGCCCTATAAGCCTCTTGTATTTGGTTTTCCAATTCATTCTTCATGCTTGGGAATTTTTCTGGTATTATCTCATTGAAGAGATTGTGCATTCCCTTGGTTTTAAACTCTATGCCCTACTCTATACCAATTACTCTTAGATTTGGTCTTCTGATGCTGTCCCATACTTTTTAAATGTTCTGTTCATGGTTTCTTATTATTTTCATTGTGTGGTCAACTTTATTTTCAAGATTATATACTTTGTCTTTATTGTCTGAAGTGCTTTCTTCCAGTTGATGTAGTCTGTTGGTGATGCCTTCAATTGTGTTTTTTATTTGGTTAATTATTTGCTTAATTTCAAGAAGTTCTGATTTTTTTTTCAGAGTTTCTATCCCTTTTTTGAAGCAATCTTTGCTACCTGTATTTGCTTTCTTATATCTTTGTTGAAGTGTTCAATTTTTGCCTGTATTTGCTCATTTAGGTCTTTCTTTGATTCAAAGGTCATTTTAATTATGAACCATCTGAACTCCTTCTCTGATATTTCTTCAATTTTGCTGAGCATGTGTTCTGTTATTGTAGAATCCTGGTTTGTTTGGGGTAATTTTCTTTCTTGTTTTTTTATGTTGTCTATTTGCCTGACTTTTTTTACAGTGTAGATCTGAGATATTACAGTTTCTTCCCTATATTCTTATAATATTTTTGCAGGTGTGCCTCCCCTTAATATTGGGCTATCAGAACCTGCCGTTGTTCCTCAAAGTATGCTTTGAGGAACTGGGGCTGGGTCCATACAGGTTGGTGTGGGTGGAACTGGTTCAGTTTGAGCTCATGCAGTGGTATGCTGGTTGGAAGACTCAGTCCTCTGAGCAGAGGTCAGCGAAGCTGTCCTAGACTTGCCTGAGCTCTGCAGGTGTGGGCTGGGCTGACTTTGGCCTGCCTGTGCTTGGGCATAGGTTGGCGGAACTTCCCTGAGCCTGGCCACACTCAAGGAAATGTCAGCAGGACTGACCTGGGGATGGCCACACTAGGTTGAAGGTCAGTGGGACTGACCTGGGCCTGGCAGCATTCCAATTCAGGTCCCCAGGACTGTCTTCAGCCTGCCAGAACTCAAGCAGAGTTTGTGGGTCTGTCCTTCTGTCTCTTGCTCTGAGGTCAGTGGGACTGGTGGGGCCTGGTCACACACGGTGGGGGGAGTGCTCAGTAAGACTGATTTGTGGCTGGCTGCACCGGGGTGAATGTCAGCAGGACTGATCTGGGCCTGGAAGCCTAGAATTCGTTTTTCTTAAGTTCACCAATAAGCACAGCTCACCTGGCCCTCAGTTTCAGAGAGTTTACTAAAATTCTCAGTGCTTTTTTAAAGAGTGTATGTCATGGGGAAGTTTAGTCCACTTAATCTCCTTGGTAAAAAAGTATACTGTCCTTCCATTGATTTAATTTATTTTATGCCTCTCATTTTGTGCCATTTCTATTATACTCATTTTTCATTCATTAAATGTATTTTAGTTTAGTTTCTTTGTTTCTTTGTGGTGTGTGTGTTGGGGGGGCTGCTGCAGATTGAACAAAAGGATTTATGCATGCTTGGCAAATGCTGTACTATCAACCTATTCCTCAGATGAAAAAAATTAGCTTTATAGAATATTATTATTTATTTATTTACTCATCTATTGAGTGCTGGGGATTCAAGCCAGGGACAGCTTCATGCTTGTTATTATTCAAAAAATACTACCACGTTTGTGAAAGCATTTTTCATGTAGATGGACTTTTATCTAGGGATTAAACGAAAGACACTTGAACACTGAGCATATCTGCAACATTTTTTATTTGCATGCATGTTTTAATTCAGTTTTAATTTTTTTTTAGTTGTAGATGGACAGAATACCTTAATTTTATTGATTTTTCTATTTTTCTCTTTTTTCTTTTTTTTTTTTTTTCTTTTCTTTTCTTTTGTTTGTTGTGTGTGTGTGTGTGTGTGTGTGTGTATCTATCTACTATCAAAACAAGTGTCTCATACATGCTAGAAAAGTTTTGTATTTTGACTTTGTTTTAGGTGCATGCACACTGAATGTTCAAGACAATTGATAGTTTGACCTTGGGTTCTCACAGTGCCATATACCTATAATGCCAACAGCTCAGGAGTGTAAGGCAGGAAGATTGCAAGTTCAAAGCCAGCCTTAACAACTTAGGTTCTGAACTACTTAGAGTTTTTCTCCCTTAAAATAGAAATAAGTAAAAAAAAAATAATAATAATAAAAAAAGTACTGGTGATGTGGCTCATTTGTTAAGCACCCTGAGGTTCAATTATTGGTTCAACAAACAAAATAAATGAATAGATAACTAAATAAATGAATAAATGGACAGTAGAAAAAATTTGCCTAGGAATTCTGAAGTTTTCATCTTTCTTAGTGATGGTCAATGTCAAATCATTTATGTTCCATTCATGAGTCATGTTTACCTGTTTCTCAATATTCTTTGTAATTTTTTTTGTTTTTGAAAAGTTAATGAAAATGTTTCTCCCCT
>CM046667.1:4257303-4273718 GCA_025594165.1 Tamias sibiricus | reverse complement strand
ATGCCTCTCATTTTGTGCCATTTCTATTATACTCTTTTTTTTTTTTAATTCATTAGATATATTTTAGTTTAGTTTCTTTGTGGTGTGTGTGTGTGTGTGTGTGTGTGTGTGTGTGTGTGTGTGTGGCCTGCTGCATATTGAACCAAAGGCTTCATGCATGCTTGGCAAATGCTGTACTATCGACCTATTCCTCAGATGAAAAAAATTAGTTTTATAGAATATTATTTATTTATTTACTTATGTATCGAGTGCTGGGAATTCAAGCCAGGGACAGCTTCATGCTTGTTATTATTCAAAAAATATTACCAAGTTTGTGAAAGCATTTTTCATGTAGGTAGGCTTTTATCTAGGAATGAAACCAAAGACACTTGGACACTGAGCATATTAGCAACATTTTTTATTTCTATGTTTTAATTCAGTTTAATTATTTTTTAGTTGTAGATGGACAAAATACCTTAATTTTATTGATTTTTCTTTTTTTGTCTTCTTTCCTTCTTTCTTTTCTTTTCTTTCTTTTTTTTTTTTTTTTTTTTTTTTTTTTTTTTTTTTTTGTGTGTGTGTGTGTGTGTGTGTATCTAACTATCAAAACAACTGTCTCATCCATGCTAGGCAAGTTTTGTATTTTGACTTTGTTTTAGGTACAAGCATACTGAAAATTCAAGACAGTTAATTGAAAATTTGGCCTTGGGCCCTCACAGTGCCACATACCTATAATGCCAGCAGCTCAGGATTATACGGCAGGAAGATTGCAAGTTCAAAGCCAGCCTTAACAACTTAGGTTCTGAACTACTTAGAGTTTTTCTCCCTTAAAATAGAAATAATTTAAAAAAATAAAAGGACTGTTGATGTGGCTCATTTGTTAAGCACCCTGAGGTTCAATTATTTGTTCAACAAACAAAATAAATAAATAGATAACTAAATAAATGAATAAATGAACAGAAGGAAAAATTTGCCTAGGAATTCTGAAGTCTCATCTTTCTTGGGGATGGTCAATGACAAATCATTTATGTTCCATTCATGAGTCATGTTTACCTGTTTCTCAATATTCTTTGTAATTTTTTTGTTGTTTTTGAAAAGTGAATGAAAATGCTTCTCCCATTTCTCCTATGCTGCTGTTTCTGTTTTTTGAAGGCTTTGAGTATTTGCCTAAAGACTGCGTTGTACGTGCTAAGTTTTATAAAGTAGTTTGCCTTCAGCTCATTTGACAGATTTTCCTGAATGCCAGTGGTAGGACACAATGGAAACTTTTGCAGTTTTAGAGCTGACAGGCTGTGGCTTTGAAGACTGACACACAGCAGCTCTGCTTACTGACATTTCACCATGGAGGCTTGCAGCAGCCGCAGGTACCTGTAACACAATAGCAGAAGCAGCTAAGAAAGAAGCAGGAGAAAAACAAACCCTTTTTAGGTTTAGTGTAGTAAAAGTTCCTGATCTTTTTAAGCTGAGTCCTTAGGCTGTTGACAAACTTTTGCCCAAATAAGAAATATAAAATTCACCCTCCAATACATTGCCCCAAGTACCTTGCCTTGATGTCCTCAAAACTTGTTTATGTGTCAAAGTAAAATCCCTGCTGTGCTCAGGAATCAGACTTTGGAAATTATTGCTCTGGGCTGTTGTACCACTAATAAACTGTTTCTTCCAGATCTCAGTGTCCCTTGGCCTCATTTCCCCCTACACCAGAAGCTAGGAAAGAGTAGTAGAAAGAGCAAAAGCTCAGTCCTCTGGTTTTTGTGGTTAGTTGTGTTGGGGCTTCTGCTTTAACACACAGTGGTGCTATTTAAAACCCTGCTGTGACTTTACTATGCAGAACCCAGCCTGGGGAGCAACCATTGCTGAAAATGTGGGTCCTGTTACTATCTGAAATATTTTCTCCTGGTTTGTGTTGGCTTTATTTCTTCCTCAGAAAAACTGGGTGGCTTTACTTTGGTTGAGCATACTTTGGAGTGAACCCACGGGTGTTTAACTACTGAGCCAAATCTTCAGCACCCACCCCACCTTAAGTTTTATTTTTGTTAATTTTGATTCAGGGTTTTGCCAACTTGCTTAGGACATACATAATTTTATGAGGCTGGCATTGAACTTGCAATCCTCCTGCCTCACCCTCCTGAGCCTGGGTGTTTTTAAAACTTGATTTCTAATAGAAATTCTCTCTGAAGCTTTCATTATCAGATTTTAGGTGATGGTTGATTGGATAAACAATGATTTGCTGTTCTAGCCAGATGCTAGTTCTTTGTTTACTTAAATTCTTTTAAGGAATTCCTTCCACTTTTTCTCAGTGATCACTTGTGACTTAGAAGAGTGACAGATTGTTTTAGACATTAAGATATTTTCGTGGTGATTTTAATATACAGTGCAGAAACTTGGATAAGATCAGCTGTGTGCACTCTGGAGCCAGTGACAAGGATTTTAAATTGAGATGTCAGGCCTCTGTCTTGCCCTAGAGAGGGGCTTCGTGAAGGGAAAGTGAAGTCACACCATGCTTTCTACTGTCCACTCTTCTGCATGACTTCTTTATGTAGATTTTGTGAACTTTTCAGGGATTGTGGGAAGAAAGACGTTCTTGTGCTTCTGTGTCTACTCTTCTCTGGAGTGCCTGTGTGTGGAGCAGCTCCCTCTTCCTGGATACATTGTCACCTTGCATGTTAATGGCTTTCCTTCTTCAAAAATCAATTGACTATTTTCGTTTGAGGTTACTTTAGTGCTTTATTCTCTTCTAGTTTATGGATGAACAATGATGTTTCCAGGATTTCTGTTTTGTTTTATGTCATGTCAGTACTGTGATAGTTCTAGACACCCTTTTGTGCCATTTTGGTATGAGTGTTGATCTTTTTCTTTAGTGCTTATCATTTTTTATAGAATTGTTTAGCTTATACTTCTATAAACCTAAATTTCCACTGGTGCACTGCTGCATGGCTGTAATCCGAGCAGCTGGAGAGGCTGAGGCAGAAGGTTTATAAATTTTAAAGTTAACCTCAGCCACTCACAAGGCCCTGAGAAAGTTAGTGAGTACTGACTCAATATTACAAATGTGCTAGGGATGTGGCTCAGTGGTTAACTGCCCTGGCTTCAATACCCTTTTATTTTTTGTTATATGCCATACCATAAATAAATAAATAAAACTAAATCACCTGTAAGCTTCTTAAAAGTATTTTATTCCTTCACATTTGTATGTATAACAAATGGCATTTTGTCTACATAATAGAGGGATTTAGCACCTTTTGCCACCTAGATTCCAGTTTGCCTGGACCATCATTGTTATGTGTCTCCAAGACACCTGCTGTCACTCATGTTTCCATGCTGTGAAGGCCAGCACACTGAAGGCTTTCTCTTGGTCTCTTTCTCACCCCTGGTGATACTGTGCTGCTCCAGGAAGTCACATGTTTTAAGTCCTTGAGTATGGTTGTGTGTCAGTGGCAGGGGACATTCTGGTAGGTGATCTTTTTGACTGTTCCATCACTGTGCAGACATCGTAGCATGCTTACAGATATACATGGAGTAGCCTGTTCACACCAAAACTGTGTTGGATGGGTGAGGATTTGTGGCGGCAAACCTCATGCTTTACCACACCTTACAAATGCTTCTGCCTTAGGTTTGTTTACCCCAGCATCATTACAGGAAGCACTTTCACAACAGACAACCATTGCACACCCATCCTTGATCAAGATGTCCTTGAGCAGAACATGGCTATGTTGTACAAGTCTGTACCTTATGATAGTAAACTGACTGCTGTTCAGAAGAGTTTGACAGTCATTGGACATTCATTGGTGCCATGAGGTTTAGAATAGTAGTGTCTTCTGATTGCTAAGAAGATTATTTTGAGACTTATATAATTTTGTAAGGGTGTTCTTTGGACAAGGTGACATCTTAGGGTCATTGAGTTCTTTCTACAACATGTGCTATCTTTTCACTTACCCCATTCTGCTTTGACTGTAATCATGAGAAATTATGAAATTTTGTATTTCTTGATCACTTTACTTGTGTTCTAGTTGACTAAATTTTTTATGGAGTTAAGTACCTGCAAACATCTACTTGTTCTCTTGGTGTAATCACACAGGATGAGCTCAATCCCCAATTAAAAACATTGTGAAAACCTGTGTGAAATGTTGTCTAAATGTTGTCTATAAGAAAGCTCCTTAGCGAGTTCATGCTCAGAGTGTGTGGTTGGGGGCTGACTCTAAGCACTTCTTTATAGATGTAACAATAGACATTCAGAAGGGAACTGAAGATCAGCATATACCATGTTGTTGACATTAACTGTGTGGGCACAGTGAACAAAACTCTGTTTGGCATGATCTGTCTCAAATCCTGTGCATTTTCATGATTCTAGCAATTTCCAACTAGGTCAGCTTTCTTTCCTAAGGGTAAGTAGTATTGGGGGGCTAATATAAGCCATCTACTGCAAAGGATATTGCTAGGACATATGATAAAAGTGCAGCAAACAAAAAAGTTAGGAGTGACATGGGGGCCTATCTTAGTTCCTGTGAACTCACCAAAGGAAGGGTGTAAAACACTCTACTGTTTGGCTATGAGTGGACAAATTCTAATGTTGGAATTCCTGTGAGGAATTGAGTGCAGTAAAAATTTGATGGAACAATTCATTGTATCAATCTGCAGGCCAAATAATCACGTGAGCATGGTGCATATTGAGTATAGATTTCTCATGCTGTCCATCCCTTCTAGCCTGCACTACACATTTGTGGGATATTTTAGATCTCAGTGACCTTGGAGGATGTTGCTGTGAACTTCAACCAGGAGGAGTGGGCTTTGCTGGACTCTTCCCAGAAGAAATTTTACATAGATGTGATGCAGGAAGTCCTCAGAAATCTGGCTTTTATAGGTAATAATAATGTTTCTTTTCTTAATCAAATAGATATCCATGTTTATTTTGGTCATTTATGTAGAATGCAAAAAGAGAATCAGTTGTTGAATTATTGAAGCATAAAAGGCACTTAGAATATGGCAAAACATTTCTACCTGCTAAAATTCATAAGATTGTTCTGGTTTGGCATTGTAGAAAACAAGGGGGATGACAAAAACATTGAAGATAAGATTGAAAATTCTGGGAGAAATCTGAGGTAATTGTATTCACAAGAGTAATTTTTGAGGGAATCTGGGAATGTCACATAATTTTTAAAACAATCCAATTAAAGAAATATTCACAACTTGAAATGTATTTTATAAGATTTTTTTTTACCAGAAATATATACTTATTATAACAGATCTTTAGATTTTTCAAAGTATGTGACATGCAAAAAGCACTATGAAATTGCATATGTGAATATCACTATTTCTATAATAGCCATAGGGAAGCTGTTTTGCAAAAGATTATTTCCTTTCTTTTTTTTAAATATTTATTTATTTAGTTGTACACAATACCTTTATTTATTTTTATGTGGTGCTGAGGATTGAACCCAGGCTGTGCTTGTGCTAAGCGAGCCCTTTTACCGCTGAGCCACAACCCCAGCCCCAAGTTTTCTTTCTATTATTTTATTTTCAGGCAATTTGAATAAGTCAGAAAACAAATACTTTATTGTACATTGGTTGTAATATAAGACTCAGACTTATAAATAAAGAGAAACTCATGAATGATTCAAACATTGATAAGTGCTGATTATTCTTCAAAAAAGTCATATGGTAAACTTAAAAGGCAAAAAAGATACTGTGGGGAAACTTTAAATAGACTCAAATTCTATACTGGACAAAGAAAAATTTTAATAGAGTAAATTCATGTGACTGCATTATGTGTGCAAAAGACTTCAAATTTCCTTCATTCCTTCATAGGCAGATCACATCTCATTCTGGACACAAACTCTACAAGAAAGAAGAATGTGAAGAGAAGCCATGTGAATTTAAATAGTACAGAAATCTCTGGTTTCTCTCAAAAGTGTTCACAAACAAATAAAAATACAGAATGGAGATGGGCCTTATAATAGTATATTATGTGGGAATGCATTCAGTTGTTCTAGTTCCATTCAAAGACATAAAGAAACTCATACTGGATGGCAACCCTGTGAATGTATACAATGTGGTGAAGCCTTTTCTCCTCTCAGAGGTATTCAAAGACACATGATTAGACACCGTGGACATAATTCTTATAAATGTGACGTATATGAAAAAACCTTTCTTTTCTCCTCTTCATTTAAAAGGCATAAAAGGACTCATTCAGGAGAGAAGCTCTATGAATATAAAAAAAGGTGGTGGAACCTTTATTACACTCACAAGTCTTCAAAGTCACATAATCACAGACACTGGGAATGCACATTTTAAATGTAAGGTTTATGGGAAAGACTTTTCTTATCACAGTTTATTAAGAATATATCAGAGAATGCATACTGGAGAGAAAGTGTATGAATGTAAGCAGTGTAGCAAAGCCTTTTCCAAGTCCTCTATTCTTCACTCACATGAAAAAAGTCATACTGGAGAGAAGCTCTATGAGTGTAAACAATGTGGAAAATCCTTTGCTAGATCCAGTAACCTTCAGATACATTGAAGAACACACACTGGAGAGAAGCCCTATGAATGTAAACTAGAGAAGCCCTATGAATGTAAACAATGTGGTAAAGCATTTGCTAGATGCAGTGATCTTCACAGACATGGAAGAACGCATACTGGAGAAAAGTCCTATGATTGTAAACAATGTGGTAAAGACTTTGATACGTCCAGTCAGCTTCTCAGGCATGGAATAACACATACAGGAGAGAAGCCCTGTGAATGTAAACACTGTAGTAAAGCGTTTGCTAGATGCAGTGATCTTCACAGACATGGAAGAACGCATACTGGAGAGAAGCCCTATAAATGTGTGCAGTGTGGCAAAGCCTTCACTCAGTCCTCTAACCTTCACTCACATGAACCAACTCATACTGGAGAGAAGCCCTACGAATGTCAATAATGTGGAAAAGCCTTTGCTAGATCCAGTGACCTTCAGATACATCTAAGAACACATACTGGAGAGAAGCCCTATGTATGTAATCAATGTGGAAAAGCCTTTGCTAGATCCGGTCACCTTCACATGCATGGTAGAATGCATACTGGGGAGAAACCCTATGAATGTCAACAATGTGGAAAAGCTTTTGCTACATCTCATCAGCTTCTCATACATGGAAGGACTCATACTTGAGAAAAAGACCTATGTATTTAAACAATGTGGAAAATACTTTTCTCCATCCAGTCAGCTTCACTGACATGAACAAACTTATACTGCGGATAAAGTGTACTCTTGAAAACAATTGACAAAGTCTTCTGTTATTACTCTTTCACTCATAAACATGTAGGATGGTTACTGGAGAAAAATCTTTTCAATATTAAATGTGGTAAATCAATATTTCTTGTCACATTTAAAGACAAGAAATGGTTTATGCTGCCAAGTATATATAAATATAGTACTGGGGATTTAGTCTGGGTGCTCTACCAGTGAGCCACATCTCCATTCCATTTTATTTTTCATTTTGACACATGGACTTGCTGAGTTCTTTAGGGTCTTGCTGAGGTACTGAAGCTAGCCTCAAACTTGTGATCTTTCAGCCTCGGCTTCCCGAGTCTCTGGGATTAAAAGCATATGCCACCACATCTGACTAAATGAGGTTTTTTAAATGTGAAAAAGGGGCTGGGATTGTGGCTCATCAGTAGAGCGCTCGCCTAGCACGTGTGCGGCCCAGGTTTGATCCTCAGCACCACATACAAATAAACAAATGTGTACAAAAAAAGCAAATAAATAAATATTTAAAAAAATAAATGTGAAAAGTATGGCAGTCATTCTATTTTTCCCTGTTGCCTTCAATTCCATTTCACCGACACTGGAAAACAAACCCTCTGAGTGTGGGCAATTTGCTACATTCCATCATCTTTACATCCCAGCCCTATTTTTCTTGTCATATATGACAATACGCATGCAGAGGAGCCCTGTGAATGTTAGAAATGTGGAAATCTTCTAATTTCCCCAGTTTCTTTTAAGGACTGAGAAGATTCTTTTCAAAAGATTTCATGGCAAAATGAATAAAACCTGAGAAGAAGTAAAAAAATATAAAGGGTTCAGATGTTCTAGTTTTGTTCAGTTGTATGAAATAACCCATACTGTAAAAAAAAAGAAAATCCTGTGGATAAGCAATGTGGTACAGTATTCAACTTTTATTTTTCCTTCAAAGATATAAAAGGATTCACGTTAGTGAAAAGCATTCTGCTCTCTAAAAAATGCGGTAACATTTTCAACTTTCCAGGTTACTTTGAACAGCATGGAAGAACTCACACTGGAGAAAAGCCTTAAATGTAGAAATGTGGTGAGACCTCAATAGTTTCAGAAACTTGTTCATACTTGAAGGGATTTTTTATTTTATTTTATTTTATTTTTTAAAGCAGGAATGAAACCTGTGATGCTTAATCACTTAGCCACATCACAGTCTTTTTTTTTTTTTTTTTTCTCCAATTTTGAGACATGATCTCACTGAATTGCTTAGGTCCTAAGATGCTGTGGCAGGTTTGAACTTGTAATCCTGCTTCCTCAGCCTGATATAATCATGCACTATCTTTAGTAAGTGACCTCTTTTCAGAGAAAACCACTGTAGGTGTGTGAAAATGGTGTTTGCCTTTATTTCTCCTCTATCTATACAGAGGTAATAAAAATGCACCCTGGAGTGGATGTAAGAATTGCATCAGCATGAAGATGTGAAAGCAACATATTTTTCTAGGATAAGTCTCTCCTATTGTTAGATTCAATTTTTCTTTCTTTATTAAGTTTTTTTTTTTTTTTTTTGCATCTGTAGTTAACTCTCATATATTATGACATAATCTTATATATACTGTGATTGTATGTGTGTAAAATCTAGTATGTAGTATAATTTTAAACCAAGAAGTATATTATATATACTAGTTTACAAGATGTATGGTTAAAGTGTATTAACATTTATTTGCAGCATTTTAAATCTTTTTTAGAGTTTTCATCTTTCTACTTCCCTTAAGTACATTTTTCTTTCATATTGTCTTTTTTTTTCCACTAAAGGCCTCAGCAAGTAAATGATATTTTAAAACTCTGGTCTCATAATTAAAAACGTTTTTCCAGGCCCTTGTGTAATTCTGATATTTTCTGTCTCCTTAAATGTCTTATGACTTTTGTGTTATGACAAAATAAATGTTGTGAGAGGTTTTAACTATAAGTACCACCATCAGAGAATAGAGAGGGAAGAATAAAGGAGAATTATCATCATCATCATCATCATCATCATCATCATTTTTTTCTGGAGTGCTTCAGTACTGATCTCCATTCCTAGCACATTTTAGTTTTTATTTTTTGATAGAGGATCTCACTAAGTTCTTCCCAAGAGACTCACTATGTTGGTGAGGCTTGGTTTGAACTTGTGGTCCTCATACTATAGCCAACAGATATTTGCTACCATGCCTGGATCCTGGATATTTCTTGAAAACTGATGTATATCAAAATGTGCCTTCTTTGTGTGGTTTCTAGGTTTTAACCTATTCAGAAGCAAGAATTAGTTTTCCATATGTTTATCATATTAATGTCCTTCAAGCTCTAAGATTCTATAATGATACTGATCATCATAAGAACATTAACTCGCACCTTATGTTCCAATTTTTAATTAATCCAGTTGAACTAAAGTGAAGTCTACTTAAAAAAAAATTATTTTAGATAATTTCTGCTGAAAACAGGGGTGGAAGAACCCTTTAAATATTTAAGGAAACAAAGTATTAATTTCTATTATGATCTCATGATATAATGAACTCTAATTAATCACAATGAGTATTATCAGATTAATTTTTTCAATAAATACTTTAAGGTTTCCTTCAATGCACCAAGCACAAGTTAAGCACCTTAGCAGAGTCACAGAGGCTGTCAAACATGGCATGGTGCTCATGTGAGTGTTTTCTAGAGCACCAAGTGAAATTACAAAAGGAAACACCTGGGAGGGGTGAGTTTTGCCACCTTCACATGCACAGTCATACACACGTGCGCACGTATGTACAGGATCAAGTCACCCTTTTCTGTACATACCCTCTGTAGTTCAGTTCTTTAATCCTTACTGTGTAATGTGACTATTGATTTCTTTGATTTTTATCACAACATTGCTGCCCACTATTCCTTCTCAAAATTCAATTGTTATTTTATGACTTTACAACTTAATATTTTATTTCTTTCTAAAGTTTCATTAAACATTGTATGTGTTAGTTTTGGCCTCTCAACTCCAGCCTTATGTACAAATTGGTGAAATATCTATTCCATCCTCCTTTGCACCCTTTCTTCTTTTATATTTTACCCAGAAATGCTGCACAACTTTAGCTTATTCATAGCCCTTTTTATCATTATTTTTTGAAATGGGGTGAGGCTGGCTTTAAAATTGTGGTCACCTTGCCTCAGCCTCCTGGAAGCTGGGACCCTAAGCATGTTCCCTAGTGTACCCTGCTGCTGTATCTTCTTCTTCCTTGATGTCTTTTAAAAAAACTTATTTTTTAGTTGTAGCTGGACGCAATATCTTTATTCCATTCATTCACTCATTTTTATGTGTTGCTGAGCAGGGAACCCAGGGCCTCGCATGTGCTATGCAAGCACTCCATCACTGAGCCACAACCCCAGCCCCTTCCATGATGTCTTATTTGTCTGTTAATGACTCTTGGACCACCACTGTGTCACTAGTGCTTGTTCTAAGTCTCATTTGTTGGGTAGTAGGCAGGCACATTAAAGAAAATTATAAAATATTGTCATTTGTATGTATTGTTTGGATAGGCATATTCTCAAAATATAAGTTGCCATATAATTAATGGAGTTGTTTCTTCTTTTTCTGGTGCTGGGGACCTATTCATGCCTTATGCATTATAGGCACGCACTCTAGCACTAGGTCAGGTCGTGAGTGTGTTGCTGCTGTGTCTGTGGACACCACTGAAAACGACATCAGTAGATGCAGCTCTGCACGTGTTTCTTGCCCGTTTGCAGCTTATCTCTTTCTTTTCAAAAGTTTTTTTTTATACCAGTAAATTTTAAAAACTGGCATCTAACTTAGCTATTCTCCCCACAATTAATACTGAGGTGGAATAAGCCACAAAACCCAGGCTTCAATTCTCTGTGTTTAGGGTACCTCACTAGCTCTGGGAAAATCATGTGATGATTTTCTTCATACACGATGTGTGACCAAAGGCCAGGTAAGGAGGGTCCAAGTCTGATGTCCTCATGTAGTCATGTCCCTTCTCCACCTAAGAATCTTAATAAGTTTCTCCAGAGACCCTCATTATAATTTTCTTCAAACGGAATATCTGGAAATGTTTTTGCAAATAAATCAATGTGAGTTAGAATGTAGACTTGATGATGTTACTTCGGCTTTTGTGGTAAACCTTGGAAGACCTCTGACTTAACATACAAATTTTACACAAAGCACTTTCTGTTACAAAATAACAAACAAAAACAAAAACACCTTTAAGTACACTCCTACAAAAATTGTAAAGCTCCACCCCCCTCCACAGGGTGTAAAAATCACCAAAATTCCTTACTCACCTTCCTGATGATTTTTAGGTGATATTCTTATGAACCCTGTGGCCAATAAATCTGCTCTCTGAAAATACCTTGGGTGTGGAGCCTCATCTTTCTTACATCAGTAATGGAGCCTCCGTTGACAAAAGATTCCAGATGCTAGCAAGAATTTTTTTTTTTTTTTTTTTTTTTTTGGTACTGGGAATTGAACTCAGGAGCACTCAACCACGTGGGCAGCCCTTTTTTGTATTTTATTAGAGACAGGGTCTCACTGAATTGCTAAGTGCCTCACCATTGCTGAAACTGGCTTTGAACTCAGGATCCTCCTCCCTCAGCCTCCCAAGTGCTGGTATGACAGGCGTGCGCCACTGCGTCCAGCGGAATTCTTATTTTAACATTATATAAAAGGGTCTCTAATGAGAATTCAGAGGACTGAATTCAGTGTTCCCATATACATGAGAGCTGCAATTTCTTACCCAGCAGTCATTTCACATGCGTGTACTGCACAGTAGGTGCAACTCATTGGAGGTGGTCAGCCCTCAAGAAGTTAATACCCCTCTCAACGCTGCAATGAATAGATTTCCAGGAGTCCCAGTTTCCAGTGCTTGCCCTGTCTTTCAGGGAGGTTTTGCAGTTGCTGTAAAATTCTGGGGGATCTTTCTGTGCTCTACTAGGGTCATTCTGCCCAGGATACTTGGACGCCACTGGTCCTGGGGTCTCTTCATAACTGTGGAGCCGGAGGCACTTGCACTGATGCACATTACTCCCAGGACTGATTAACTTCCTGTGCCACCACCACCAGTTGTGCCTGAATTTATCTGCTCTTCAATCTCACCTTCTGTGCTGTGTAATATAGATAAAATTTCTCCCTCTTTCCCCACGACTTAGCTGCAAATCTAATTCATCAATGTGTAGTAACTGAAAATATTATTTTATACCAAGAGTGTAGAGACTGAAAGCTATCTAGAATATAAATAAACTGCTCAGTTATGTACAAAATTTTCTTATAAATATGTGTAATTTGAAAGACTTTAATTACGTGTTCTCCACTACATAGGAATTTGTTCATTTTGTGCTAATTTACTAACATTGAGGATTTTTTTTTTCTTGGTCTTGTTGAAAAAGATTGGAAATTCTATACCTGGATTAGCATTCAGCATAACAATTTTTATTATATTCAACTTATCTTCCAATAGATTTCTTTCTTTCTTTCTTTTTTGTTTTTGTCTTTTTTTTTTTTTTTTTTTTTTTTTTTTTTTTTTTTTAATATATATACTGGGGATTAAACTTTTGGTAGCTCCAGCACTGGGCCACACCCCCAGCCCTTTCATGTATTTTATTAGAAACAGGGTCTCGGTGAGTTTCTAAATGCCTCACCATGGCTGAGGTTGGCTTTGAACTCACAATCCTTTTGCCTCAGCATCTCAAGTGCTGGGATTACAAGTGTGTGCCACTGTTTTCAGCTCACGAGATGATCTTAATATATATTTAATTTTGAGAAAAATATTTCACCTTCTTTTACTAAGGTTTTCCAGAAAATTTCTAACTGGAAAAAAATTTGGTAAAAATTTGTGATGAATTGCTCCAAAATAAAAATTTTATTATGCAAAATTTACAATTCTCAAAAAGTAATTTATGTTCTAATAAGATGTAACTGTTCCCAGAAATAAAATTTTGTATGATCCAGGTTTTAACTTCGAAAACAAGAAACAGACACACACACACAACACATTTTTTTTTTGCAGTATTGAGTGTACAAACAAGAAATGTGCATCTATGACACAATTTTTACAGCACTAATGTATATTTTTGGATATAATTTTAATTAAAAACTTTATTAACAGCATTTAAAAGATTCTCACATTATTTTGAACTTCTGAAAGTTTTTTTAAAAAAGAGAATGTGTGCATGCTTTAGCCTTGCTATATGTTTTACATCTTACCTTGAATTACATAGTACACTTAAGTTTTTCTTTGCTCTTAAGGATTGGCTCATCTGGCTCTTTACAATACAAAAGATGTTTAGTTTTTAATCTATAAAATATTTCAATAAATCCTAAATTTTATTTCTGCAATCAATCTATGGGTATTCATTTCATAGTAAGAGTGCTCCAATCCTAAGAATTCAAACTTGATAAAGTGTGATACTTCCATATTAGGTGTTTTTGCAATGATCATAGGTATATTTCTATTTAGTTATAATTTCCTAGTGAACCATAATCCCTAAGTTCTGAAGAACTTCTTGTCTTTCCTATCAAATGGTAAGAGTATTTCAGATCTCACAGGGAACTGTTCTCAAACAGGACAGAAAATGGGCTTTCTCACCATGGCGAGTAACACTGCCAGCAGAGCTTCTCCTTTCTTCTGGGTGATGGCTTGCCCCCTCTTTTACATCTCTTGCTGCTGCCATAACTTCTGTATCTGAAACCAGTCCACCCCTGTGGCTCCTTTGGCTAGAGAGGAACCATGAGCTTGTTCAAGAAGTGTGTTTGCACAATGTGAGGAGGACAAACTAATATCTCTGTGTACAGACTTATACATGGAGAAAATGTGTGAGCCCTGCTGCTTAACTGAGCTCTGTTAAGCAGCAGGGCTCATACACGAGGCAATGTTTCATGTTTCAATGGGATGAGTCTAGCTTCATGATGTCTTGCTGTCAGCTGATTGAGTGACATCTTGGAAGGTCATGCCCATCTCATGTGCTTTTTGGGGATCAAGGGCAAAGCAAGTGAAAGGTACACACAAGGGGAGTTACCATGGAACATTATATTCCCAAAACAGCAAGGGGCAGGATAAACAAAAAACAGGTGGGTATAACTCAGCCCCAAATGGTGATGCCTACTTCTCGAGCCACACCTCATTATCCCAGCTGGGATAAGGCCCAGTGTGTTAAGGGTGCAACAACTGTTCCATACTCCTTTCCTCAAGACATAAAGGTGTGTACAGTGAGGGAGATTCTTAAAATATATATTTCCATGGGTCATGAAATCATATACGTACAGATGGTAATATTGTCTCATCTATTTTACTGTCAGCACTATCTCCATCACCCCTCCCCTTCTTTAACTCCCCATCAAATACAAATTACCACTAATTTTCCCATGAACCTTACCCCTTATTGTGAATTAGCATCTGCATATCAGAGAAAACATTTGGCCTTTGATTTCTTGGGACTGGCTTATTTTGCTTAGCATGATATTCCTCATTTCCATCTATTTACCAGCAAATGCCATCATTTCATTCTTCTTTTAGGCTAAGTAGTATTCCATTCTGTATATACACAAAAATTTCTTTATGCATTCATCTGTTGAAGGGTACATATATTGGTCCTTTTTTTCAAAATGCCATTGAGTTTATAGAAGGTTATTGTAATAAATTTCAAATGAGCTTGAGTTTTGTTAAATGTTCGTGATTTGAATAATTGTTTAGTAAAAGTGAAACAAAGTTTATAAATATATTTTTAAATTTGAAGACAAAAAGAAAACAGTGCACCACAAATTGATCTAAAGTTTCAATATATTCTTTACACTTAGAGAGATATTGACAGTTCCCTAAAATCCACATAAATTTGTGAAGAAAACCCAAACAATGAACCATTTTTTCAAATGCATGACAAAACTCTGTGGTTCAGCACATGGACATCAATTCTCAATGAAAAACTACAGTGACCAAGCCACAAAGCTCTAGCATGAAAATGGATTCTTATCAATAAATGGAAATATTTGAAGATAGAATAATGCACACAATTGTGAACAAATAATTATAGCAAATGGAGGGTAGAAGTGTTTTCTAATATGGTCTAGAAAACTCAAAATTTGACCTTCAAAATGATGAAGCTGGATTTGTAATACAGCACCAGCAACACATTAAATATACAGTCATTTATGATTAACAAATACATGAAGAAAAGTTCAACATCTCTAGCAATTAGAGAAATGCAAGTTAAAACTAACCTGGCATTCCATCTCACTCCAATCAGGATGGCAATTATCAGGAATACAAGTAACAATAAATGTTGGTGAAGATGTTTGGAAAAGGTATACACACATTCTGTTGGTGAGACTACAGATTGGTACAATCACTCTAGAAAACAATATGAGAATTCCTTAAAAAACTTGAAATGGAACCACGATTTGACCCAGTTTTTCTACTTCTCAATTTATAACCAAAAAAATTAAAATCAGCAAACTACAGTGACTCAGCCACAACAATGTTTATAGCAGCTCAATTCACAATAACTCAGTAATAGAATCAGACTGGGTGCCCTTCAACAGATGAATGGATAAAGAAAATGTGACACACACACATGCTCACACACACACACACATGACACACACACACACACAACAATGGAAGGTGGGAAGAAAAAAGTCTATTGGACTAGACAACGGGAAGTGATGAGAAGGGAGGGAGAGGGCACAGGAAATAGAGTAGACTGAGAAACAACATTCTTATTTTCATATGACTACATGTCCAGTGTAACTTCACATCGTGTACAACCAAAGGACTGGAAATTTAATTAAAATAAATTATACTCCATGTATGTATTATGTGGAAAATGTAATCTACTGTCACATATATAATAAAAAAACAAAATTTAAAAAGTGAAAAAAATAATATGTAACAGACACAAAGGCAAATACTGAAATCACTAGACTACTCAGGGCAAAAACAAATGGAAATTTGGTGCTCATGAGAGAGGAAAACATGTCTTAAAAATTATCTGAAGGAGCCGGGCGCGGTGGCACACGCCTGTAATCCCAGCACTTTGGGAGGATCACGAGTTCAAAGCCAGCCTCAGCAATGGCGAAGCACTTAGAAACTCAGTGAGACCCTGTCTCTAAATAAAATACAAAAAAAAAAAAAAAAAAAAAAAGGCTGGGGATGTGACCCAGTGGTCGAGTGCCCCTGAGTTCAATCCGCGGTACCACAAAAAAAAAAAAAAAAAA
>CM046667.1:4230793-4257203 GCA_025594165.1 Tamias sibiricus | reverse complement strand
GTGCGGAGAGACATGCGGCTTAAATTTTTTAGTGGAGGAGGCAGGTGTGTGTGGGGGGTCTGTCTTGCGCAGGCATGCGGATTGACTGATCTTTTCTGAACGGAAACAGACTGATGAACTGAGAACGCATGGGTAAAGCGAGATTTAAGTCTGTGGCTCACTACACTGGAGCCAAGAAGACATGGGGTTTGAAGAGGACCAGAGGGCAAAGGGCCACCTTACGTTGTGTCCCATGTGAATAGGGCAATGGGCTGGAGGAAAGGCAGACACGTGGTGCACTGTTCGCTGGCGGGGGGGAGGGGTGGCTGGCACGCAGACGCAGGGCAGAGATACAACGTGACCAGGAGATTCTAAATTCAACTGTTCCCTGGAAGGGAAAAGAAAGATTAATTCCCACTATGGAAGGCCTGACAGATTAAGAGCATTTGAGATGGAAAGGGCTTACTTATCTGGAGACCTGGTGGTGTGTGTGGTGAAAAGTCATTGGTTGAAAGGCAGGCAAAAAGCTGTCCCCGTGGTAGCTTTGTCCTCTGGTTAGAGATGAGCCCTGCAGTGGGTGCCAAATATTGGAAAACGCCATTCCAGGACTGTTTCTTGTAAAAAAGAGGGGTTTATTAGGGGCCACGTGAAAGGGAAGGCGGGTAGGGAAAGGGCGGCGTGGAAGGGCAGGGAAGGGACCAGGGAAAGAACAAACAAGGGCGGTTTCAGTTCGGAGCAGGCTTAAATAGGACACTTGTGACCAGCCGGAATTCTGGAGCGAGTCTGTGTCCCCATAGGCTGCCAGAGGTCAAGGGGGGGGCACCTGAGGGCTGGCCAGCAGAGCTGGTCAGCCTGAGGCACCTGTGAGGTGTGGCCACCCTGCCCAGGATCTAACAATCCTGCTTCAACTTCACAAGTTCTGGGATTACATGCGTGCACCACTGCACCCAGCTGCAGTGTTCTTTTTATCTCATCTGTATCCCGAGGTTATTCATATGCGCTCGGCAAGTACCCAGCATGTCTGATGCTTGGGGAATCTGAGATCCTGTTTCTATTTCCTGCTCAGGTGACACATTCTGAGGCTAAGATAAATTCTGAGAACAGTGCAATCATGTGTCTCTGCAGGAGCCAGGCAGGGGGTTCTTTTCACACACACATCAAATTTCTCAGACAGTATTTCTTAATTCAAGAGGGAATTATGGAGTCTGAATCTCATTTATGCGTTCACTCCAAGTGATGTAACAGAACAACTCCAAAACTGTAGAAGACAAATTTTAGTATTAGGTTCAACTACAGCATCAACTAGTTATAAAAATTAAATGTTTCATCCAGGTGCGGTGACGCACGCCTGTAATCACAGCACTTTGGAAGGCTGAGGCAGAAGGATCACGAGTTCAAACCCAGCCTCAGCAATAGCAAGGCAGTTAGCAACTCAGTGAGACCCTGTATCTAATAAAAAAAAATACAAAAAAGGGCTGGGGATGTGGCCCAGTAGTCGAGTGCCCCTGAGTTCAATAGTTCAATCCCCGGTACAAATAATAATAAATAATAATAATAATAATTAAATGTTTTCCTCATTCATCAGAATGAGAGGAGCTGGGTAAGGGCTGTCAGGGATGAGGGATGGGAACATGTGCTGTTTTTATTACCTTCCGGGAATCCCTAGAAGGGGCTCACCAGTTTTCCTGTCTCATCATAGCTGGAGAGACTCATTGGAGGTCATTAGGTCCCAGCTTCACCTACTGCTGAGAAAGAGGGTGCATCTGAACTTGTGTGAGTAGGTTCTTTCAGTGACAGAAATATGACCTGCAGGCCAGTAGTCTGCAAAGGAGATTGGGTGTTCACAGAGCCTTTATCAGATCCAAGGGGCAGTCTCATCACCCCCACCGCCCATTTGCTCCAGCTCTTGTCATTCTACAATGACCACATATGGGCCAGTAATGTTGGAAACCCATTTAAAGCATCACCTGCCAACAAGAGGAAGAGGCCACAGAATCATTTTGCTCGGGAAATCAGGAGACCTGAGAATGAAGCCATTCACATAGTTCTGCCTTATCGAAAGATAGAAGACAGCTCTGAGCAGAGCATTGTCATTAGCACAGTTCTGGTCTCCTAAACCAGAGCAGAATAGCAATATGTGTGCTGCTACCTCCTCCTCTGATCCTCCTGTATTGTTTTCTTTAATGATCTATAAACCCAGACATTGACCATTCTGATTCTAGAGCACAAATTCTAGGTAGGCAGAATTCCCTTCTGTTGGGATCATCCACAATTTGACCCAGATCAACTCTGCATTCCACCACCCATGGCGCCTCATCCTCTCAGGTAGTGCCAAATGGGTGATCACAGCATTGCCCCCTTTATGAAGAAAAAAACAAGCCTCTGATGAGGCACACCTATTACAGGTGCCATTGATGGAGCCAGGACCACAGTCCAGCTGTCTGACTGCTCAAGCCAATCTGTAGACTAAGCTTCTCCCAGACCAAGACAGCTCACCCCAGTCCCTCTACCTTTCACTTTAAAACTGAAAAGAAAGAGGCTGACAGGATTCAACTGGTGATTGTCTGGCCAGGCATCTACTATGGCCAAGATGGCACTGAGGGTGGGCAGCAGAGTCTCAGGCCTCTTCTTCCATTGCAAATCCCCCTCCAGGAAAACCCTGTGTCTAGGCTGTTATGCTGCCCTTGTTGTCAGAGGAAGGCCCTCCTCAACCCCTAAGCCCTATGTGTCTGTACTGACCATAGGAAAGCTGGTCATCCATCAATTCTACCTGACACCACTCTGGGTCTCACTTTTCTACTCAACTCTTCTATAAGGTTAGAGCCCAAGGCTGCATGCACCCAATCAGCCAGGAAGGAGACTTTGGGGAGACCTGAGTCAAATTCTCATCACATTTTTTCTTCTGGGCCACAAGTGCTGGTGATATGTGGGAATGAGGAACTTTGGCATGCCTGGTATTCTTACTCTTCTGTAAATGGGTCTTGTAGAGGTCTGTGCAGAGTCCCAGATCACATCTGCAACCAAGGTGGCCTGGGACCGGATCCCCAATCAAAGACCTGCGTGTCTCACTCCCCCTTAGTGAAACAGTCTCCAGTACTCATTCTTTACATGGGAAGGAGATGTGGTAAGTCTGTCATAATGTCATTGCTTCCCCAAGTATTGTCCACATGACACCCCATTTTCTGGTCAATGAGGCCCTCCTTCAGGACCCAAAGTCAGCTTGTTTTTAAAATTGAACCTGGAATCATTTATATTGGTGAGAGTGTAAGGGATGTGATAGAATGCTTTTAAACCCTAGGGAGACCATGATGGCAGATTATCTAACATTGTTTGACATTACCAGCTTTTGTGTAAACTGGACTGTGTTTTGGGTTCCTGTGTTAGAAAACAGAAAACAAACACAGAATAACTGAATTCTAAATTCTAATTGACATCAAGTTAAGGATTTTCCATCTTATTAATGATTTTTTTTGTGTGTGTGTGTGTGTGCCTGTTGTGGTGTTGATGCCTGTAATCCCAGCCACTATTAAGGCTGAGGCAGGAGGATCAAGAATGCAAAGCAAAGGCGGGCATGGTGGAGCATGCCTGTAATCCCAGCACTTTGGGAGGCTGAGGCAGGAGGATTACGAGTTCAAAGCAAACCTCAGCAATGGCGAGGCACTTAGCAACTTAGTGAGACCTTGTCTCTAAATAAAATACAAAAAAGGGGCTGGGGATGTGACCCAGTGGTAGAGTGCCCCTGAGTTCAATCCCTGTTACCACAAAAAAAAAAAAAAAAAAAAAAAAAAAAAAGCAAAGCAAGCCTCAAAAAAGGCGAGGTGCTAGGCAACTCAGTAAAACCCTGTCTCTAAATAAAATACACAATGGGACAGGGAATATGGATTTGTGGTCGAGTGCTTCTGAGTTCCATCCCTGGCACACCCCAATCCTCAAAAGTAAACTCTTTCTCTTGATGGGCAGAATCACAGCCTATGTAATAGAAGTGGCTGTGCTGCTCCTTTGCTATCAACCTTTTTTTTTTTTTTTCTTTTATCTCAAAGCTTTGTATCTCATTGTTGGACTGGCATGGGGACAGTAGATGGACCATTCAGCACTGAAGGGCAAAAATCACACCAGACACAACTGTGTAGTCAAGAGATTTATTCACCAGCCTTTATGGCTGGACGGAGGTAGAAGAAGTATGGGGAGAGTGGAGGCAGGGAGAGGGAAGTGTGCAAGCTCTGGTGGAAGAGAGGAGTCAGGGAGAGGGGAATGTGCAAGCTCTGAATGGAAAATGGGTGCCTGGTTATGCTGGCTGTGGCCTCTGGATCTGTTGGCAGGGGCAGCTGCCATCAGGCTGAGGACAATGAGTCTGAAGTTGTTGCAGCTGCTGCCTCCTCTCAGCAGGGATGAGCTGTTGTGTCTGAGCTCTGGGCAGGCAGGAGCTTTAAATAAAAATATCTGGTGGGGGGTGGACCAGAGCTTCCTTTAATGCTATTGGATCTTTGCCTAGGGAACAAGGAGACCTTTAAGCCGATTGGCTCCTGCCTGGGGAACACAGCGACCTTCAAGCTGATTGGCTCCTGCATAGGGAAAATGAAACCAGGTTGAAAATTTCATGGGGGAGTTGGCCCATCTGCCCAAGCCTATCTATCATTCCCCCCTTTTTGTTTTCATAGGAAGTGGGACATCGTGTGTCTGTCTCACTACTTCCTGCTGAAATGGGATTATGTGGGGTGTTATGGGGGGATATGAGAAGACAAGTAGGTCAGGCTTGAGGACGAATAAGATTCTCAGGAGGCTGATGTAAAAAAAATGAATCTCTGCAGGTGTGGATGAAGATTTCCTGAAGCCATAGGTTGGTGAGGGTGTCCTCCTGAAGAGAGAAATTGTAGGCATAAAGGCAGCAAATTATAACAAAGAGAAAGAAAAAGAGAGGGATTATTTTTCATCAGCCTGTCCCTAAGGATAAGCTGGTTAAAGGTTCAGAACAAGAAAGACAGAAATGATTATTTTGAGATGGTATCAGAGACATGAGAGAAGCGAATTTTTAGGGGATCGGTGGGAAGGGAAGACCAAGTATACTGGGGTAGGTGTCTGTCATCCTTTTGTGGATCCTCAGCTTATTGGGTAGCTGGTTTCAGTCTGGAAATATCAATCCAAGATATCTATTTCCCTGAGGTTTTACGATGCTTAGCAGCAGTGGGTGTGCACAGCACAACCTGAAAGGGGCCTTTCCACTTTGGGGCAAGGGAGACTGATCCCGTGTCCTGGGGAGAGGAGAAATGTACAAGAACCAGGTGTTAATGGGAATGAAGTGGAGAGTCTACCTGGGTCTGGAAGGATGTAATCTTGGCACATTTATAGCTGATGTCTGATGAAGGACAAGAGGGGTAGAGAGAGATCTTTGGGCAAGAGTCCTTGAATTGGGGAAATTCCAGGTGGAGGAGCTTGCCACTCAAACATAACTTCAAAAGGGGATAGTGAGGAAGGTTTCTTTGGGAGGACTCGGAGCCTAAAGAGGGCAAGGGGAAGTAGCTTGACCCAATCTAAGTGAAGCTCCAGGGAGAGTTTAGTTAGAATGTTAGAGAAGAAACAAGGAGAGAGAGAATGTGACAGGGTGGGAGTGTTTGAAGGCTCTTATAGGTCAGTAGATCCTTTAGATGGTGAGAGAGGAGGCACCAAAAAGTGATATGGGCACCAAAGGTCAGCTTTTTTGATTCTTGTAGAAGTAGGTAAA
Organism: Tamias sibiricus; assembly: GCA_025594165.1. Classification (NCBI taxonomy): domain Eukaryota; kingdom Metazoa; phylum Chordata; class Mammalia; order Rodentia; family Sciuridae; genus Tamias; species Tamias sibiricus. The sequence goes on along the minus strand of CM046667.1, from coordinate 4,251,505 downwards.
GGCAGCAACCAGAGCCCAAACACAGGGGGGCCAGGTAAACAGCAACCATGAACAGTGGGATGAAAGTTGTTTAGAAAGGTAGGCAGTGGGAGAAAAAGTGGAGGCTTTATATTGGCCTAAAACACCTAGAGTGAGACCCTTCACTTCATGGACATAAAGGGTGAATGGCTGAAGAAGGTCTAGGAGATGAAGAGCTGGGGCCTGTAATAGTGCCTGCTAAAATACCTAAACTCAGTCTGATTGCTTTCGGGGAGGGGCTTTTCCTCAACAACTTAGCTGCCTCATATAGGGGTTTTGCATATAAAGAGAAATTGGGAATCTAGGCACGGAAATATCCCGCTAGCCCCAGGAAGGATAGAATCTCTTCCTTTGTCTTGGGACATCTGAGATTCTTGATGAGGGCCTTTCTAGGCTAATGGCCTTTGACTGATGAGAGATCTGAACTCTTAAATAAACCACCTGGGTCTCGGCAAGTTGTACTTTAGATGGGGAAATGTGATACCCGCAAGAAGTAAGAAAATTTAAAAAGGTGTAAATGTCTACATGAACTGTGGAAAAGGAAGGGCTGCAGAGGAGAAGATCATCTACCTATTGCAGAAGAGCGGAGTCAGAAAACTCAAGATCCTTGAGGTTGGCAGCCAATGTCTGTCCAAATATATGAGGGCTGTCGCGAAAACCCTGAGGGAGGACTATCCAGGTAAATTGTTGGGACCATTGAGTGTTGCTGCCTGAAGCGATGGCCACCTGCAGCAACAAAGCTGCGGGAATAAGTTCAGAGACAGACTGGAAATGAACAGGCTCTTTATTCTGCTAGCTTCTCTCTCCAGCTCCAACAACACCCCAACACACAATCCACACTCCTCCAACCACCACAAAATGGCGCCGACCCCGTCCTCAATGTCCCGGGCCAAGTCTTGCGTGATCATGAAAATGGCGCCGACCTGGTCCGCAATGTCCCGGGCAAAGTCTCGCGAGATTATGGAAGGTGGTAATGCTTTATGGCTCACAGCTAACCCCAATCTTAGCTATTTTCTTAATTAGGGCTCCTACATTTCCCCCTTTTTGTTTTAAAAGAGGGGATGCTCTAGGAGTCCATCTGCAACCAAATTCTTACCCATCATCAGATAATCAAGGCTGTGCCCTTGACTCCTGTCTTAGGTTATTATGTCAGCCACGTGAGACTGCCCCGTGCGACTGTGCCTGTCTTAGGTTGTCCCACTCTGGGGATCTTACCTGTCATTGGCTACCAGCAATCCAATCGAGCCCTTCAGGATTGACTGTGTATGATGACTAACAGCCTTCCAATTGTGAGGAGATGCTGCGGCTTTAAAGCGACAAGCCTTCAGCTGACAAGCCAAGTTGCATAGCATATCAAATTCTTTAAACAAATCAGCTGCCCTGAGTTCTATCAAGTAACACACTGAGTTCTCTAGACAAATACCCACAGGCATTGTCCCGTAAAGTCGCAAACAATGAACGATCAAAATGTCCACATGTTATAACACGTTGCTCTAGAAGACTCCATGCATGTAGAGCAGAGTCCACACTGCTGGTGAGGTTGTTTGATGCTTGAGCAGCAGGGATGCTTGCAGCAACTGCGATCCCTGCAGCTGTAGCAGCAGCCGTCTTTTTTATATCTAGACAATGCCACCGGCAAATCTTCAGGGCCCGCTACCTAGAAATTCAAGCATCAATTATTAAAGGAAAGGCAGTGCTATTCCAGCACTGAGTCAAGAGGCGAGTTGTCAAACTAAAAAATAGAATTATTAGATTAGAAAGTTAAAGTTGATTTCTGCTCACACCCATTGCTGCTTGAGCTCCCACAAACATAAGCTGGCAAAATATCATATTCAGAATAAAACAAAGAAAGACTGAGGGTATTTACTGCATTAAAGATAGAGTAAAGAAAAGCTAAAGGCACTTTGGAAAAATAATTTGTTAGCTGGACCCTCAAGTCTCTGTAACCTTCCATGAAATTGTCTGTTGAAATATCTTAAATAAATCATCTATAAAACAAATAAACTTAATTACAAATAAACATTCCTATGTCAAAACACCAAAATATCAGGTTATACAGCACTAGTCATGTTCTTCGCTAAACAGAAATCCCTGAGACATCTATCAATCAAAATTGAAGGTACCTTCACTTATTAAATTATTTACCCTGGGCTGGGATTGTGGCTCAGTGGTAGAGCGCTCACCTAGCATGTGCGCGCGGCCCGGGTTCAATCCTCAGCACCACGTACAAATAAATGCATTGTGTACAACTAAGGCAAATAAATAAATATTTTTAAAAAATTATTTACCCAAATTGAATACTCTTAAACTTAAATGAATTAAAGTTATTTGGATCCATATATATATATATATTTTTTTTTTCATAAGCACTTTGTTATTTGTGACGTCACACTGGACAGACGTACAAACCTACAAACATATATTTGTGACATCACATTTACATGAAATTTCGACAAATGCACAGACAAAAAGACATATATAAAAAGAGAAAATAGAAAATGTACAATTGTGTGCACACTAAAGAGAGATCTCCTCATCCCAGCCGGGAGGAATGACACTTAAGTTGTGAAATATTTTGAAGGACTCTTTTAAGGGAATCATTCCATACCTTCATCTTGGTCCTCTTGATTTTGTACCTTTTTTATTAATCTTGATTCCTCAACAACTTCATCTTGATCCTTATGATTTGGTACCTGCTTTATTAATCTAGATGGTATCCACATTGAAGAGGATTCGTGCTTTGGAAAAACACAAACAGATCCTCTCCCCCAAATTAATACTGGATCTGGACCCTTCCATGTACCTGAAAGAACATCCTTCCAGTAAACCAAATGTTTATGTTGTTGGTGTGGGTTCCAATGTCTGTCTCCAGCCGAATAACCATTGGAGTCTAAAGTTTAAAAACTTAAGGTAAACAGGGCAACTGCCAATCTGTCCCTAGGACTATTCCAATTTCCTTCTTTTTGTTTTAATAACATAATTTTCAGTCTGCGGTTTGCTCTTTCAATAATGCCCTGACCCTGAGGATTGTATGGGATGCATATTTTATGGGATATATTGAATTTTGCGCAAACCTGTTTGAAAGATGAGGATGTATATGCAGGGCCATTATCTGTTTTAAGCATTTTGGGGATGCCCAATGCAGCAAAAGCTTGCAAACAATGAGATGTAACATCTTTAACTTTTTCTCCAGAAAGTAAAGAAGCCAAAATCATGCCTGAGCATGTATCTATGGTCACATGAATAAATCACAATTTTCCAAAACTTGGCTCATGAGTAACATATATCTGCCTCAAGTGATTGGGCATTAATCCTCTAGGGTTAACACCATAATGAGGATTGGGCAAATGTGTCATACAAGATTTACAATCTTTTACAATTATTCTGGCTTGCTCCTTTGTGATTTTAAACCTACGCTGCAAGGTGGTGCTATTGACGTGAAACTGGGAGTGAAATAAAGTAGCTTGCTGGTGCTCTGAAAGTATAAAGATTGTTTGGGTAAGGGCATCAGCCTTTTGATTACCTTCATGGAGGGGACCAGGCAAGTTGGTATGTGCTCTAATATGCCCTACGAATAGAGGTTCTTTTCTTGCCCACAAAAGTTTTTGTATTTGATAAAACAATTTAAAGGCTGGAGTATGAGGTGCTATTGGTCCTGCTAGCTCTAATTTTGGGACGGCATATACAATATAGTGGCTATCTAAAAAAATGTTCATGGGCTACTCTCTAAAATTTTCCAGAGCTATTACCACAGCTTCCAGTTTTACTGGTTGAGCTGATTTGTGTGCAATTATGTAAGTTATATATATATATATTTAATGACTACTGCATCAGTACCATTTGAGGACCCATCTGTGAATACATTTAATGCCTTAGGAATAGGTTGATTTTTTATTACTTGTGGAAATATAATAAAATGATTGATACAAAAAGATAATATAGGAGACTTAGGAAGATGATTATCAAAATTTGCAGAAATAGAGCATCTAGCTATAGCCCAATCATTATCACTGAAGCATAAATATTCAATCTGTGATGATGAATAGGGAGTAATAATAGTAGCAGGGTGAATGCCAAATATTTTAGTAGAAGTCTTAAGTCCTTGAAGAATAAGTTTAGCCACCATGGAGGTATAAGACTCAATTATACTTTTAGAAGAGATGGGCAAATGTATCCATAATAAAGGTCCTTGTAGCCAAAATACTCCTGTGGGTGTATATTGTAAAGAAATAATAATCAATATCAGCGGTTAAGTTAAATCAAATCTATCACAATGAGCTCCTTCAATGGCTTTTTCTCCTAACTTTAAAGCTTTCCTAGCATCAGGAGTCAATGTTCACGGTGAAGATGGATCAGGGTCCCCACAAAGGATGTCAAATAAAGGTTTTCGTTGGCCAGTAGTGAGTTTTAGTGTAGGGCGAGGCCAATTAATATCTCCTAGCAATTTGTGAAAGTCATTGAGAGTGGACAAATGCTCCTTATTAATTAATATATTTTGAGGCCTATTTAAAGTGTCCATAATTTGGAATCCTAGATATAATATTGGAGATCTAATTTGAACCTTTTCCTTAGCAATGTTTAGTCCATATCGTTTCAAGTTTTCTGATATCTCACTAAATATTGTGAATAAGACTTCTTGATTAGGATGAGCAAGCAAAACATCATCCATATAATGGAGACACATAAGCTCTGGGTATTTATTTTTGATAGGCTGAATAACTTTATCTACATAGATTTGACACATAGTGGGGCTATTAGCCCTTGCCTGCGGCAAAACTTTCCATTGATATATCTGGTCAGGGCCATTATTGTTAATAGAAGGAACTGAAAAAGCAAACCTGGGTGTATCCAGACGGTGTAGAGGAATAGAAAAGAAACAATCTTTTATATCAAGAGTAATAAGATGTGGGCTGGGGCTGTGGCTCAGCGGCAGAGCGCTCACCTTGCACTTGCGTGGCCTGGGTTCGATCCTCAGCACCACATAAACGTAAATGCATTGCAGTGTGTACAACTAAAGTAAATAAATAAATATTTTTTTAAAAAAGGGTAATAAGATGGAAATTTTTTGGAATAGCTACAGGACTAGGAAGTCCAGGTTGAGTAGGGCCCATGATTTGCATGCTTTTATTATTTTCTCTAAGATCAAGTAACAATCTCTATTTTCCTGATTTTTTCTTGAACACAAATATGGGGAAATTCCAGGGAGAGATGGAAGGTTCTATATGTCTTGCTTCTATTTGTTCCTGAAGTAGTAGGTGGGCCACTTATAATTTCTCTTTAGATAGGGGCCACTGAGGGACCCACACTGGCTTATCAGAAAGCCATGGTATTTTCAGAATTATTTTCTCAGTGGCCCCGAAAAAAAAAATCTTTTTCCTTTATGATAATGATTTCTTTTAGGGATAAGATTACCCTGTACCTTTTGATAATGATTTCTTTTTGGGTTAAGATTACCCTGTAGATTTTCACATTTAACATCTGCAGGCTTGGTTGCAAGGTGTACTCCCATTTGTTGCAAAATATCTCTTCCCCATATAGTAACTGGTAGGTTAGGTAAAACATAACCTACCAGTTATGTTAAAGTTTACCTTTATGCCCTTCATCATCCTCCCATTTTAAAATTACCACACTTTTCTCTGGGAGGTTATTATATCCCAAGCCTCTTAAACTGGTTGAAGCTTTTGGCAGAGGCAAGTGCTTGGGCCATTGTCGTAGATTAATGATGGAAGAGTCAGCTCTAGTATCTATCAGTCCCTCCATCTCTATTTCTTGGATTTTTATTTTACACATAGGCCTCCTTGAACAATCCCAAACCCAGCAAGCCATGGATCCTGAGGCAGTGGAACAAAATCCTCTATTGTTCCTTTTATGAGGCATACTCATCTTAAATGAATTATGTAAATTTGAAGGAAAAGCAGCTGAGAAATTCTATCTCCTTGATTAACAGAACTTATACTTTGGGGTCAGCTAAGCATTATTTTTATTTCCTCTTTGTAGTCTGAGTTTATTACACCTGGGGTCACTTGCAAACCTAATAAGCTTTCAGGACTTCTCTCGAGAATAAGTCCTAGAGTCCCTGAGGGAAGAGGTTTCCTGACTCCTGTGGGAATCAGTTGAACCCCCATTTCAGGTGTTAACACTATTCAGGTGGTGGAATAGAGGTCCAATCCTGCATTTCCTTCTGTTCCTCTGGCGAAGGAGTGGATGGGTAGTAGGGGTTGTGTCGGGGAAGCATCTGAGTGGATGCTTGAGGATACTCCTCCTCTAATGCCTCGTACATTTGTGGGCCCCAGGGCATTGTGCTCTGTGTCCCGTTTTTTGAATTCCTGAACAAATAATTTCCATAGATGTCAAATTTTGATTGGCATTTATTGGCCCAATGATTTCCCTTTTTACACCTGGGACAGCGGCCTTGGGCACGGTATGAGCTTGGTCTTATTTTTCTTTGGGGATTTTGCCCAGAATAGCCTGATTAATTATGATAATTTTGTCTGGAATATCCTGATTGATTATAATGTCTAGGTTGAGCCCTTGCAAAATTTTGGGGGAAGCACCTCTCATTGCAGATGTAATCACATTTCCTGTGATAAAGGCGTCATTTATATCTTTACATAGTTGTATATATGTGGATAGATCCTTTTTATTTCTCCATGGCCTGATGGCTTCCTGGCAATATTTATTAGCATTTTAATATGCTAATTGAACAACTAATGGCATAGCTTGATCCACATCTCCAAACAATCTACCTGCAGTTCTCAAAAGACAATCAGCAAAGTCAGCATATGGCTCATTAGGTCCTTGAATCACTTTTGACAAGCTACCTTATAGATCCCCAGGCCTTTGTAAAGTTTTCCATGCCTTTAAGGCAGCTGCATATATCTGAGCATATACACCTGGGACATAATATTTTTGAGCCTGTGAGTCTGTGAACTGCCCCTCTCCTGTGACCATTTCTATATTATGGTCTCCAAACTCTGCAGTGGTGTTTCTTTTAGCTATTTCTATACAAAGTTCTTGAAATTGCGCTCGCCAAACCAAGTATTGCCCCCCACTTAATGCTGCTTTACATAGACTTTTCCAGTCTGAGGGGGTTAAGTTAAAGATGTTAACGGACTCCAGCATACTCAACGTGAAAGGAGCTTGGGGCCCATAAGTCATTACTGACTCTTTGAGATTTTTTATTGTTTTGAAATCTATTGACTGGTGGACCCTCTGTCCATTTTCATTTTCAAATACTGGCAGTTCCCAATGTTTCTGTGAGTTACCCTTGAGGGTGCATAAGCGCTCAGAATGACTTTTTATTTCTGTTTCTAGGGTATGCAAATGCCTAGTAATACCCTTCATATTTTCTGTAATGGATTCCACCCATGGGGGAGTAGAGGACACAAGTGGTTCCACTACTTGATGGTCCTTTTCTTTTTAAATTTCTTTTTGTTCTTTTTACTGGAGACTGTGCTCCCAGAATCACCTTTTGATTCCTCTTCACTACTAGTTTCATAGTTCTTAACCGGCTTAGTGGAGGAGACCGTACTTTCATGGTTTGGCTCCTTCTTACTACTATCACTTTTCCTGGTATCCCAAATTTCAGCTTCTAAGGAGAGCACATATTCTTTGGCTAATTTCAATAAGTTTCTGATGGCTTTTGCAGATCTTACTTTTGAATTTACACCTCTACTCTTCTCACTGGTATTAACTGACCCAGAGGCTATGCTTTCTTGATCACTTTCCTCTCTATCCACTGAGTCAGCGATATCGAAAAATTCACCCATGGCTTTTATTATCTGAACTTTTGTTACTTTCACTCATATTTTCAGTTCTTACATGTCGGCTGAATTCCCCGTATGGGCCACCACCTGTTGCTGCCTGAAGTGATGGCCGCCTGCAGCATCAAAGCTGTGGGAATAAGTTCAGAGGCAGACTGGAAATGAACAGGCTCTTTATTCTGCTAGCTTCTCTCCTCAGCTCCAACAACACCCCAACACACAATCCACACTCCTCCAACCACCACAAAATGGCGCTGACACCATCCGCAATGTCCCGGGCCAAGTCTTGTGAGGTCATGGAAGGTGGTAATGCTTTATGGCTCACAGCTAACTGCAATCTTAGCTATCTCCTTAATTAGGACTCCTACAGTTGAGTATCAGGATCAGTCCAGGTAAAGGCAAAGATGTCTTGTGATTCCTGAGCTAAAGGGACAGTGAAGAAGGCATCTTTAAGATCAGTGATCAAGAAATGAGTAGATAATTAAGGAATTAGGGAGAGAATAGCTTAAGGATTCTGGACCAGAGGATTAATGGGCCTAACAGCCTCATTGATGAGAGGAAGATCTTGGACTAGCCGGTACGAACCATTGGACTTCTTAGCCACAAATATAGGAGTATTATAGGGGAAATGGGTGGGTCAGAGAAAGTGTTTCCGCAGGAGGTCTGAGATAACAGTTTGGAGACTTCTAAGGCTAGTGGCCAGGAGTTCGTACTGGGCTTTTCTGGGGAAATGCTGGGGATCTGAAAGGTGTATTTGTACAGGGTTGCAGTGAGCAAGGGAGGAAGTCTGGGTGTCCCAAATTTTGGGGTCTACCAGATGGGCAGGAGTAGGGTAATGGGAGGTTTCTGCACTGTTAGAGCATTGAAAGGTCTTTTCAGGGTTACCAACTCCTAATTTGGTGAGGAGAAAGATGGAGGAGGAGACAGAGTGAGACGAGTCGGGAAGCAGAACTGAGTGAGGTGGGTCAGAGAGCACAATTGAGGCCTGAAATTTGGCTAGTATATCTAGGCCCAGTAAAGGCACAGGACATTGAGAAATTACTAGGAACTGGTGGGCAAATGAATGGAAGTGGAGGTGGAAAGACAGCATGGGTGTCTTTCAGGGGTGAATGGTGAGTCTTTCTACCCCAACAATAGGGGACGATATGGTGGTGGACACCCAAAACTCCCTCAAGACCGAGAAAGTAGCTCCTGTATGTAATAGGAAATTTATGGGGTGGCCATCAACAAGAAGGGTGACCCTAGGCTCCTGTAAAGTGATGTCAACTGTTGGGAGAGGAACCCCAGAGCCCCATCAATCTTCTGCAGCCAGTCCCAGCAGGTCGGGTTTCATGACTAACCCAGTCCCCCTGTGGGAACTGGGGCAGTCGAAACTCCAGTGGCCCATCTTGGAGCATTTAGGACATGGGCGCATACGGGGCCTGGGGTTGGGGCAAACTCTAGCCCAATGTCCTTTGTTCCTGCACCTGAAACAGGTCCCTTTAGGTCCCCTCTGTGTGGAGTCATGGCCCCCTGTTTGTGAGGCCTGACCATCTGAGCCCCGTAAGTCCTGTGCCAGCATTTGGAATTTTGTTTGTTCAGCCTTTTCATATTTCTGAAACCTATGGCATTGGGCATCCTTATCTCTGTTATGATAGGCCTTAAAGGCTGTGGCCAAGATCTTGGTCTGAGGTGTTGCAGGTCCTTGCTCTAATTTTCTCAATTTAACCCTTTTTACGGGGTAACATTGGAACAAAAAGTAACTCATAAGCTCCTGACGTCCCCCTGAAGATTCAGGATCTAAATTGGTGTATTGTTGGAGACCTTTGGTCAGTCGGTCTAGAAATTCGGAGGGGGTCTCTTCCTTTTTTTTTTATGTGATTTCCTGCAGCTTGTCAAAATTAACGACCTTTTGTGCTGCATGCTTAAGACCAGCTAGTATAAAAGTGATCTTGCAAGGTGACATCCGCTGGGGAATTATAGTCACAGATAGGGTCCCTTTCATGGATGGCCTGAGGTCCAATTGGATGGTTAGGGTCGGTTCTATGGTTCTCATCAGCATAGGCCCTTGCCCGCTCCCAGACTTGCCTGTGATCCTCAGGAAGGAGGGTATTTGCCAGAATCATATATATATATAATGAAAGGTAAGGCTCTAAGCTTGGCGGACTCATTGAAATTCCCTGAGGTATGTAGTGGGGTCAGTGGTATAAGAGTCCAACAGTTTCTCAATTTGGACTACCTCCATCATTTAGAAGGGATCGTGAACATGGACAATTCCTTCTGGCCCCGCAACTTCATGGAGTGGAGCCAGGACGTGGGCAGAAGCATGTAAAGGAGGGTGAGCAGACATTGTGTGATATTGCGTGGAGAGTGGGATAAAGGAGGAGAATGTGGCAAAAGTAAGTAGAGTGGTAGAGTGGGCTGGAGGGGCCAAGGGAGGGGAAGAGGTTTCAGGTAGAGTCCGGTATGGGGTTGGCTTGTATGTTGGATTGACATAAAAAATGGAGAGGGATGTAGGGGAGCAGCTGTTGACAGGCTGGGAGGATATTGTTGGGGCTGCAGCAAGTACATAGTGAGGGATTCGAACACAGAGGGAGAAAGCCTGAATGTATGGAATCTCTACCCATTTTTTTGATCATACACAAAGTTGAAAAGATCTCTTGGTATACAGGGATCCAGAAGCAGGCCATTTGTTTTGGTTATCTAAAGGGTATTGGGCCAATCTTGGGTGCAAAACTTTATAAGTCTTGCTGGTTGTATATCAGGAGTTAGGCCAAGAGTGCTAGGTTGTTTAAGAAGCATTGTAGAGGGCAGTTGACCGGGAGGGATCAGAGTGGGTACAAGAGTGACAAAGAGTGAGTGATTGCAAAGAAGAGAGCAAGGACAAGAGCAAAAAAGAGAGTGATCAGAGGGTAGTCGTCCAGGAGGGATGGGAGTGGTTCAGCCAGGTGGGATGAAGAAGGAGGAGACGAAGAAGAAGAAGAAGTCCCCATTTTCCCATTCCGAAAGAGCGAGATATATTATCCTGAGTAGCATCCCCCTCAAGACATATATCAGAGAGATCTAAGTCCATGAGACTCGATTGTCACTGGAGTCAAACAGACATGGGGTACAAGGGGACCAGAGGACAATAGGCTACCATGCGCAGGGATTTTCCATGTTCCATCCCGGACGGGATGGAAAGGCACAAGTCTAGAGGACAGAGGCCAGAAAAAGGGCTTTCTTCAACTGTTCCCAGAAAAGAAAGAGAGAGAGGGAAAGAGGGAGAAAGCGAGAGAGGGCTGGGGTTGTGGCTCAGCAGTAGAGTGCTCGCCTAGCATGTGCACAGCCCAGGTTCAATACTCAGTATTACATAAAATAAAGACATTGTGTACAACTAAAACAAATAAATAAGTATTTAAAAAAGAGAGAGAGAGAAAGCAAGAGTGAGTGAGAGAGATAGCTCCATGAGGTCCACTGTGACCATGAAGGTCGAGATGGGGTGCAGTCCTCCCCAAACGGGCCACCAGTGGGACTGCTGGACAGTCAATGGTCAGTTCCCACTGTGAAAGGCCCTAAGGGTCTAGGAGCTTTGGGGACAAGGAGACCTTCTTAAAAAAGGAGAGAGAGGGAAAAAGAGAAAGTAAAAGTGCAGGAGCCCTGTTTGGGGAGATGGCTTAAATTGCGGTTGACTATGGGCCATAAGGATTTGGGCATTGTCAACTTCCGTAGTCTCACGGGACTTGGTCCGGGATCTCGCGGGACTTGGCCGAGATTGCTGATCAGGTCAGCGCCATTTTGGTGGTGTGTGTGTGTGGCATGTGTTAGTCGTTGTTAGAACCAGAGAGAAAAGTTATTAGAGTAAAAAGCTGTTTGTTTCCAGTTTGCCTCTGAACTTCTTCCCGTGGCTTCGTTGCTCCAAGAGGCCATCGCTTTGGGTGGCAACAGGTGGTGCTCGTACGGGGACTTCGGAGTGGACAGGTAAGAACTGAAAGGTCTCTAAAGATGGGTTCAAATATAACTGAATCCCAAGTGATAGAGGCTATGTGAAGACTCCTTGATATACCTGACTCTGTTCTCAGTGAGGAGGATATAGAAAAAAGTGAAAGTGATCAAAAAAGCGTAGCTTCCCCTGGGCCAACTAAGACCAGTAAAGAGAGTATTAGAAGAGTCCCCAAAATGACAAAAATCCAAGCTATTAGAGCTATTCGGGAGTTATTGGAGATAGCTGAAGTTATTGGAGATGAGCTTAATGGAACCTGGGCCTCAGGATATTGCTGTCAGTGAAATTAGCAGTGGTGAGGAATCTAGTAAAAGTGATCCTGAGAAAATGAGGAAAAAGAAACTAAAAAAGACCAAGAAAAAGGACCGTCCAGTAGAGGAACCACTTGTGTCCTCTACGCCCCCATGGGTGGAATCCATTACAGAAAATATGAAGGGTATTACTAGGCATTTGCATACCCTAGAAACAGAAATAAAAAGTCTTTCTGATCACTTATGTGCTCTCGAGGGTAACTCACAGATACATTGGGATCCGCCAGCATTTGAAAAGAAAAATGGACAGAGGGTCCATCTGTCAGTAGATTTCAAAACAATAAAAAATCTCAAAGAGTCAGTAATGACTTATGGGCCCCAAGCTCCTTTCACGTTGAGTATGCTGGAGTCCCTTAACACCTTTAGCTTAACCCCCTCAGACTGGAAAAGTCTATGTAAAGCAGCATTAAGCGGGGGGCAATTCTTGGTTTGGCGATCGCAATTCCAAGAACTTTGTATAGAAACGGCTAAAAGAAACGCGGCTGCAGGGTTTGGAAACTATAATATAGACATGCTCACAGTAGAAGGGAAATTCGCAGACTTACAGGCTCAAAAAGATTATGACCCAGATGTATATGCTCAGATAAACGCAGCTGCCTTAGAGGCATGGAAAACTGTACAAGGACCTGGGAATCTACAAGGTAGCTTGTCAAAAGTGATTCAAGGACCTAATGAAACATATGCTGATTATGCTGATCAACTTTTGAGAACTGCAGGTAGTGTGTTTGCAGACGTTGATCAAGCTATGCCATTAGTTGTTCAATTAGCATACGAAAATGCTAATAAATGCTGCCAAGCAGCCATCAGGCCATGGAGAACTAAAAAGGATCTTTCCTTATATATACAACTATGTAAAGATATAAATGATGTCTTTGTCACAGGAAATGTGATTGCAGCCTCAATGAGAGGTGCTTCCCCTCGAAATTTCACAAAGTCTAAACGTAGACATTATAATCAATCAGGATATTCCAGGCAAAATTATCATAATCAATCAGGCTATTCTAGGCAAAATCCCCAAAGAGAAATAAGACCAAGCTCATACTGTGCCCCAGGCCACTGCCCCAGGTGTAAAAAGGGAAATCATTGGGCCAATAAATGCCATTCAAAATTTGACATCCATGGAAATCCTTTGTTCAGGAATTCAATAAACGGGGCACGGGGCCCAATACCCCGGGGCCCACAAATGTACGGGGCATTGGAGGAGGAGTATCCTCAAGCATCCACTCAGATGCTTCCCGACACAATCCCTACTCCCCATCCACTCCCTCGCCAGAAGAACAAGAGGAAATGCAGGATTAGACCTCTGTTACACCGCCCGAATAGTGTTAACACCTGAAATGGGGGTTCAACTGATTCCCACAAGGAGTCAGGGGACCTCTTCCCTCAGAGACTGTAGGACTTATTATCGGGCGAAGTTGTAAAAGCTTATTAGGTTTGCAAGTGACCCCAGGTGTAATAAACTCAGACTACAAAGGGGAAATAAAAATAATGCTTAGCTCACCCCAAAGTATAAGTTCTGTTAATCAAGGAGATAGAATTGTTCAGTTGATTCTCCTTCCCAATTTACATAATTCATTTAAAATGAGTATGCCTCAAAAAGGGAACAATAGAGGATTTTGTTCCACTGAGTCAAGACCCATGGCTTGCTGGGTTCAAGACTGTTCAGGGAGGCCTATGTGTAAAATAAAAATCCAAGGAATAGAAATGGAGGGATTAATAGATACTGGAGCTGACTCTTCCATTATTAATTTACACCAATGGCCCAAGCACTGGCCTCTGCAAAAAGCTTCAACCAGTTTAAGAGGCTTGGGATATAATAACCTCCCAGATAAAAGTGCAGTAATTTTATAATGGGAGGATGATGAAGGCCATAAAGGAACATTTCAGCCTTATGTTTTACCTAACCTACCGGTTACTTTATAGGGAAGAGATATTTTGCAACAAATGGGAGTACACCTTGCAACCAAGCCTGCAGGTGTTAAATGTGAAAATCTACAGGGTAATCTTAACCATAAAAAAAAAATCATTCTCAAAAAGTACAGAGTAATCTTAACCCTAAAAGTAATCATTATCATAAAGGAAAAAGATATTTTTTTTCAGGGCCACTGAGAAAATAATTTTGAAAACACCATGGCTTTCTGATAAGCCAGTGTGGGTCCCTCAGTGGCCCCTATCTAAAGAGAAATTACAAGCGGCCCACCTACTAGTTCAGGAACAATTAGAAGCAGGACATATAGAACCTTCCACCTCTCCCTGGAATTCCCCCATATTTGTGATCAAGAAAAAGTCAGGAAAATGGTGATTGTTACATGATCTTAGGCAAATTAATAAAACCATGCAAGTTATGGGCCCTACTCAACCTGGACTTCCTAGTCCTGTAGCTATTCCAAAAAATTTCCATCTTATTACTCTTGATCTAAAGGATTGCTTCTTTTCTATTTCCCTACATCCTCTGGATGCCCCCAGGTTTGCTTTTTCAGTTCCTTCTATTAACAATAATGGCCCTGATCAGAGATATCAATGGAAGGTTTTACCACAGGGAATGGCTAATAGCCCCACCACATGCCAAATATATGTGGACAAGGCTATCCAACCCATTAAAAATAAATATCCAAACCTCATGTGTCTACATTACATGGATGATATTTTATTGGACCACCCTAATCAAAAAATCTTATTTAATATATTCAGTGACATGGTAGAAAATTTAAAAAAATGTGGATTATATATAGCAGAAGAAAAAGTTCAAACCAGATCTCCCATATTATATGCATGATTTAAAATCATGGATACTTTTTTAGACCCCCCAAATTTTTAATAAATAAAGAACATTTGACCACCCTCAATGATTTCCAAAAACTACTGGGAGACATTAATTGGCTTCGCCCTACACTAAATCTCACTACTGGCCAACTAAAACCTTTATTTGACATCCTTTGCAGAGACCCTGATCCATCTTCACCACGAACATTGACTCCTGATGCTAGGAAAGCTTTAAAGTTAGTAGAAAAAGCCATCGAAGGAGCTCATTGTGATAGATTTGATTTAACTCAACCGCTGATGTTGATTATTATTTCTTCACAATATACACCCACAGGAGTAATTTGGCAACAAGTGCCTTTATTATAGATACATTTGCCCGTCTCTCCTAAAAGTATAATTGAGTCTTATACCTCCACGGTGGCTAAACTTATTCTTCAAGGACTTAAGACTTCTACTAAAATATTTGGCATTCACCCTGCTACTATTATTACTCCCTATTCATCATCACAGATTGAATATTTATGCTTCAATGATAATGATTGGGCTATAGCTAAATGCTCTACTTCTGCAAATTTTGATAATCATTTTCCTAAGTCTCCTATATTATCTTTTTGTATTAATCATCCTATTATATTTCCACAGGTAATAAAAAATCAACCTATTCCTAAGGCATTTAATGTATTTACAGATGAGTCCTCAAATGGTACTGCTACAGTAGTCACTAAAAAAGAAAATATGACTTACATAACTGCACACAAATCAGCTCAACTAGTGGAATTGGAAGCTGTGGTAAGAGCTATGGAAAATTTTAGGGACCAGCCCGTAAACATTTTTTCAGATTGCCACTATATTGTACAAGCCATTCCAAAATTAGAGTTAGCAGGACCAATAGCACCTCATACTCCAGCCTTTAAATTGTTTTATCAAATACAAAAACTTATGTGGGCAAGAAAAGAACCTCTATTCATAGGCCATATTAGAGCACATTCTAATTTGCCTGGTCCCCTCCATGAAGGTAATCAAAAGGCTGATGAACTTACAAAAAACAATATTTATACTTTCAGTGCTCCAACAAGCTACTTTATTTCACTCCCAGTTTCATGTCAACAGCACCACCTTGCAACGTAGGTTTAAAATCACAAAGGAGCAAGCCAGAACAATTGTAAAAGATTGTAAATCTTGTATGACACATTTGCCCAATCCTCATTTTGGCACTAAACCTAGAGGATTAATGCCCAATCATTTGTGGCAGATGGATGTTACTCATGAGCCACGTTTTGGAAAATTGCAATTTATTCATGTGACCATAGATACATGCTCAGGCATGATTTTTGCTTCCTTACATTCTGGAGAAAAAGTTAAAGATGTTACATCTCATTGTTTGCAAGCTTTTGCTGCATTGGGCATCTCCAAAATGCTTAAAACAGATAATGGCCCCGCATATACATCCTCATCTTTCAAACAGTTTTGCGCAAAATTCAATATATCCCATAAAACAGGCATCCCGTACAATCCTCAGGGTCAGGGCATTATTGAAAGAGAAAACTGCACACTGAAAATTATGTTATTAAAACAAAAAGAAGGAAATTGGAAAAGTCCTAAGGACAGATTGGCAGTTGCCCTGTTTACCTTAAATTTTTTAACTTTAGACTCTAATGGTTATTCTGCTGGAGACAGACATTGGAATCCACACCAACAACATAAACCTTTGGTTTACTGGAAGGATGTTCTTTCAGGTACATGGAAGGTCCAGATCCAGTATTAATTTGGGAGAGAGGATCTGTTTGTGTTTTTCCAAAACACGAATCCTCTCCAATATGGATACCATCTAGATTAATAAAGCAGGTACCACATCAAAATGATCAAGATGAAGTTGTTGAAGAATCAATATTAATAAAAAATGTACAAAATCAAGAGGACCAAGATGAAGGTATAGAATGATTCCCTCAAAAGAGTCCTTCAAAATATTTCACAACTTCAGTGTCATTCCTCCTGGCTGGGACGAGGAGATCTCTCTTTAGTGTGCACACAATTGTATTATTTTTTTCTTTTTATACATGTCTTTATGTCTGTACATTTGTCTACATTTCATGTTAATGTGACGTCACAAATATATGTTTGTATGTTTGTGCGTCTGTCCAGTGTGACGTCACAAATAACAAAGCGCTTATGAAAAAAAATATATATATATGGATCCAAATAACTTTAATTCATTTTAGGTTAAGAGTATTCAATTAAGAGTAAATAATTTTATAAATGAACGTACTTTCAATTTTGATTTATAGGTGTCCCTGGGATTTCTCTTTAGCAAACAATATGACTAGTGCTATATAACCTGATATTTTAGTGTTTTGACATAAGATTGTTTATTTCTTATTAACTTCATTTGTTTAATAGCTCATTAATTTCAATTATCTCAACAGGTAAAAGATTGCTCTGTATACAGAGACTCAAGGGTTCCAGCTAACAAATTATTTCTCCAAAGTGCCTTTACCTTTTCTTTAATCTATCTTAAATGCAGTAATTACCCTCAGTCTTTCTTTTTTTTGTTCTAAATATGATATTTTTCCAACTTATGTTTGTAGAAGCTCAACCAGCGATGTGTGTGAACAAAAATCAACTTTAATTTTCTAATCTGATTATTCAATTTTGTAGTTTGACAACTCGCCTCTTGACTCAGTGCTGCAATAGCACTGCCTTTCCTTTAATAATTGATGCTTGAGTTTCTAGGTAACGGGCCCTGAAGATTTGCCGGTGGCATTGTCTAGACATAAAAAAGATGTCTGCTGCTACAGCTGCAGGGATCGCGGTCACCACAAGCATTCCTGCTGCTCAAGCATCAAACAACCTCACCAACAGTGTGGCCTCTGCTCTACATGCATGGGGCCTCCTACATCAACGTGTTATAACAAATGGACATTTTGATCTTTCATTGTTTGGGACTTTACGGGACAATGCCTTGCGGGTATTTGTCTAGAGAATTCAGTGTGTTACTTGATGGAACTTAGGGCAGCTGATTTGTTTAAACAATTTTATATGCTATGCAATTTGGCTCATCACCAAAAGGCTTGTCGCCTTAAAGCCGCAACATCTCCTCACAATTGGACGGCTGTTAGTCATCATACACAGTCGATCCTAAAGGGCTCCATTGGATGGCTGGTTAGCCAATGACAGATAAGATCCCCAGAGGGGGACAACCTAAGACAGGCACAGTCGCACGGGATAGTCTCATGTGGCCGACATATCAACCTAAGACAGGAGTCAAGGGCACAGCCTTGATTATCCGATGATGGGTAAGAATGTTGGTTGCACCTAGACGTCCTAGAGAATCCCCTCTTTTAAAACAAAAGGGGGGAAATGCAGGAGCCCTGTTTGGGGAGATAGCTTAACTTGCGGTTGACTATGGGCCATAAGGATTTGGCATTATCGCCTTCCGTAGTCTCACGGGACTTGGCCCGGGATCTCGTGGACTTGGCCCGGGATCTCGAGTGACTTGGCTGAGATTGCTGATCGGGTCAGCACCATTTTGGTGGTATGTGTGGCGCGTGTTAGTCATTGTTAGAGCCAGAGAGAAAAGTTATTAGAGTAAAAAGCTGTTTGCTTCCAGTTTGCCTCTGAACTTCTTTTTGCGGCTTCGTTGCTCCAAGCGGCCATCGCTTCGGGTGGCAACATAAAAGAGCTCTTGAGGTACACTGTGACTGTGAAGGTCTAGGTAGAGTGTGTTCCTCCCCATACAGGCCACCAGTGGGGCTGCTGGATAATCAATGGTCAGTTCCCACTGTATGAGGCCCAAAGGGTTTAGGAGTTCTGAGGATAAGAAAACCTTCCAAGAAAAGGTAGAGAGAGAGAGAAACAGAGAGAAACAGAGAGAGAGAGAGAAAGAGAGAGAGAGAGCTTCTGAGGTCCACTGTGACTGTGAAAGTCTAGGTAGGGTGTGGTCCTCCCCATACAGGCCGCCAGTGGGTCTTCCAGACAATCAACGATCAGTTCCCACTGTACAAGGTATTACAGGGTTAGGAACTCTGGGGACAAGAGGGGTGGGGCTTACCAATCCAATGACCAGTGGTGGATGCATCGAAGCAGTGATGAAAAAAATGGGTGAAGGCTGAGGCAGTTCTGGGTGATTATGCCCTTCAGCTTGGGACAGGGTCCCTGGTTTCAGGACCAATGAAGGGCAAAAATCACACCAGAGACAATTGTGCAGCCAAGAGATTTATTCACCATCCTTTATGGCTGGTCAGAGGTAGAAGAAGTATGGGGAGAGAGGAGTCAGGGAGAGGGACATGTGCAGGATCTGGATGGAGGATGGGTGCCTGGTTATGCTGACTGTGGTCTCTGGAGCTGTTGGCTAAGGCAGCTGCCATCGGGCTGGAGGCTGGAGCTGTTGGCTGGGGCAGCTGCCATTGGGCTGAAGACAATGAGTCTGGAGCTGTTGCAGTGGCTGCTTCCTCTCAGCAGGGACAAGTTGTGTCTGAACTACGGGCAGGCTTGAGCTTTGAATAGGGATTTCTGGTGGGGGGGTGTACCAGAGTGACATTTAACACTATTGGCTCTTTTCCCAGGAAACAGGGTGACATTTAAGCCGATTGGCTCCTGCCCAGGGAACAGAGTGACCTATAAGCCTATTGCCTCCTGCCTTGGTAAAATTAAACCAGGTTGCTCCTCATGGAAATTCCCGTGGGGGAGGTGGCCCATCAGCCCAAGCCTATCTATCAGAAGTACTAAGCAACTCAGTGACAATGTGTTCCTCAATTATGGGTCTCACATAATCTCCATGATTATGCCATCTACTAATCAGGCAGTGGCATATGGGATTCTTACACCAAAAGGCTCTGAATAGTCACTCTTATCACCTTCAGAGATGCCAGCACTCCAGAGGCTTTTCCAACCTGTTCATGATAAGGAAATCATGGACACTTTTGATGACCATCAATAAGTGAGGGTTCTCAGAGCAGGAAACTGCACATCATGGCCCTTACTATATCATTATTCTTAAAATGCTTATACTTGCTTTGTATTGAATTTGTTCATTTTACAGAGTCCCTGCACTGGCAAATCATGCTTAAGAATCTAAAGAAAAAAACGGTATAATGGATAGGCCTGTTCACCCATCATACAGTGTATTAAAACTTGATTCATTTTGGGGGGGGGGTACCAGGAATTGAATTCAGGTGCACTCAAACTCTGAGCCACATCCCCAGCCCTCTTTTGTATTTTATTTAGACAAAGAGACACATTGTATATATACTTATACATACATATATCTATATATAGATAGATATAGATATAGATATAGAGACACACATATGTTCATTTTCATTTTAGTTGATTAAACTATAAACCCACCCTTATTTTAGATTCATTACCTAAATCCATTTCAGATATAAGTTAGTTAGACCATGCATTTGTTTAAAGCTTCTATGTTTATATTTATTTTCAGAATGCAAAAAAATACTCATTTGTATGCATACATGTCACATGTATACATATGTGTATACATTCATGTATGCATATATGTAAAGTTGTATATGGTTTCATGTATGTGTGTGAGCAGTGTAATATCTGGTGTCTAGGGAAGTTTAATTAAAACTCTTGAACCTCAGTTGTGTCCTTTTGAAAATGTGAGTGATGAATATCCACTTCAATATTTTTTGTAACTCCAACTGTATATAAGCTATCAGAATGAATATTAATTGGCTCATTTGCAAAAATGACTGAAAGCATAAATGAGAGCCTGATGTTCTGCTCAAGGTGCAGAATTATATGAGTTTTATATTACCTCTGTGAGCATGACTGTAAAAGCCTGCTTTACCTAAACCTCATCCATCAGTGAACACTGACATTGCCCCAACTATTAGTTGAGCATGCACATTTTTTGGAAAAATAAATGTAGTTA
>CM046667.1:4206122-4228193 GCA_025594165.1 Tamias sibiricus | reverse complement strand
TTACTCATTCCTTTGGTTTGGAACTCTATGCTTTCCTTGATCCCAATAACTCTTAAATTTGGTCCTTTTAAGCTACCCCATATTTCTTGAATGTTCTGATTATGGTTTCTTACCATGATTTTTCACTGTGTGATCTACGTTTTTTTTTTTTTTTCAAGATTTTATATTTCGTCTTCATTATCTGAGGTCCTGTCTTCCAAGTGGTCTAATCTGTTGGTGATGCTTTCAATTGAACATTTCATTTGGTTTATTACTTCTTTCATTTCCAGGATTTCTGTTTTTTTTTTTTTTTTTTTTTTTTAAGAACCTCTATCTCCCTATTGCAGTAATCTTTTGCTTCTTGTATCTGTTTATGAAGTTCTTTGTCAAAATGATCTTTTACTACCTGTATTTTGTCTCTTATATCATTCTTCAGGTCATTGAACATTTTGATTATGTACCTCCTGAACTCCTTCTCTGTCATTTCATCTGCTGTGCTTTCCATGGAATCTACTAAGGAGTCATGTTGATTTGTTTGGGACACTTCCTTCCCTTGTTTTTTCATACTGCCTGTGTGACTTCTAACCCAGTGGAACCTTCACTTTTTCCTTTTTACCTTAAAACCTTATGATGCCCCTGTTGTACAATGATATCAGATCGCCATATAAACACTTTACACTCTGAAACCCGACACTTTCTATTCAAATATTCACAATTTGTTCACAATGTACAGAATTAGTGAATTAAAATATTGTCCCCAATATGCTCTGTAGGTTTGTAAAGGGGTTTATAATTTCTGATATTGGACACAGATGTGATATGCTGAGGAGGAAGGAGGTGAAGATATTGAGTTATTATTTCTTAAGAAGTGTGAAAGAGAAATGAATGTAGTTTAATATCAGCAGGAGAGAGAGGAGATGAATTGGAATGAGCAAGATAGAGCGAAGACTGAGGTATATATAAAGCAAACATGTATATGTTAAGAGAAATAACAAATGTCAAAGTTGTAGAAATGGTAAAAAGAGCAGAAAAAAGTGAGTCAAAAATTGAAAAGAAGCTATTTATAAAACAGCTTTGATATACTATTCAGTTGCCTCAGTTCTCAAAATTCTAATTCATGTATAAAACTTAGTTTCACATAGGTTGAGAGTGTGAAGGCAGGGGAGTAATTTGGGAGAGGACAAAAGAAAGGGGGAAAAAAAGAGAAAGAAGACAAACCAACCAACCAAACAAACACAAATCTGACAAAGAAAAAACAAGACCAACAAAACAAAACAGAGAAACTGAAAAAGCAAGTGTGCATGCTCACACACACACACACAGAGAGACACACAAACCAAAACAAAACAAACCAAAACAAAAACTTCACTAAGACGAACATACAAATTAATCACAGATAAGAAATTTTATGGGGAAGATTTCCTGGATCCTTTCACAACCAGTAGATTTGGTTGTCTGTTTTTGGTTTTCAGGATTTTATTGCCATCCTCCAGATGTTGAAAGTAACCAAGTTGTCAGAGAACCAGTCCTAGCTTTGGCTAGGGAATTGGAGAGGAGTTATAAACTGCATACCTGGTCAGCCAGAGTTCTGAGTTGGGAGTTGGCTCCCCAGTAAATGGTGCTGAAAGGTGACCCAAGATGTAGGCGTCCACTTTCCATGTCACAATATATTGCAGAGTTATGGGGCTGGGATGCTGGGTTCAGATAAGGGCTCCTCCACTGTCTGTATGTGGTTTGTGTAGATGTCAGCTGTCTTCAGAGCCTGTGTAAATTTCTCGAGTGTATTCAGGCCTTCACACACATACATGATTCCCTTTTTATTTTTTCTTGCTCCCTCTGCTGCAGCCACTTTCAAAAATGGCGATGATCGATCCTCCTGGGAGTAATGGAACCACCCAGGACCTAACTGGTGTTCTTGTGTGTGGGAATTTGCTAGTGTTAGGGTCCGGTTTTGCTTGTTCCCCATGAACCACAAAGGTGCCAGCCAGTAATGCAAATCACAAGCGGAATTTATCAAGCCAGCTAGCTGGGGTTAGGCACTCCCACAGGCATGCAGGTTGGGCAAGACCCCAAACAAAGAAAAGCCTCAGATTATATAGCATTTACCTACATCATTGCCGGTGCCAATAGCCTGAGTGCGCGTAATTCAAATAGCCCACGCGTGTGTAATTCAAATTGAAAGAAAAACAAGTTCTAAACGTCAGGGTACAGAGCACCCCAGGTGGCTTCTATGGATAAGTTGTGAAACTACAGTTGCAACACAAGTTGTAAAACAGGTTGCTCTGAAAAGTGTCCGGACGTCCTTTATGATGTACAGGGTGAAAGGCGTGGGTACGATGGCTCCCAGCCCCAAGGCGAGCTAAAGTTCTTAGTTTGAAAAATGGAAACCCTTAAGCCCACCTCTGCGTGTCACCGACCTAACACTAGGTGTTTTGCGTGAAAGCAAGTTGTGTAGCCGAAAGATCAGCGACTAGTGGTCTGCACTGCTCTCCACCAGTGCTGCTGCAGCGGTCTTGTTCTTCTAGGGGGGGGGGGGGGGGGGGGGGGGGGGGGGGGGGGGGGGGGGGGGGGGGGGGGGACAAGCACCATTTCCCACTGGCTCCGCTGCTGATACCTTTGTGCATTTTTTGTCTCCCACGTGGGATCCCCTACTCATTGCCAGCACCCAGTCTTCCACAAGTGTAGGAAGCAGAATAACAAATGCACTTTTATGCTCCAAGTTGAGCTCCTCCAATGTCTGCTGTAGGTCCTTAAAATTGCAGTTGCCTTCTGCATTCTAAAATGCCACCTTCCTCTCTACTTTACAGCATAATCAAACATTCATGCTTCCTACTATTCCACAGTCTATGAATTATTATTTTCATCTAGTGAAATATTGGAACAATATTTTTTTTGTATTGTATCAAAACTAGGGGAGCTCTTTCTAAGACATGCCCACCTCATTTTCTTCTATTAAATTTTGAGATCTTGTCCCACTTGTTTTGGAACCTGGCCTCCAATATGTGATCTTCCTCCTGCAGACTCCTAAGTCCCTGGGATTACAGGCTTGTGCCACTATCTCTGGTAAGAGTAACACTGCAGAAAGCATTGGTTTTCTATCTGTGCATATTATAATTGAGGGAAAAAATAATCACTTAGCACTTTCCTGTGTTTGGTCAAAACAACTGCTTTAAAGGGAATAAGGCAGTTGTTTACAGATCCTAGGGTTATGGAATCCTGAGCTACATACACAGCCCCCCACATTAAAATTTATTTATTTATTTAAATTAGTTTTCATTAGTTTTACATGACAGTAGAATGCATTTGGACACTGAAAATAAAGCTGGAAACCTGGAGAAGGGCAAGTGAGAAATAAGAGTGGAGACCAGGCAGAGATAAACACTAGAGTTAGTTTGTTAGAGCTCCCCATAAAGGCACATTACTCCATAGATGGGGAAAGGCGATATGGGTTTTGGGGGTCCAGATTTTTATGGGGGAGGCAAGGGCTTAGACCCAGAAGAGTCCTAACATGGATGATTAAGGGTGGGTTTGGTAGGCCCTTCTGAGGTGAAAAATGCAGGCAGTTAGTGGTGGGGCTGGTGTGAGGAACTGGTGAACATTTCTCAGAAAGGCCCTTGGCACCAGTTGGACTTGTAGAACAATGGTGAATAGAGGACACAGAGACAAATCCATGATATGGTTATCTCATATTAGACAAGGGTGCCAAAAACATTTACTGGAGAATAGATAACCCATTAAACAAATGGAGCTGGCAAAACTGGAAATCCATATTTAGCACATTAAAATTTAACCTCTATCTCTCACCCTGCTCAAAAATGAACTGAAAGTGGATCAAAGACTTAGGCATTAGACCGGAAACACTGCACCTAATAGAAGAAAAAACAGGCCTAAATCTCAGCTTTAAAAAAGAGTGAAATTATGACATTTGCCAGGAAATTGTATATGTTGGAGAATATCAGGCTAAGCAAAATAAGCCAATCTCACAAAACCAAAGGCCAAATGTTTTCTCTATTATTCTCATGCTAATTCACAATAAGTGGGGATGGGGGTAAGGAATGGGGGTGATGTGTGCACTAAAAAAGAATATAGCCTTACTTTAGAGGGAAGTAACTGGAGAGGAGGGAGGGGATATTGGGATTGAAAAGATAGTAGAGTGAAACAGATATTTTTACAATATGTATGTATGTGACTACGTGACCAATAAGTTTCTACAGCATGTACACTCAGAAAAATTATAAATTATATTCCTTCTATGTATGATACATCAAAAAGCATAAATGCATTCCACTCCCACATAACTAATTAAAACAAATAATTTTTAAAAGGGCCCTTGTGTGGGAAAATTCTTAAAATGTTGGTTGTCACTAAAGATGACCATTCAGATGTTAAGAAAAGACCTTGTATACACATCACATATAAATAGTGTATAACTGCTCCTTTTTCTGATTGTACATGGTGTAGATTCACACCAGTCGTGTAGTCATATATGTACATAGGGTAATAATTTCCAATTCATTCTACTGTCCTTCATCCTCAGCCCTTTTACATTTTATTTTCAGACAGTGTCTGGCTATGTTGCCCAGCCTGGCTTGAAAATTGTGATCCTCTTGCCTCAGCTTCTCAAGCTGGTTGTGATTAAAGCATTGACAACATTTCTTTTAGAAAGTAGTCCATCCATTTTATTCAAATATTAATGACCATACTTGGGAACATAGATTCAACTTACCCTAAATGATGTATTGGTCTCACTCTGGAAGAGAATACAGGAATACATATATATATATATTCATTCCTGGGATTGAAACAAGGACAGATAAACACTGAGCCACATTCCCAGTGCTTTATATATTTTATTTTGAGACATGATATCACTATGTTCCTTATGGCTCATTAAGTTGCTGAGGGTGGCTTTGAATTTTGCAATCCTCCTGCATTAGTTTCTCAACCTGCTGAGATTACAGTTGTGCACCACTGTTCCTGGTCTATAAAAAAGATAGTTGTGTATCACTGGAAGAACCAATTGCATTGGTAGGATCATCAGATTGGTAAGTTACAGCAAAAAAAAAAAAAAAAAAAAAAAAAAAAAAAAAGAAAGAAGGGAAATTTTCTTTGTAGGTCTGTTGTTATTACATTTGTAGCTTTGGAAAGTAGTTTTTAGTCGATTAGTAAGGTTAGTGATATATTCTGAGAAATTTTTTAGTTTTGGGAATTGTGGTCTGATACAGATTTTAAGATAATTTGCTATTAAAGGTCTCAAGAATCCCAAGATAATGTTTTTTTTTTTTTTTTTTTTTGTGTGGTTTTTCAGGGATTGAACTCAGGGGCACTCGACCACTGGGTCACATCCCCAACCCCCCTTTTTTTTTTTTTTTTTTGGTGTGTGTTGTGTGTGTGTGTGTGTGTGTGTGTGTGTGTGTTTTATTTAGAGACAGGGTCTCACTGAGTTGCTAAGTGCCTCGCCATTGCTGAGGCTGGCTTTGAACTCGTGATCCTCCTGCCTCAGCCTCCCAAAGTGCTGGGATTACAGGCATGCGCCACCGCGCCCGGCTCCAAGATAAATTTTGCTCTCCATATAGAACCTGTATTTTCGAGCTTCATGGTGGTCTAGTTAGCCAAAGTCAAGTCGTCTGAATGTTCTTTGATGTAGAACAACTTTACAGAAAACTTCAGTTCACACCTGTAAAAATCCTCTGTTTCTTCTTTTATCTTTTTTAGGCATAGACATCATATCAGATTTTCTTTTTCCCTCTGGACATTGCACAGGGTTCCACGTACTCAGCCACTGTCTTTTCAGGGGGCTGCCACAAGATGCACACTGCTGTCCTGTGCACAGCAGGGTGCAAGGAATTGTAGGCCCTGGATCAGCTCCTCTGAGAGCACAGCCTAAGGTGTGGAGTACAGCCTCTCAGGGGAGCCGCTGGATACCTTGGGGCTAAAGAATGTCCTGGAATTAACCTCATCCAGACCGCTGACTTCTTGGGGCATTGTCTTCCCAAAGCTCTGTTCCCATTTTTTGGAGACAGGTCAACAGTCAGTTTGTGGAAGGTTATGCTGAGGGTCCTTATCAGAAGTGATTCCTGACCCTTGCGTTCTCTCAAGGTTGTGACAGAACAAAAACTCTCCCAGAGTATAAGAACCATCCACCCCAGTGCAGTAATATGCAATCCTGAAAAATCTCAAACACTGTAGTCATGGTCCTGGTCTTCTGGGAGGGTGATCCTGGAATATTTTAGTGGGCATGAGCAGGTGGGGGATGTCCCATCTGGAAGGGACCTTACCTGCCCCTTGAGACTGACAGGTTTTCTCCCTCAGCACCTGCCATTTCTGTTTTTATCACTGTGATATGATCTGCTCACTTATTTAGGGCCAACTTTATTTATTCAGGACCAAATGTCATGAAAGATTATGAAAGAGGGAAGAAAGAAGATTAAAAAACTCTACTTACATTTCCATTTGTAAATATTCTAGTTTACAGCAAGTGCAATGGTGCACACATGTAATCCTTGCTGCTTCTGAGGCTGAGGCAGGAGGATTTCAAGTTTGAGGAGAGCTTTAAAATATTAATGCAACCCTATGAAACTTGGTGAGACTCTGTCTTAAAATATACCATAAAAGTCTTGGGATGTGGCTCAGTGGTAAAGTGCCTCTGTGTTCAATTCCAGGTATGAAAAAAAAAAATTCCTTGTTTTTGGGCCACCCCTTTGGAAGCAGGACTGCTAGCTTATGAAATTTGGGAGTTAAATACTCTTTGTATACTCACTGTGATCTTTACAACATTTTGGCTGCTCTTAGATATAGTCTACTATTTCCATTTTTAGAAGTAGTTTTTCTTTCTTTTTTTTCAAATTTATTTTTTTATTCTAAGTTGTTAGAAATGACAGAAGAATGTATTACATTTCATATTATACTTATGGAGCACATTTTTACATATCTCTGGTTGTATACAAAGTATTATGACACCATTTGTGACTTTATACATGCACTTAGGGTAATGAAGGATATCCATCTCATTCTACCATCTTTATTTTTCTTCCTTTTTTTTTTTTTTTTTTTTTTTTTTTGCCCCTTCTCTTCCCCTCAATCCCCATTGGCCATTCTAGTGTTCCTCTAATTTTCCTATGCTCCCCATCCCAACCCCACTGTAAATCGGCCTCCTTATATCAGAGAAAACACTCGGCATTTGCCTTTTTGGGATTAACGATCTTCACTTAGCATTATATTATCCAGCTTCATCCATTTACCTGCGAATGCCATGATTTTATTCTCTCTTATTGCTGAGTAATACTCCATTGTGTACTGTTTTCCATATTGGCTGCACCATTTTGCAGTCCCACCAACAACGTATGAGCATGCTTTTTTTCTCCACATCCTTGCCAACATTTATTGTTGTTTGTGTTCTTAATAGATGCCATTCTGACTGGTGTAAGATGAAATCTTAGAGTGTTTTGATTTGCATTTCTCTAATTGCCACAGATGTTGAACATTTTTTCAAGTATTTGTTGATTGATTGTATATCTTCTTCTGAGAAATGTCTGTTCAGTTCCTTGGCCCATTTATTGATTGGGTTTTTTTTCTTTCTTTCTTTCTTTCTCTTCTTCTTCTTCTTTTTTTTTTTTTTTAAGATTTTTTAGTTCTTCATATGTTCTAGAGATTAGTACTCTATCTGATGTGCATGTGGTAAAAATTTGTTCCCAATTAGTAGGCTCTCTATTTACCTCACTGATTATTTCTTTTGCTGAGAAGAAGCTTTGTAATTTGAATCTATCCCATTTATTGATTCTTGATATTAATTCTTGTGCTACAGAAGTCTTATTAAGGAACTTGGGGCCTAATCCAACATGTTGGAGATTAGAGCTTACTTTTTTTTCTATTAGGTGTAGTGTCTCTGGTCTAATTCCTAGATCCTTGATCCACTTTGTGTTGAATTTTGTGCATGGTGAGAAATAGAGGTTTAATTTTATTTTTTTGCCTATTGATTTCCATTATTTTCAGCACCATTTCTTAAAGACGCTATCTTTTCTCCAATGTACATTTTTGGCGCCTTTTTCTAATATAAAATAACTGAAACTATATGCGTTAGTCTCTGTGCCTTCTATTCTGTACCATTTGTCTACCAGCCTATTTTTGTGCCAATACCATGCTGTTTTTGTTACTATTGCTCTGTAGTGTAATTTAAGGTCTGGTATAGTGATGCCACCTGCTTCACTCCTCTTGCTAAGGATAACTTTAGCTATTCTGGGTCTCTTATTTTTCCATATGAATTTCCTGACTGCTTTTTTTTATTTCTATGAGGAATGTCATTGGGATTTTGTTTGGCATTGCATTAAGTCTGTATAGTGCTTTTGGTAGTATGGTCATTTTGACAATATTAGTTCTGCCTATTCAAGAACAGGGTAGATCTTTCCATCTTCTAAGGTCTTCCATAATTTCTTTTTTTAATGTTCTGTAGTTTTCATTATAGAGGTCTTTCACATCTTTGGTTAAATTGATTCCCAGATATTTAATTTTTTATGCTATTGTAAACGAGGTAGTTTTTCTCATTTTCTTTCAGAATATTTGTCACTGATATATAGAAGTGCCTTAGATTTATGGGTGTTGATTTTGTATCCTGCTACGTTCCTGAATTATTTATGAGTTCTAGAAGTTTTCTGGTGGAATTTTTGAGGTCTTTTAGGTATAAAATCATGTCATCAGAAAATAATGAGAATTTGAGTTCTACTTTACCTATCTGTATTTCTTTAATTTCTTTCACCTGTCTTATTGCTCTGGCCAGTGTTTCAATTAGTATGTTAAATAGAAGTGGTGAAAGAGAGCATCCCTGTTTTGTTCCAGTTTTTAGAAAACTTCAGACCCATATCTTTAATGAAGCTTTCAATTTTTTCCCATTTATTATAATATTGGCCTGGGGATTAGCATATATAGCTTTTATGATGTTGAGATATGTTCTTGTTATCCCTAGTTTTTCTAGTGTTTTGAACATAAGGAGTACTGTATTTTGTCAAATGCTTTTTCTGCATCTGTTGAGATAATCATATGGTTCTTATCTTTGAGTCTATTGATGTGATGAATTACATTTATTGATTTCCATATGTTGAACCATCCTTGCATCCCTGGAATGAACCTCACTTGATCGTGGTGTATTATATTTTTGACAGGTTTTTGTATCCATTTCTCCAGATTTTACTGACAATTTTTCCATCTTTGTTCAT
Source organism: Tamias sibiricus (assembly GCA_025594165.1). Taxonomy (NCBI): domain Eukaryota; kingdom Metazoa; phylum Chordata; class Mammalia; order Rodentia; family Sciuridae; genus Tamias; species Tamias sibiricus. The sequence goes on along the minus strand of CM046667.1, from coordinate 4,219,005 downwards.
TAAAGATATGGGTCTGAAGTTTTATTTATTTATTTTGATGTGTCTTTGCCTGTTTTGGGGATCAGGGTGATATTAGCCTCATAGGATGAGTTTGGAAGTGCTCCCTCATTTTTTATTTTTTGAAATATATTGAAGAGTATTAGTATCAGTTTTTCTTTAAAGGTCTTGTAGAAATCAGCTGTGTATCTATCTGGTCCTAGGCTTTTCTTGGTGGGTAGGCTTCTGATGGCATCTTCTAATTCATTGTTTGAAATTGTTCTGTTCAAATTATGTAATTCCTCCTGCTTTAGTTTGGGCAGAAATACAACTCTAGAAATTTTTTGATGCCTTCGTTGTTTTGTATTTTGTTGGAGTCCATGTTTTTAAAATAATTTTGAATTATTTCCTGTATTTCCGCAGTGTTTGTTGTGACATTACCTTTTTTTATCGCATATGTTAGTAATTTGAGTTTTCTCTTTACTTCTCTTTGTTAGCCTGGCTAAGGGTCTGTCAATTTTATTTATTTTTTTAAAGATCCAACTTTTTCTTTTGTCATTTTTTTCAATTGTTTCTTTTGTTTCAATTTCATTGATTTCAGCTCTGATTTTAATTATTCCTTGTGTTCTACCGCTTTTGGTGTTGGATTGTTCTTCTTTTTCTAGAGCTTTGAGATGTAATTTTAAGTCATTTATTTGTTGACTTTTTCTTCTTTTGAGGAATGAACTCAATACAATAAACTTTCCTCTTAGAGCAGCTTTCATAGTATTCCAGAGATCTCAATAAGATGTGTTTGTTTCTCATACACCTCTAAACATTTTTTAATCTCCTCTTTTTTGTTATCTAAAACCCAGTGTTCATTCAGTAGCATATTATTTGGTTTCCAGGTGTTGGAGTATGTTTTATTTCTTATTTTGTCATTGATTTCTTATTTCATTCCATTATGGTCTGATAGAATGCAGGGTAATATCCCTATTTTTTTTTTATATTTGCTAAGCATTGTTTTTTTGGCATAGTATGTGGTTTATTATAAAGAAGGATCCATGTGCTGCTGAGAAGAAAGTGTATTCGCTTCTTGAAGTATAAAATATTTGATATAAGTCAGTTAGTTTGAAGTTGTTTATTGTATTTTTGTTTTTTATAGTTTCTTTGTTTAGCTTTTGTTTGTAAGATCTATCCAGTGGTGAAAGAGGTTGTATTAAAGTCACCCAGAATTATTGTGTTGTGGTCATTTTTACTTATAAACTTGAGGAGAGTTTGTTTGATGAACATGGATGCTCCGTTGTTTGGGGCATATATATTTATAATTGTTGTATGGTTCCCTTGAGCAGTATGTAGTGTTCTTCTTTATCCCTTTTGATTGACTTGAGCTTGAAGTCTACTTTATTTGATATAAGGATGGAAACCCATGCTTGTTTCCTCAGTCCATGTGAGTGGTAGGATTTCTCCCAACCTTTCATCCTCAGCCTATGGATGTCTTTTCCTATGAGACGAGTCTCTTGGAGGCACCATATTTTTGGGTCTTTTTTTTTTTTTATTGTTGTTGTTTGTTTGTTTTTGATCCAATCTGCTAGTCTATGTCTTTTTCTTTTCTTCAAATTTATTTTTTATTCTAAGTTGTTATAAATGACAGCAGAATGCATTACATTTCATATTGCACATATAGAGCACATTTTTACATATCTCTGGTTGAATGCAAAGTATATTCACACCATTCGTGACTTCATACATGCATATAGCGTAATGATATGCATCTCATCTACCATCTCTTGTATTTTCTTCACCCTTTTGCCCTCTCCTTTCCCTTTCCTCTCAATTGGCCATTCTACTGTTCCTGTAATCCTCCTATGCTCCTCTTCCCAACTCAACTGTGATTTGGCCTCCTTATATCAGAGAAAACATTTGGCATTTGGATTTTTGGGATTGGCTACCTTCACTCAGCATTATATTCTTCAGCTTTATCCATTTACCTACAAATGCCATGATTTTATTCTCTCTTATTGCTGAGTAATACTCCATTGTGTATATATACCACATTTTCTTTATCCATTCATCTACTGAAGGGCATCTATGTTGATTCCACAGTTTAGCTATTGTGAATTGTTCTGCTATAAACATTGATGTGGCTGTGTCCCTGTAGTATGCTGTTTTTAAGTCCTTTGGTTAAAGACCAAGGAGTGGGATAGCTGGGTCATAAGGTGGTTCCATTCCAAGTTTTCCAAGGTATCTCCATACTGCTTTCCATATTGGCTACACAACTTTGCAGTCCCACCAACAATGTTTGAGTGTGCCTTTTTATCCACATTCTCTCCAACATCTATTGTTGTTTGTGTTCTTAATAGATGCCATTCTGACTTGTGTGTGATGAAATCTTACAGTGGTTTTAATTTGCATTTCTCTAATTGCCAGAGAGGTTGAACATTTTTCATGTATTTGTTGATTGATTGTATATCTTCTTCTGAGAAGTGTCTTTCAGTTCCTTGGCACATTTATTGATTGGGTTATTTGTTTTTTTTGGTGTTAAGATTTTTGAGTTCTTTATATAATCTAGAGATTAGTGCTCTATCTGATGTGCATGTGGTAAAAATTTGTTCCCAATTAGTAGGCTTTCTATTCACCTCACTTATTGTTTCTTTTGCTGAGAAGAAGCTTTGTAATTTGAATCTATCCCATTTATTGATTCTTGATATTAATTCTTGTTCTACAGGATTCTTATTAAGGAACTTGGGGCCTAAGCTTACTTTTTCTTCTATTAGGTGTAGTGTCTCTGGTCTAATTCCTAGATCCTTGATCCACTTTGTGTTGAATTTTGTGCATGGCGAATATAGAGTTTTAATTTCATTTTATTGCATATGGATTTTCAGTTTTCCCAGCACCATTTGTTAAATTGGCTATTTTTTCTCCAATATACATTTTCGGTGCCTTTGTCTAATATAAAATAACTGAAATTATATGGGTTAGTCTCTGTGTCTTCTATTCTGTACCATTGGTCTACCAGCCTATTTTTGTGCCAATACCATGCTGTTTTTGTTACTATTGCTCTGTAGTATAATTTAAGGTCTGGTATAGTGATGCCACCTGCTTCACTCCTCTTGCTCTATCCTGGGTCTCTTACCTTTCCAGATAAATTTCATGATTGCTTTTTCTATTTCTATGAGGAATGTCATTGGGATTTTGATTGGCATTGCATTACATCTGTATAGTGCTTTTGGTAGTACGGTCATTTTGACGTATTAGTTCTGCCTATCCAAGAACAGGGTAGATCTTTCCATCTTCTAAGGTCTTCCATAATTTCTTTCTTTAATGTTCTGTAGTTTTCATTATAGAGGTCTTTCACGTCTTTGGTTAAGTTGATTCCCAGGTATTTAATTTTTTTTATGCTATTGTAAACGGGGTAGTTTTTCTCATTTTCCTTTCAGAATATTTGTCACTGATATATAGAAGTGCCTTAGATTTATGGGTGTTGATTTTGTATCCTGCTACTTTGCTGAATTCATTTATGAATCTAGAAGTTTTCTGGTGGAATTTTTTGGGTCTTCTAGGTATAAAATAATATCATCAGCAAATAATGATAATTTGAGTTCTATTTTACCTATCTGTATCCCTTTAACTTCTTTCATCTGTCTTATTGCTCTGGCCAGCATTTCAATTACTATGTTGAATAGAAGTGGTGAAAGAGGGCATCCCTGTCTTGTTCCAGTTTTTAGAGGGAATGCTTTCTATTTTTCTCTGTTTAGAATAATGTTGGCCTAGAGATTAGCATATATAGCTTTTACAATGTTGAGATATGTTCCTGTTATCCCTAGTTTTTCTAGTGTTTTGAACATGAAGGGGTGCTGTATTTTGTCAAATGCTTTTTCTGCGTCTATTGAGATAATCATATGGTTCTTACCTTTCATTTATTGATGTGATGAATTACATTTATTGATTTCTGTATGTTAAACCATCCTTGCATCCCTGGAATGAATCCCACTTGATGGTGGTGTATTATATTTTGGTATGTTTTTGTATCAGTTTTGCCAAAATTTACATCTATTTTCATTAAAGATATGGGTCTGAAGTGCTTTTGTTGTTGTTGTTGTTTGTATTTTTTAATGTGTCTTTGCCTCGTTTCGTGATCAGGGAGATGTTGGCCTCATAGAATAAGTGTGGGCATGCTCCCTCTTTTTCTATTTCCTGAAATAAAGTGAAGAGTATTGGTATCAGTTCTTCTTTGAAGGTCTTGTAGAATTTGGCTGTGTATCCATCTGGTCCTAGGTTTTTCTTGGTTGGTAGGCTTCTGAGGGCATCTTGTATTTCTTCAGTTGAAATTGGTCTGTTCAAATTATGTATATTATCCTGCTTAAGTTTGGGCAGATCATACAACTCTAGAAATTTGTCGATGCCTTTGGTGTTTTATATTTTGTTGGAGTACAAGTTTTAAAAATAATTTTGAGTTATTTCCTGTATTTCTGTAGTGTTTGTCGTGATATTACCTTTTTCATCGCATATGTTAGTAATTTGAGTTTTTTCTCTCCTTCTCTTTGTTAGACTGGCTAAGGGTCTGCCCATTGTTTGGGGCATGTATATTATAATTGTTAAGTCTTGTTGGTGTTTGGTTCCCTTGAGCACTATATAATGTCCTTCTTTATCCCTTTTGATTGACTTTAGCTTGAAGTCTACTTTATTTTATATGAAAATGGAAAGCCATGTTTGTTTCCTCAGTCCATGCGAGTGGTAGGATTTCTCCCAACCTTTCACCCTCAGCCTATGGATGTTTTTTCCTATGAGATGAGTCACTTGGAGGCAGCATATTTTGGGGTCTTCTTTTTTTTTTTTTTTTTATCCAATCTGCTAGTCTATGTTTTTTTTCTTCAAATTTTTTTTTTATTCTAAGTTGTAATAAATGACAGCAGAATGCATTACATTTCATATTACACATATAGAACACATTTTTATATATCTTAGGTTGAATGCAAAGTATATTCACACGATTCGTGACTTCATACATACACATGGGGTAATGATACTTTATTTGATGTGAGAATGAAAACTCGTGCTTGTTTTTTCAGTTTATGAGTGGTAGGATTTCTCTCAACCTTTCACTCTCAGCCTGTGGATGTCTTTTCCTATGAGATGAGTCTCTTTGAGGCAGCATATTGTTGGGTCTGTTTTTTTAATCCAATCTGCTAGTCTATGTCTTTTGATTGGTGAGTTTAGGCCATTGACATTCAGAGTCATTATTGAAATATGTTTTGTATTTCCAGCTATTTTTTTTTTTTATTTTTGGTATTTAACTTGACATGGTTTCTCCTCTGATTGTCTTTTCCTTCAGTGTAATACCTCCCTCTGTTGATTTTCATCATTTTTTTTCCCCTTCATGGAATATTTTGCCCAGGAAGTTCTCTAGTGCTGGCTTTCTATTTGTAAATTCTTTTAACTTTTGTTTATCATGCCAGGTTTTATTTCATCCTCAAATCTAAAGCTTAATTTTGCTGGGTATAAGATTCTTGGTTGGCATCCCTTTTCTTTCAGAGCTTGGAATATGTTGTTCCATAATCTTTTAGCTTTGAGAGTCTTAGTTGAAAAATCTGCTGTGATACGAATTGGTCTTCCCCTACATGTGATCTGATTCCTCTCTTTTGCGGAGTTTGAATTTCCATCCTTCTTCTGTATGCTAGGTATTTTCATTATAATGTGTGTTGGTGTAGATCTGTTGTAATTTTGTACATTTGGTGTCCTATAAGCCTCTTGTATTTGGTTTTCCAATTCATTCTTCATGCTTGGGAAATTTTCTGATATTATCTCATTAAAGAGATTGTGCATTCCTTTGGTTTGAAATTCTGTGCCTTCCTCTATCCCAATTACTCTTAGATTTGGTCTTTTGATGCTGTCCCATACTTCTTGGATGTTCTGTTCATGGTTTCTTACTATCTTCATTGGGTGGTCAACTTTATTTTCAAGATTATATACTTTGTCTTCATTGTCTGAAGTTGTTTCTTCCAGTTGATTTAGTCCTTTGGTGATGCCTTCAATTGTGTTTTGTATTTGGTTAATTATTTTCTTCATTTCAAGGATTTCTGAATTTTTTTCAGATTCTCTCTCTCTCTCTCTCTCTCTTTCTATCTCTCTCTCTTTTTTGGTACCGGGGATTGTACTCAGAGGCACTTGACCACTGGGTCACATCCCCAGCTTTTTTTTTTTTTTGTATTTTATTAGAGACAGAGTCTCACTGAGTTGCTAAGTGCCTCGCCATTGCTGATGCTGTCTTTGAACTTGTGATTTCCTGCCTCAGCCTCCCAAGTGCTAGTATCTCTTTTTTGAAGTAATCTTTTCCTTCCTGTATTTGCTCTCTTATATCTTTGTTGTAGTGGTCAATTTTTGCCTGTATTTGCTCGTTTAGGTCTTTCCTTGGTTCACAGATTATTATGAACCTTCTGAATTCTTTCTCTGACATTTCATCAGCTTTGCTGAGCATGGGTTCTGTTGTAGAATCCTGTTTTTTTGGGGGTACTTTTCTCCCTTGCTTTTTCATGTTGTCTATTTGTCATACTTTCTTACAGTGTAGATCTTAGGTATTATAGTTTCTTCCCTATATTCTTATAATATCCTTGCAGGTTGTCTGTGCCTCCTCTTAATGTTGGGTTATCAGATCCTGCCGTTGTTCCTCAAAGTATGATTTGAGGACATGGGTCTGGGTCAGCGCAGGTTGGTTTGTGTCGAACTGGTTGTGTCTGAGCTTCTGTGGTGGTCTGTTGGTTGGAAGAGGCAGTCCTCTGAGCAGAGGTCAGTGAAGACTCACCTGCACTTTGTGGGTGTTGGCTGGGCTGACCTGGGCCTGCCTGTGCTTGGGCAGAGGTTGGTGGAACTTCCCTGTGCCTGACCACACTCAAGGGGATGTCAGCAGGACTGACCTGGGGCCGACCTCTCTGGGTGAAGGTCAGTGGGACTTACCTGGGCCTGGTGGCACTCCAATTCAGGTCCCCAGTACTGTCCTCAGCCCACCAGAACTCAAGCAGAGTTGGCGGGTCTGTCCTTGCTGTCTGTGGCTCTGGGGGCAGAGGTTGGCAGGACTGGCTGGAGCCTGGTTGCACACCAGGGGGTGTCTGCGGGACTGACCTGGGGCTGGCCAGTTTTTCTCACAACATAACTGCCACTATTCCTTCTCAAAAATCAATTGTTATTTTATGACTTTACAACATACTATTTTGTTTCTTTCTAAAGTCTCTTTACACATTGTATATGTTAGTTTTGGCCTCTCCACTCCAGCCTTATGTACAGATCGATGAAATATATATTCCTTCTATATTTGCACCCTTTCTTCTTTCATATTTCACCCAGGAGAGCTGCATAACATAGCTTCTCCATAGCCCTTTTAATCATTATTTTTTGAAATGCAGTGAGTCTGGCTTCAAATTTGTGGTCACATTGCCTCAGCCTCCTGGAAGCTGGGACCATAAGCATGTTCCCTAGTGTACCCTGTGGCTGTCTTTTCCTTTGACTTGATGTCTTTAAAAAAAAAAACTTATTTTTTATTTGTAGTTGGAAACAATATATTAATTCCATTCATTCACTCATTTTATGTGTTGCTGAGGAGGGAACCCAGGGCCCCACATGTGCTATGCAAGCACTCTATCACTGAGCCACAACCCCAGCCCACTCTGTGATGTCTTATTTGTCTGTTGATGTCTCTTGTACCACCACTGTATCACTAGTGCTTGTTCTAAATCTCATTTGTTGGGTAGTAAGAAGGAACATTACAGAGAATTATAAAATATTGTCATTTGTATGTATGATTTGGATAGGCATATTCTCAAAATATATGTTGCCATATAATTAATGGAGTTGTTTCTTCTTTTTCTGGTGCCGGTGACCTATTCCTGCCTTGTGCATACTAGGCAGGCACTCTAGCACTAGGTCAGGTCGTGAGTGTGTTGCTGCTGTGTCTGTGGACCCCACTGAAAATGACATCAGTAGATGCAGCTCTGAACGTGTTTCCTGCCCATTTGCAGCTTGTCCCTTTCTTTTTAAAAGTTTTTTATACCAGTGAATTTTAAAAACTGACATTCAACTTAGCTGTTCTCCCCATGATTAATATTGAGGTGGAATAGGCCAGAAATCACAGGCTTGATTTCTCTGTGTTTAGGGTACCTCACTAGCTCTGGGAAAATCATGTTATGATTTTCTTCATATATGATATGTGACCAAAAGCCAGGTAAGGAGGGTCCAGGTCTGATGAACTCATATAGTCATGCCCCTTTCTCCACATAAGAATCTTAAATAAGTTTCTCCAGAGAACCTCACCATAATTTTCTTCAAACAGAATATCTGGAAATGTTTTTGCAAAGAACTCAATGTGAGTTAGAATTCAGACTTGATGATGTTACTTCTGCTTTTGTGGTAAACCTTGGAAGACCTCTGACTTAACATACAAATTTTACACAAAGCACTTTCTGTGACAAAACAAAAACAAAAACACCTTTAAGTACACTCCTACAAAAAGTGTAAATTTCCACCCCTCTCCACTGGATGTAAAGATCACCAAAATTCCTAATTCGCCTTCCGATGATTTTTACGTGATACCCTTCTGAACCCCGCATACAATAAATACGCTCTCTGAAAATACCTTGGGTGTGGAGACTCATCTTCCCTACATCACTAAATCATTAATTGAGCCTCCTCTGAGAAAAGATTCCAGATGCTAGCCAGAATATGTATATATATATATATATAATAATTTTTTTTTTTTTTTTTTTGCACCAGGGATTGATTTCAGGAACACTCAACCACTTGGCCACATACCCAACTTTTTTTTTTTTTTTTTGTATTTTATTAGAGACAGGGTCTCACTGAATTACTAAGTGCCTCACTATTGCTGAAACTGGCTTTGAACTCATGATCCTCCTGCCTCAGCCTCCAAAGTGCTGGGATTACAGGTGTGCACCACTGCATCCAGCGGCATTCTTGTCTTAACGTTATATAAAAGGGCCTCTGATGGGAATTTAGGAGCACTGGATTCAGTGTTCCCATATACACGAGAGCTGCAACCTTCTTACCCAGCAGTTGTTCCCCATGTGTACTCCACAGTAGATGCAGCCCCTTGGAGGTGGTCAGCCCTCAAGAAGGCAATACCCCTCTCAATGTTTCAGTGAATAGATTTCCAGGAGTCCCAGTTTCCAGTGCTTGCCTGTGTTTCAGGGAGGTCCTGCATGTTGCTGTAATTTCTGAGGGATCTTGCTCTGCTTTACTATGGTCATTCTGTGCAGTATGCTTGGATGCCACTGGTCCTGGGGTCTCTTAAATACTGTGGAGCCAGAGGCATTTGCACTCAAGCACATTACTCCCATTACTGGATTTATCTGCTCTTCACTGTCACCTTCTGTTCTGTGTAATATAGATAAAATTTCTCCCTCTTTCCCCACGACTTAGCTGCAAGTCTATTCATCAGTGTGTGTAGTAACTGAAAATATTATTTCATACCAAGAGTGTAGAGACTAAAAGCTATCTAGAATATAAATAAACTGTTCAGGTCTGTGCAAAAATATTTTTTTATAAATATGGTAATTTGAAAGACTTTAATTATGTATTGTCCACTAAATAGGAATGTGTTCATTTTCTGCTAATTTACTAATATTGAGATTTTTTTTCTTGGTCTTGTTGAAAAAAAATTGGAAATTATATAGCTGGTCAGCATTCAGCATACCAATTTTTATTATATTCAACTTATCTTTCAATAGTTTTCTTTCTTTCTTTTTTTGTCTTTGTCTTTTTTTTTTTTTTTTTTTTTTTTTTTTTTGTACTGGAGATTAAACTCTGGGGCTCTTGACTACTGGGCCACACACCCAGCCCTTTTTTGTATTTTATTTGAGACAGGGTCTCACTGAGTTTCTATGTGCCTCACCATGGCTTAGGCTGGCTTTGAACTCACAATCCTCTTGCCTTAGCCTCCCAAGTGCTGGGTTTATAGGTGTGCACCAGCGCGCCAAGCTCATAAGATGATCTTAATAATATTTAATTTTGAAAAGAATATTTCACCTTATTTTACTAAGGTGTTCCATAAAATCTCTAACTGGAAAACATTTGGTAAAAATTTCTTATGAATTGCTCCAAAATAAAAATTTTATTATGCAAAATTCACAATTCTCAAATAGTAATTTATGTTCTAGTAATATGTAACTCTTCCCAGAAATGAAATTTGTATAATCCAGTGTTTTTAACTTCAAAAAGAAGAAACACACACACACACACACACACACACACACACACACACGGACACACACACACACACACATTAGTTTTTGGCAGTATTGAGTGTACAAACCAGAAATGTGCCCTTATGAGGCAATTTTTCCACTGCTAAGGTATACTTTCGAACATAATTTTAAAATAAAAACTGCATCAACAGCATTTAAAAGATTCTCACATTATTTTGAACTTCTGAAAGTTTTGTAAAAAACAGAATGTGTGCATGCTTTAGCCTTATTATATGTTTTACATTTTGAATTACATAGTACATTTAAGTTTTTTCTTTACTCTGAAGGATTAACTCATATGACTCTTTACAATACAAAAGATGTTTAGTTTTTAATCTATAAAATCTTTCAATAAACCCTAAATTTTATTTTTGCATATCAATCCATGGGTATTAATTTCATAGAAGGAGTGCTCCAATTCTAAGAATCCAAACTTGCTAAACTGAAATACTTCAATATTAGGTGTTCTTTCAATTATTAGAGGTGTATTTTTATTTAGCTATAATTTTTTTTGTGTGTGAAGCATAATACCTAGGTTCCCAAGAACTTCCCGTCTTTCATATCAAATGGTAAGAGTATTGCAGATCCCACAGGGAACTGTTCTGGAACAGGACAGAAAATCAGCTTCTCATCATGGCTAGTAACACTGCCAGAAGAGCTTCTCCTTTGTTCTGGATGATGGCTTGCCTTTTCTGTTACATCTGCTACTGCCGCCATAACTTCTGTATCTGAACCCAGTCCAGCCCTGTGGCTCTTTTGGCTAGAGAGGAACCATAAGCTTGTTCAAGAAGTGTGTTTGCACAATGTGAGAAGGACAAACTAATATGTCTGTGTAACAACTTGTACATGGAACAAATGTGTGAGCCGTGCTGCTGAACTGAGCTCTGTTAAGCAGAAAGGCTCATACATGAGTCAATGTGTCAGGTTTCATGGGGTTGAGTCTAGCTTCATGATGTCTTGCTGTCAGCAATTGACTGACTTCTTGGAAGGTCATGCCCATCTCATGTGCTTTGTGGGGATCAGGGGCAAAGTGAAAGGGACACACAGGGGACATTCCATGGAACATTATATCCCCAAAACAGCAAGGGGCAAGATTACAAAACAACAAGTGGGTATAACTCAGCCCCAAATGATGATGACTACTTCTTGAGCCACACCTCATTATCCCAGCCGGGATAAGGCCCAATGTGTTAAAAATGCAACAACTGTTCCATACTCGTTTCCTCAAGACATAAATGTGTGTACAGTGAAAGAGATTCTTACAATATAGATTCACACAGGTTATAAAATTATATACGTACAGATGGTAATATTGTCTCATCTATTTTACTGTCAGCACTATCTCCATAACTCCTCCCCTTCTTTCACTCCCCATCTAATTCAAATTACCACTAATCTTTCCAAGAACCTTACCCCTTATTGTGAATTAGCATCTGCATATCAGAGAAAACATTTGGCCTTTGATTTCTTGGAACTGGCTTATTTTGCTTAGCATGATATTTCCCATTTCCATCTATTTACCAGCAAATGCCATCATTTCATTCTTCTTTTAGGCTGAGTAGTACTCCATTCTGTATATACACCAAAATTTCTTTATGCATTCATCTTTTGAAGGGTATATGCATTGGTCCTTTGTTTCAAAATGCCATTGAGTCTATCGATGATTATTGTAATAAATTTCAATTGTGCGGCTGGGATTGTGGCTCAGCGGTGGAGCTCTTGCCTAGCACATGCATGGCCTGGGTTCGATCCTCACCACCACGTAAAAATGAAGGCATTGTGTACAACTAAAACAAACAAATAAATATTTTTTTAAAAAAATTCAATTGGGCTTGAGTTCTGTTAAATCTTAGTGAATTAGTAAAAGTGAAACAAAGTTTAAAAATATATTTCTAAATTTGAAGACAAAAACAAAACAGTGCACCACAAATTGATCTAAAGTTTCAATATATTCTTCACACTTAGAGAGATATTGACAAGTTCCCTAAAATCCACATCAATTTGTGAAGAAAACCCAAACTATAAACCATTTTTTTCAAATGCATGACAAAACTCTGTGGTTCAGCACACTGACATCAATTCTCAATGAAAAACTACAGTGACCAAGACACAGAGCTCTAGCATGAGAATGGATTTTTATCAATCAATAGAAATATTTGAAGATAGGATAATACACACAATTGTGAACAAATAATTATAGCAAATGAAGGGTAGAAGTGTTTTCTAAAGTGGTTCTAGAAAACTCAAAATTTGACCTGCAAAATGATGAAGCTGGATCTGTAATAGAGCACCAGTAACACATTAAATATACAGTCATTTATGATTAACTAATATATGAAGAAAATTCAACATTTCTAGCAATTAGAGAAATGCAAGTTGAAACTAATCTGGCATTCCATCTCCAGTCAGGATATCAAATATCAGGAATACAAGTAACAATAAATGTTGGTGAGGATTTGGGGAAAAGGTACACACATACTCTGCTGGTGATACTGCAGATTGGTGCAATCACTCTGGAAAACAGGATGAGAATTCCTTAGAAAATGTAACCACCATTTGACTCAGTTATTCCACTCCTCACATTATAACCACAATAATTAAAATCAGCAAACTACAGTGACTCAGCCACAACAGTGTTTATAACAGCTCTATTCACAATAGCTCAATTATAGAAT
>CM046667.1:3849254-4206022 GCA_025594165.1 Tamias sibiricus | reverse complement strand
ACAAGTCAGGAAGCAGAACTGAGTGAGGTGGGTCAGAGAGCACAATTAAGGCCTGAAATTTGGCTAGTATATCTCGGCCCAGTAAAGGCACAAAACATTGAGGGATTACTAGGAACTGATGGGCAAATGAATGAAAGTGGAGGTGAAAAGAAAGCATGGGAGTCTTGCAGGGGTGAATGGTGTGTCTCTCTACCCCAACAATAAAGAACAATATGGTGGTGGGCCCACAAAACTCCCTCAAGACTGAGAAAGTAGCTCCCATATCTAGTAGGAAATTTATGGGGTGGCCATCAACAAGAAGGGTGACCCTAGACTCCTGTAAGGTGATGTCAACTGTCAGGAGAGGAACCCCAGGGCCCCCAAAATTTGTCAGTGCATGAAATATTTGATGGATTTTTCTTGGGTGCTTTTGATTAATAATGCTTTTAAGTTATTATTATTTTCACTTTTTAAAAAAACGTATTTATTTTTTATTCTAAGTTGTTAGAAATGACAGCAGAATGTGTTATATTTCATATTATATTATATAGCATATTTTTACATATCTGGTTGTATACAAAGTATATTCACATGATTCATGACTGTATGCGTGCACTTAGGGTGATGATATCCATTTCATTCTACCATCTTTTTTTTTTTTTTTTTTTTTTTTTTTTTTTTTACTTTTTCACCAAGGAGATATTATTACATTTTCTAAAGACATTGAAAGACAAATAAGGATTTTATGAACTATATTCCAATAATTTTGAAAACTAGGATACAATGTGAAATTTCTTTCAAAGACATAAATTACTAAAACATTTTTAGATACAATATATAAGTTGAATGTTCCTTTATTAGAAAAATGGAATTTGTAGTTTAAAAGTTTTCTATAAAAGCCTGGTGCGGTGGCACACGCCTGTAATTCCAGCACTTTGGGTGGCTGAGGCAGGAGGATTGCGAGTTCAAAGCCAGCCTCAGCAATGGCGGGGCACTTAGCAACTCAGTGAGACCCTGTCTCTAAATAAAATACAAAAAAGTAAAGGGCTTGGAATGTGACCCAGTGGTCAAGTGCCCCTGAGTTCAATCCCTGGTACCAAAAAAAAAAAAAAAAAAAAAAAAAAAAAAAAAAAGTTTTCTATAAAGAAAATATTAAGATGGCTTTATTAGTGAATTCTACTAGACATATAAAGAGTAAATAAAACCAATTCCACACAATCTTCAAAGACAGAAGATAATTTTTTCAGCCCCAGCAAATAGACCTATTACCATCTCACATAAAAAGCAGAAAAAGTAATTATAACCATGTCACTGTTATTTAATATTTTAGTGGAGTTTTTTTTTAATATAAAGTTTGTTTTACAACAATTGTGTCTTCATACATGTATTTAGGGTAATCATGGATAACTCAGTCTGCCATTATTTATATCCTTTGCCCCTCCCTCTTTATTCTATTTAAAGTTTTTTTATTCCTCTCATCCCCACTCCCTTGCCTTTAGAAGTTAGTATCTTGCATATCAAAGAGATCATTTGACCTTTGGTTTTTTTGGGATTGGCTAACTTTACTTAGCATTATTTTCTCCAACTCCATCCATTTACCTGCAAATGCCATGATTTTATTCTCTTTTAGTGCTGAGTAGTGTTCCATTGTGTATATATACCAAATTTTCCCTATCCATTCAGTTTTGAAGAGTCTTTACTAACTTTATGTCTAGATGACCCATCTAATAGTAAAAGAGTTTGTGTGAAATCACCCAATTTAGTCATCTATTTGATTCTTTATATTCAGAAAGTCTTGTTTTATATGTGTAGTTGCATTGAAGTTTGGAGTATAAATATTTACAATCACTAAATTTTTTGTATGATTCCCTTAACCAGTAAAAAATGGCCTTGGCTCTTATTAAAAATGCTACTATAATCAAGGGAGTGCAATTCTTTGATATAACTTATTTCCTTTGGATATACTCCCATAAGTAGTGTTTTATTAATCCAGTGAAACTTTTAATTTCTAATGAACTCCCAAACATTTTTGCAAAATGGCTATACTATTTTACATTCCATTCAACAGTTTCTAAGAGTTCCTGTTTTTCATCAGCCTCATCAGTGTTTGTGATTTGTTCTCTTTTGTAAAAGACTTTCTAAATTGTGTGGTAAGACTGCAATTTAGATTTGCTCTTTTTTTTTTTTTTTTAACATCTTAAAGTGAGAAGATGCAGAAATGAGGAAGTTTTGAACTAGGTTATTTCTTTTAAAAAATATTTATTTATTTGTTTTAGTTGTACACAGTGCATTTTAATGTTGCTGGGGATCGAACCCAGGCCGCGCACGTGCTCGATGAGTACTCTACTGCTGAGCCACAACCCCAGCCTCTAATCTAGGTTATTTCAATTTGTGGTTAATGAAGTTTATGTATTCCTTCTCAATAATTTGATCGCTACAATTATATATATTTACATATAGATAGATATAGATATAGATTTACATATAGATAGATATTGATATAGATATATAGGCACACACATATGTTCATTTTTATTTTGGTTGATTAAAATATAAACCCACCCTTATTTTAGATTCATTATCTAAATCCATTTCAGGTATAAAGTTAGATCATGCATTTGTTTAAAGCTTCTATGTTTATATTTATTTTCAGATGGAAAAATACTCATGTATGCATATGTTACAGGTATACATATATGTATAAATTCATGTATGCATATATGTAAAGTTGTATATGGTTTCATGTATGTGTATGAGCAGTGTGATATCTGGTTTCTAGGGAAGTTCACTTAAAACTCTTGAACCTCAGTTGTGTTCTTTTGAAGATGTGAGTGATGAATATCCACTTCAATATTTTTTGTAAATCCAACTGTATATAAACTATCAGAATGAATATTAATTGGCGCATTTGCAAAAATGACTGAAAGCATAAATGAGAGCCTGATGTTCTGCTCGAGGTGCAGAATTATATGAGTTTTGTATTACATCTGTATGAGCATGACTGTAAAAACCTGCTTTACCTGAACCTCATCCATCAGTGAACACTGACATTGCCCCAACTATTGGTTGAGCATGCACAATTTTTGGATAAATAAATGTAGTTATTAAGCAAATTGAATAATTTTATTATGAGGTTAATGACTTTCTATCTGACCAGGAAAATTAGCAAAAGGTACTTGCCAAGTATTTGAAGTTTGGAAAAGCCTATAGTTATGTTGAGTAGAATATGGGATGAGCTGTTAGTTCAGCAGCTGTAAACCTCACATTCTGCCTTTAATAACTAACTAAGCAACAAAATGATGAAACTGACTTTTGAGGAAAATGAGCTCAGTGGAGTCATTCAATAACTTCCAATGATTGCCATATTGCTCCCGTAGGAGCATGAGCAGTGTTAAATATTAATAAATATGTAGGCAACTCTGGGTTAATTTTGGTATGGTGAGCATTTTTTAATAGCAGATTTAACTTGGAATAAAACCACCATTTGATCCAGCAATCCCACTTCTTGTTTTATAACAAAAAGACTTAAATACACTGTTATTGATTTTATCTCTACTAAAGCTGTGCATGGGAAAAGTGTTTTGCCCCCTAAATTCAGACTCCCTTAGACAAAGTTTTTCCTTTCTCTTCTTGTTTACTTTTTTGATAAATCCTGAATAAATTTTGTACTCTTTTCTGATTTCATGCAGAAAATTTAAGAGGGATGTCTTAGTTTTCCTGGGCTGCTGTAACAAAAACCCCCAAGCCCAGGTGGCTTCTAGACCACCAGCCTTGACTGCTTTCAGCTTAGCAGCTGCAGCCCAAGATCTGGTCCAGGTAAATGTGGTGTCGGGTGAGGGATGCATCAATCTTTTGTACAAAAAAAAAAAAAAAAAAAGGTTACCCCCGGGAATCATTTAGAAAACTCTCCTATCTTCCTCTTCTGTAGAAGGATAATACATACTTTTCAGGGCAAATCTTATTGACTTATCTTGATCATATTTGGTATCCCTAAGATGCAAACTTGCACCCACTTTATCTAATTATTTTAATTTGAGGAGCACAGCCAATTGATGCCAATCCAGGTGCCTGAATCTGTTATCATTATGCTAAAAACGCAGTGTTACTTTGTAGCATTATTTTTTCACACTTTGTGAAACAAAAGACTTTTGTGGACTTCCTGATCACCTGGGGACAGAATCCAGGGAAGTGCGAGATTTTTTTTTAAATTTTATTATTATTACTTTTATATTTTATGTGGTACTGGAGCAGTACGAGATTTTAATACCTGTTGGACTAACAGGCGAAGATAGTACAGAAAAAAAAACATCTGTGTGCTTAGGGCCTCCACTGTTAGTCAAATCCTTTTCTTGAGATATTAATTGCAGAAAAGGAGGTGTGAAATTGCTTTTAATGTATCATAGATTAAACTTGGTCTCTTTCCAGAAAAAATACACTTAGTGTTTTTTTTGTTTGTTTGTTTGTTTTGCTTTGTTTTGTTTTTTGATACTGGGGATTGAACTCAGGGGCACTCCACCACTAGGCCACACTAGGCCAATCCCCCGCCCTTTTCTGTATTTTATTAGAGTCAGGGTCTCACTGAGTTGCTAAGAGCCTCGGCACTGATGAGGCTGGCTTTGAACTCCAGATGCTCCTGCCTCAGCCTCCCAAGTGCTGGAATGACAGGCCTGCATCACCAGAAATACGCACTTAGAATGCTTTAAATATTTAAAATGTTTCTGTAATCTCATAGGATTCAGTACAAATTTTTTCCAGCACTAAAGTGAAATAGATGAACCTGTCAAATGAGGTGTTTTTGGAGGTTACATACTTTTAACTAAAAGTCCAAAGGATTTTTGTCACTTGGTGTCACTTGGCTCCTGCTTTGGGGAAGCTGAAGCAGAGGTAAAGGAAGATGTTAGGCGTAAAGGCCCACCCCGGAGCTTTCCTTCAGTCATAATGTTAAGTGATTTGTGCTCATTTATTTTAAAATGAAGAAACGTCCCCCGCTGGAAATAATGATGGCCCCAGTAATCAATGAAAGCTTGGCTGGGGTGCTTTGGAAGGTACTGGGTCCTTTAAAAGGTGGAGCTGAGTGGAAGAAAGGTTATTGAGGCTGTGGCCTACAGGTGGATATTAATACCATGGCTCTGACTTCTCCTCTCTGTTGGCTTTTTGGCCCCTGAGAGGGCAGCAGCTTCTTTGAAAATGAACTTGCTACTACTATTAATTTTGGGGGGGTCCTGGGTATGGAGTCTAGGTGCAACCTACCCCTGAATTATGGCCCCAGCCCATTCTATTTTTATTTTTTAAAATATTATCAAGGAATTTATTTCACAATCAAAATGTTAGGGAGGCACCCCCAGCCCTTTTTATTTTTTCATTTTGAGACACAATCTTGCTAAGGTGCAGAGGCTGGCCTCCAACTTGCCATCCTCATGCCTGAGCCTCCCAAGTAGCTGGAATAACAGGCATGTGCCACATGCCCTGCATTTGCCTACCTGCTCCTGGAATAATGTGGTTCTACACCACAGGTCCCAAAAGCCATGGGGCTCAAGTGACCCAGAGTCAGAATAAAGCTTTCCTCTTTATAAGCTTGTTATCTCAGCCATTTGTTACAGTATCAGAAACCTTGAATCAGAATTAACCTTTTCTCTTTATAAGCTGATTATCTGAGGCATCTGTTACAGTATCAGAAACCATGATTTCTAATGAATCTTTCCTGTTTATAAGCTGATTATCTCAGGCATCTGTTATAGTATCAGCAACTGTGAATTATATTTATAAACCTTTTATCTTTATAAGCTGGTTGGGCCACTCAGCCATTTGTTACAGTGTCTGAGAACTGTTCAAACGGAATGAACCATTCCTCTTTATCAGCTTCAGCCATTTTTCTCAGGCATCTGATTATTACATCTGTAGTATGGAAAGATGACCACTACTGTATATCCGTGCCACATGAGGTCTGAGAGAAAGAGCAACAATGGTCTCCCCTGAGTAATTATGCAGGGACATGTGCTTAGGACACCACACCCAGGACCAGATAAACCTCCCACCCAAACCCTGCTCAGAAACACATCAAACATGCGATGCCGTCTTTTCCTTTTGATTTTTTTTTTTTTTTTATTTCTACATGATCATTATATTCCACAGTTGGATTCATGGTGACTTATCCATCTTCCTGGACGTCTTGCTTGATTCTCTGGCTTTGTTTCAGAGACATCACTTGATAAGATGATGTTTTATATGGGAGAGGACATTTTCTTCCCTCTATATCCAGATCTCTGCGGTTCCCCTGGGCACCTGCTCCTTCCGACCCTATTTCACCAGACACCTGGACATGTGCATCATCATTGTGCATGCAGTTTCTACTATGTCTAGAAATCAGTGTGACCCCAGAAATCATATAGGACATGAGATAAACCTATCCACAAAAAAGTCATAGTTGCAACTAAAAAGCAGTTCTCAAATCTGAAATTTGGAGGTCAGGATCACCCACAGGGCTTAGGAACATGCAGGTTTTTCTGATCCAGTGGTTTTGGGGGGTC
This sequence comes from Tamias sibiricus, assembly GCA_025594165.1. NCBI lineage: Eukaryota > Metazoa > Chordata > Mammalia > Rodentia > Sciuridae > Tamias > Tamias sibiricus. The sequence goes on along the minus strand of CM046667.1, from coordinate 4,199,516 downwards.
GACCTGCAAGATGCTGCCTTTGGGACACTTTCCCAGAGATTGCAATGTTCCTGGTGCAAAGATATCCCTGGGGACACCTATGTGCTGTGAAGATCTTGGGAGTGTTTTAAACCCCCATGATACTATCTTGCAGGGAGCTCATACCTGGGTTTCTATTCTCACCAGCAATCAAAGCATATTCAGCTGTTAGACGAGTTCACCAAGGGCCAGCCTTTGATTAAACCAAAATTTCCTTTTCTTCTAATGAGTCTTATGCAGTGCTGTGTGCAAAATACTCAGAGAATGTGGATGGAAACTTCTATATCTGTGGATGGAAACTGGTGATACCTGGTTTGAAGACTACCTGTGATCATATTGTTGGAGGTCTTATTGAAGTAGGTGATGTTTATGGTGAGAAAAGCAGGCACAGAATTCCCTTCCAGAGCCCTGGGAAGTGTTTCAGAATCTCCAACACCCTAATTCTGTTCCAGCAACAATCACGTCTGACCTCCCGCTTCCAGAATTTTAACGTCCATTTTTGCTTTTGAAAGTCATCCAGTTTGGGGCAATTTGTTATGGCAGCCACGTTGGACAAATACGTTGTTTGTTCTACTTTCCTTTTGTATGTATTTTGCAAAATGTGCAGTAGTGTTTTTTCCCCAAAATACTTTTAGCTGATTTATATAAATCATATGAGAGTATTTGTTCTTCCTCATGTGTGTTTTAATATGATTTTTCATTTCTCAGCTTGATTTAGGGTTGTATCCATAGGTCCTATTCAACCCTCTTCAAGCTGTCGAGTTTTTTGCAGAATTTTCACCAAGTTTGCCTCAAGCATTTTAATAAAGCAACTTGCTCAAATACATGTATGTTTTTAGAAATTGGGTTTTTTAACATCAGAGTAGGCCTTGGAAGTCCTCTCTGCTCAGGAGGAGGGTTATATGAGACACGATAAAACAGGAGTCACTGAGACAGTGTAGACCTTAGACGTCAGTTCAGAATGGGCCTCACCTGGTCCTGTGACTCTGGCTCTGAAATAAATGAGAAAACACCTGCAGGATTTTAAAGCAAGTTTGTTTTTGGTAACACGATCGGCCCCAGGGGTGCTCAGTGCAACTGAGCCACATCCCCAGCGTTTTTTATTTATTTTTATTTTTACTTTGGGCCTCACTAAGTTGCTGAGGCTTACCTCTGACTTGAGATCCTCTTGCCTCAGCCTCCTAAGTCACTGAGATTACAGGTGTGCAGCACCGTGCCTGGTGCTTAGAGCACTTCTACTTTCAGTGTCTCAGGGTCTGCATCCTGCTTGCTGCTCAATCTCTGGTGGCTTATTTCAGAAATGACCTTTTTCTTTTCCCTCTTCTCTGAACTAAGTGAAATTTTTTGCTCCATCTTCTGCCTCAGGTATTTTGTTACAGTAACACAAACCGACCCATGCCCCAAGGCCACGCCCCTGCCTAGCTTCAGATGCCAATCATGAGTCCAGAATCTGTGTCTGAGGGACAGGCTCCAGATGGGGGTCCCCATATCTGCCTCTTTCGTTTTGTGTAAGAGCCCTAATTGAGGCGATAGCTAAGATGAAGGCTAGCTGAGAGCCATAAAGGTGTTCAAGTATTTTTACCTGATATTCATGCATTTATCTAAGAAATTTTTATGCCCGTGAACACTGCGTGATGCACCTGTAAGCTCGAGCTGTTAGCAGGTGTTCTTGTTAAGGCAAAAAGTATTTTACCGGGTGAGGGTTAGTTAGAGGGGTGGTTGGAGTTGGAGTTGGAGAGGTTGTTGAAGCCGGAGAGAGAAATTAGAAGAAATAAAAATAAAAGAATTTTTCATTTCCATTCTGCCTCTGAATTTTCTCCCGAGGCATCATTGCTGCAAGCGGCAATCGCTACAGGTGGCAACAAGTGGTGGCCCGTATAAGGTGTTCGGAATCGGCAGGTAAGAACTGAGAAATCTTTAAAGATGGGTGCGAAAATAACAAAGCCGAGTAATAAAAGCCATTTTTGACATGGCTGACTCAGTTGATAGGAGGAAAGTGATCAAGAAAGCATAACCTCCGCTGAGTCAGATAAGATCAGTAAGGATAATATTGGTGTGAACTCAAAAATAACGAAAATAAGAGCTGTTAAATCTATCAGCGATTTATTAGAAATAGCCGAGTAATACGTGCTCTCAATAGAATCTGAAACCCAGGATGATACCACCAGTGAAAGTGATAGTAATGATGAGGAGCCAAATAACCATGAAAGCAGCCTCCTTCGCTAAGTCAGTTAAGACCAGAAAGGACCGTCAAGTAGAGGAACCACGGGTGCCCTCTGCTCCCTCATGGGTGGAATCAATTTCAGAATCCATGAGGGGTATTTCTAAGCATATGCATGCCCTTGAGGCAGAGATTAACGGCCTTTCTGAGCGCTTACAGGCCCTCGAACGCCAAAAAACCGCTGGAACATTGGGACATGCCAGTATTTGAAAATGAAAATGGGCAAAGGTACAACCAATCTCTAGATTTTAAAACAATAAAAAATTTTAAAGAGTCGATAATGACCTATGGGCCTCAAGCTCCGTTCACCTTGAGCTTGCTGGAGTCCCTTAACACTTTAACCCCCTCAGACTGGAAGAGGTTAGGCAAGGCAGTATTGAGCGGGGGACAATACTTGATATGGAAGTCACAATTCCAGGAGCTTTGTATGGAAACAGCTAGAAGAAATGCGACTGCAGGCTCCCCAGACTGTAATGTAGATATGCTAACAGGTGAAGGACAGTTTGCTGAACTACAAATCCAAATGTAATATGATCCTAGTGTATACGCACAAATAAACAATGACACTGTTAAAGAGTGGAAGACCTTACCAGAAACAGGTGATCTGCAAGGCAGCCTATGTAACGTAATTCAGGGGCCTAATGAACAATATGCTGATTTTGCTGACAGACTTTTAAGAACTGCAGGCAGAATATTCGGGGATGTAGAGCAAGCAATGCCCTTAGTCGTTTAGTTAGCATATGAAAATGCCAATAAATATTGCCAAGATGCTATAAGACCATGGAAAAATAAAAAGGACCTTTCAATATACATTAGATTATGTAAAGATATTAATGATTCCTTTGTCACAGGCAATGTGATTGCAGCAGCAATGAGAGGTGCTTCCCCTCAAAATTTCACAAATAGTGTTCAACAAAAAAATTATAATCAATCAGGATATTCCAGACAAAATTATTATAATCAACCAGGATATTCTAGGCAATATCCCCAAAGAGAAATAAGACCAAGCTCATACCATGCCCCAGGCCACTGCCCCAGGTGTAAAAAGGGAAAACATTGGGCCAATAAGTGCCGTTCTAAATTTGACATCTAAGGAAATGTTTTGTCCAAAAATTTAAAAAATGGGGCACGGGGCCCAATGCCTCGGGGCCCACAAATGTACAAGACATTAGATGAGGAATATCCTCAAACATCCATATAGATGATTCCTCGTCACAATCCCTCCTACCCATTGACTTCCTTGTCAGAGGGACAAGAGGAAGTGCAGGACTAGACCTCTGTTCCACTGCCCAAATAGCGCTAACACCTGAAATGGGGGTTCAACTGATTCCTACGGGAGTCAGGGACCTCTTCCCTCAGGGACTGTAGGACATATCCTCGAGAGAAGTTCTAAAAGCCTATTAGGTTTTCAAGTAACACCAGGTGTTATTGACTCCAGTTATCAAGGAGAAATAAAAATAATGCTTAGTTCACCTAGAGGCATTATCTCTGTTAACCAAGGAGATAGAATTGCTCAGCTGCTTCTCCTTCCCAGTTTCCACAACTCATTCAAGAGTATGCCGCAGAAGAGGAACAATAGAGGATTTGGTTCCACTGGCTCAAAACCTATGGCTTGCTGGGTTCAAGATTGTTCACAGAGGCCTATGTGCAAAATAAAAATTCAAGGTATAGAGATAGAGAGGCTGATTGATACAGGGGCTTACTCTTCCATCATAAATCTACAACAATGGCCCAAGCACTGGCCTCTGCAGAAGGCCTCAACTAGTTTAAGAGGCTTGGGATATACTAACACCCCAGCACAAAGTGCTGTAGTCTTAAATTGGGAAGATAATGAAGGGCATAAAGGAACATTCCAAAATTATGTTTTGACCAGCTTGCCAGTTACCCTATGGGGAAGAGATATTCTACAGCAAATGGTCATACACCTTGCAACCAAGCCCACAGGTGTTAAAAATAAAAATCTAAATCATCGTCAAAAGCGTGAAAGATATTTTTTTTTAGGGGCCACTGAGAAAAAAAATTTTGAAAATACCATGGCTTTCTGATAAGCCACTTTGGGTCCCTCAGTGGCCCCTATCTAGAGAAAAATTACAAGCAGCCCACCTATTAATCCAAGAACAACTAGAAGCAGGACACATAGAGCCTTCCACCGCTCCCTGGAATTCCCCCATATTTGTAATCAAGAAAAAAAATCAGGAAAATGGAGATTGTTACATGACCTTAGAGAAATAAATAAAACCATGCAAATTATGGGCCCTACCCAACCTGGACTTCCTAATACTGTAGCTATTCTTAAAATTTTCCATCTTATAACTCTTGATATAAAGGATTGGTTTTTTTCCATTCCCCTACATCCTCTGGATGCCCCCAGGTTTGCTTTTCCAGTTCCTTCTATGAATAATAATGGCCCTGATAAAAGACATCAATAGAAAGTGCTACCGCAGGGAATGGCTAATAGCCCCACTATATGTCAAATCTATGTAGACAAAGCTATTCAGCCTATTAAGAACAAATATCCAAACCTTATGTGCCTCCATTATATGGATCATGTTTTGCTTGCTCACCCTAATCAGGAAATCTTATTTACCATATTCAGTGATATGACAAAGATTTTAAAAAGATATGGATTAAAAATTGCTGAAGAAAAGGTTCAAATTAGATCTCACATATTATATTTAGGATTGAAAATCATGGATACCTTTATTAGGCCTCAAAAAATGTTTAATAAATAAAGAACATTTGACCACTCTCAATGATTTCCAAAAACTGCTGGGAGACATTAATTGGCTTCACCCTACACTAAGCCTCACTACTGGACAATTAAAACCCTTATTTGATATCCTTAGCAGGAACCCTGATCCATCTTCACCACGAACATTGACTCCTGATGTGAGGGAAGCTTTAAAGTTAGTAGAAAAGACCATTGAAAGATCCGATTGTGATATAATTGATTTTGCTTGACCGCTAATATTGATTATTATTTCTTCACAATATACACCCACAAGAGTATTTTGGCAACAGGGACCTTTATTATGGATACATTTATCTGTCTCTCCTAAAAGTACAATTGAGTCTTATACCTTCATGGTGGCTAAACTTACTCTTCAAGGACTTAAGACTTCTTTTTTTTTTTTAATATTTATTTATTTGCTTTTAGTTGTACACAATGCATTTTTATGTGGTGCTGAGGTTTGAACCCGGGCCACACACGTGGTAGGCAAACGCTCTACCACTGAGCCACATCCCCAGCCCCAAGGACTTAAGACTTCTACTAAAATATTTGGCATTCATCCCGCTACTATTATTATTCCCTATTCATCGTCACAGTTTGAATATTTGTGCTTCAATGATAATGATTGGGCTATAGCTAGATGCTCTACTTCTGCAAACTTTGATAACCATCTTCCTAAGTCTCCTATACTATCTTTTTGTGTCAATCATCCCATTATATTTCCACAGGTAATACAAAATCAACCTATTCCTAAGGCATTAAATGTATTTACAGATGGGTCCTCTAATGGTATTGCTGCAGTAGTCACTCAAAAAGAAAATATGATTCATATTACTGGTCAAAAATCAGCCCAATTAGTTGAACTTAAAGCTATTTTAATAGCTCTAGAAAGTTTTAAAGAACAGCCTATAAATATTTTTTCAAACAGCAACTATATTGTACATTCTGTCCCTAAATTGGAGCTAGCAGGTCCAATAGCACCACATACTCCAATCTTTAAATTGTTTTTTTCAAATTTAAAATCTCTTATGGGAACGTAAAGAACCTTTATTTATTGGACATATCAGAGTTCATACTAATTTTCCTGGTCCTCTTCATGAAGGTAATCAAAAGGCTGATGCCCTCACTAAAACTATCTTTATATTTTCAGCAGTCCAATAAGCTACCTTGTTCCATTTCCAATTTCATGTCAATAGTACTATGTTACAGCAAAAGTTCAAAATCACAAAGGAGCAAGCTCAAACAATTGTGAAGGATTGTCAATCTTGTGTGACACATTTGCCCAATCCACATTATGGGTTAATACAAGAGAATTAATGCCCAATCATTTGTGGCAGATGGATGTCACTCATGAGCCAAATTTTGGAAAATTGTGATTTATTCATGTGACCATAGATACATGCTCAGGCATAATATTTGCTTCCTTACATTCTGGAGAAAAAGTTAAAGTTGTTACATCTCATTGTCTGCAAGCTTTTGCTGCATTGGGCATCCCCAAAATGCTTAAAACAGATAATGGCCCTGCATATACGTCCTCATCTTTCAAACAGTTTTGTGCAAAATTCAAAATATCCCATCAAACAGGTATCCCATAGCTGGGTGCGGTGGTGCACGCCTGTAATCCCAGCACTTTGGGAGGCTGAGACAGGAGGATCACGAGTTCAAAGCCAGCCTCAGCAATGGCGAGGCACTTAGCAACTCAGTGAGACGCTGTCTCTAAATAAAATACAAAAAAGGGCTGGTGATGTGTCCCAGTAGTCGAGTGCCCCTGAGTTCAGTCCCCGGTACCAAAAAACAAAACAAAAAAAAAAAAAAAAAAAAAAAAAAAAGCAGGTATCCCATACAATCCTCAAGGTCAAGGTATAATTGAACGAGTTAATCGCACACTCAAAATTATGCTATTAAAGCAAAACGAAGGAAATTGGAAAAATCCTAGGGACAGATTGGCAGTTGCCCTGTTTACTTTAAATTTTTTAACTTTAGGTTCTAATGGATATTCGGCTGGATACAGACACTGGAATCCACACCAACAACATAAACCTTTGGTTTACTGCAAGGATGTTCTTTCAGGTGCATGGAAGGGTCCAGATCCAGTATTAATTTGGGGGAGAGGATCTGCTTGTGTTTTTCCACAGCATGAATCCTCCCCAATATGGATACCATCTAGATTAATAAAACAGATACCAAATGAAAAGGACTAAGATGAAGTTATTGAGGAATCAAGATTAATAAAATAAGTACAAAATCAAGAGAACCAAGATGAACGTATGGAATGATTCCCTTAAAAGAGTCCTCCAATAAATTCACAATTTAAGTCTCATTCTTCTTAGCTGGGGAGAAGATCTCTTTTTAGTGTGCACACAATTGTATTTTTTTTTCTTTTTATATATGTCTTTATGTCTGTGCATTTGTCTAAATTTCATGTTAATGTGACATCACAAATATATGTTTGTATGTGCTTCTGTCCAGTGTGATGTCACAAATAACAAAGCACTTATGAAAATTAATATTATAAAAATTATATATATACATATATATATATATATATATATATATATGGATCCAAATAACTTTAATTCATATAAGTTTAGAGTATTCAATTTGGGTAAACAATTTAAAAAGTGAAAGTACGTTCAATTTTGATTTATAGGTGTCCCTGGGACTTCTCTTCAGCAAAGAATATGACTAATACTGGATAACCTAATATTTTGGTATTTGACATGGGATTGTTTATTTGTAATTAATTTTATTTTTTTTAATAGCTGATTAATTTGAATTATTTCAACAGGTAATTTCATAGAAGGTTGCTGTGTATGCAGACACGGGTTTCCACCTAACAAATTATTTTTCCAAAGTGCTTTTAGCTTTTATTTAATCTATCTTTAAAGCAGTAAATACCCTCAGTCTTTCTTTGATTTGTTCTGAATGTGATATTTTGCCAGCTTATGTTTGTGGGAGCTCAAGCAGCAATGTGTGTGAGCAGAAATCAACTTTAATTTTCTAATCTAATAATTCTATTTTTTAGTTTGACAACTCGCCTCTTGACTCAGTGCTGGAATAGCACTGCCTTTCCTTTAATAATTGATGCTGGAGTTTCTAGGTAGCAGGCCCTGAAGATTTGCCGGTGACATTGTCTAGACATAAAAAAGACGGCTGCTGCTACAGCTGCAGGGATCACGGTCGCTACAAGCATCCCTGCTGCTCAAGCATCAAACAACCTCACCAGCAGTGTGGCCTCTGCTTTGCATGCATGGGGCCTTCTAAATCAACGTGTTATAACAAGTGGACATTTTGATCTTTCATTATTTGGGACATTATGAGACAATACCTTGCGGATATTTGTCCAGAGAACTCAGTGCGTTACTTGATGGAATTTAGGGCAGCTGATTTGTTTAAAGACCTTGATTCGCTATGGAACTTGGCTCATCAGCAGAAGGCATGCAGCCTTAAAGCCACAGCATCTCCTCACGATTGGACGCAACATCTCCTCATGATTGGACGGCTCTTAGTCAACACACAGTCGACCCTGAAGGGCTCTATTTGAAGGCTGGTTAGCCAATGATGGGTAAGATCCCCACAGAGAGACAACCTAAGACAGGCACAGTCGATCCGGATGAGGTCGTCACCCATCCACAGGACAGTCTCATGTGGCTTTCATATCAACCTAAGACAGGAGTCAAGGGCACAGCCTTGATTATCCAATGGCGGGTAAGAATGTTGGTTGCACATGGACGTCCTAGAGCATCCCCTCTTTTAAAACAAAAGGGGGGAAATGTAAGAGCCCTAATTGAGGAGATAGCTAAGATGGCAGCTAGCTGAGAGCCATAAAGATGTTCAAGTGTTTTCACCTGATAGTCATGCATTTATCTAAGAATCTTTTTATGCCCGTGAACACTGCATGACGCACCTGTAAGCTCAAGCTGTTAGCATGTGTCCTTGTTAAGACAAAAAGTATTTAACCAGGTGAGGGTTAGTTAGAGGGGTGTTTTGATTAATTTGTTTGAGCGCGTCTTAGGAGGTAGGGATCTGGGAGGGGCTGAGGTCACAAGGTGAAGCCCATGCATTGGGACGAGGGTCCTTATAAAAGAGACCCAGAGAGCTCCCTGCCCTTCCACCCACGTGAGGAACCCAGGAGAAGGCGCCCTCTAGGGGCCAGGAAGCAGCCCTCAGCAGACCCCGATGTCTGCCATGCCTGGACCTCTAGCTGCAGCCTCCAGGATTGTGATAGATCCATGCTGCTGTCAATCAGCCACAGCGCACCCTGACTGCACTGTGCCCAGGACTCTAGAACACTCCCAGCTCCATGTCGGGATGGGGCGTCCCTTCTGTCCTGACCACGGGCCTCGGTGCAGGTGGGATACTCAGAGGGACTTACTGGGGCTCAGCTGGGCGCATGCATTCCCACCATTCCCACCACCCAGTGCTGCTAATGGAGCCAGGTCCCGCCCCCTCGTGAGGCTGAGCTGCAGGGTTTTTTTTTTTTTTTTTTTTTGTTTGTTTTTTTTTTTTTTTTGTTTTTGGTACAGGGATTGAACTCAGGGCACTCAACCACTGGGCCACATCCCCAGCCCTTTCTTGTATTTTATTAGACACAGGGTCTCACTGATTTAATAAGTGCCTCGCCATGGCTGAGGCTGGCTTTGACCTCGTAATCCTCCTGCCTCAGCCTCCCAAGTGCTGGGATGACAGGCGTGTGCCCCTGGCGCCCGGCTGAGCTGCAGTTTTCAGCTGAATTACTGTTTAGGGGGCCTTAGCCAAAGCATTCCGACCTGGGCAACGTGAGAAAGTAGCTGGATTCCGGTTCTAGGGGTAGAAGCCGACCTCTCTTCCCACCAAAAGGTACAAAATAAAGCTGATCAAGAGTGAAACTGCTTCTGAGCTAATTCTGTGATGAGCTATTGAGTTTTGCCAGTTTCTGGTGCTCAATCAGAAATAGATGGATGAGGCTGGGTTTTTCCACAGCTGCTGTGACTCTGGGGCAGCTAGGAGAAAGAGCAAGAAGGTGGTTTTCAAGGGAAAAGAGAGGAAGCTGATTTCTTGTTTTTCCCAGAGCTCCTGCATATAAAAAGTTTGTTTTAGCCAGGAATGGGGGCTGCACGCCTGTCCTCCCGGGGACTCAGGAGGCTGAGGCAGGAGGATTGCAGGTTGGAGGCCAGCCTTGCAACTTAGTGAGGCCCTAAGCAACTCAGGGAGACCCCGTCTCTAAATAAAATATAAAATAGGGCTGGGGGGGATGGGGCTCAGGGGTTGAGTGCCCTTGAGTTCAATCCTGGTACCCCAGCCCTATTTTGTGTTTTATTTAAAGACAGGGAACTCACGGAGGTTGTTTAGTGCCTTGCTTTTGCTGAGGCTGGCTTGGAACTCATGATCCTTTTGCCTCCTCATCCTCCTGAGCCATTGAAGGTTGAAAAATTCTACTGATAATGTTAAACAAGGACTTTCCAGTCGTATTTATGTTTTCGAGATGAAGACACGGTAAAATGCATGAGGAATTTGGAAATTGCTTAAAAATCATCCAAGCAGGCAACGATCTGAAACCAGCACACTACAGTGATACAGGCACATCAATGTTTATTGCAGCTCAATTCACAATAGCTAAGCTATGGAACAACCTAGTGTCCTTCAATAGATAAATGGGTAAAGAAAATGTGGTACATATACACAAGGGAATATTACTGGGCCATGAAGAAGAATGAAATGATGGCATTTGCAGGTAAATGGATGGAGCTGGAGATTATTGTGCTATGTGAAATAAGACAATCCCAGAAAGTTAAAGGAAGCTGATCCAAAAGAAGGGGGTAGGGAAATAAAGAAAGTGAGAAAGGGGAAAAAAAGAGAGAGGGAATTCCATCAAAATAGAGAAAAGATTGATATTGTAGAAGAAAGGGATTGAGGGGGAGGAAGAAGGGAATGAAAGGGGAATGAGAAGAGTGCTGTGAATCTGAGAGAACTTTCCTACCTATGTGAATGTATCACCATGAATCCCAACATCAAGTCCACATTAAAAAAAAAAAAAAAAAAAAAAAAAAAGACTATAAATAAATTGCAGAAAGATCAAGACGTGGACCAGGTAGGGAGAGGGGAGTCCTGGCGACTGAATCAGAGCAAATAATATTCCATGCTTTTATGATTATGCTCAAATATATCCAAATGTTCTCTATAACTAAAAAGGATCAATTAAAAAAAAATACTACAGAAAGTGCTTTCATGGAGGAATTTGATGTTGGAATGACATTTGCAGAGAAAGGGTGAACTGAAGAGAATACTGGGGTCAGAGTGGCATTTTTATTTATTTTTTTTTTCTGTAATGGTCTCATGGCGTACTGGCAATGCTGTTTAACTTGCAAAAGTCAATGTTTTTGGAGACCCTGGGGCTTAAAGGTACTTAAAAGCTAAGTCCCTTTGGTGAGGATTTTTCTCAGGGTGCTTTCAGAACCTGGAACATAAACTCCTGTTAGTAAATGTGATTGGGAATGCGGTTCTGTTGTGTGAGCTCAGGGAACCGGCACATTTTTTTTTTTTTTTTTTTTTTTTTTTTTTTTTTCGGTACTGGGGATTGAACTCAGGGGCACTCTAACCACTGGGCCACATCCCCAGCCCTTTCTATTTTTTTATTTAGACACAGGGTTTTCATAAGTAGCTCAGGGCTTTGCTAAATTGCAGAGGCTGGCCTCCAACTTGCAATCCTCCTGCCTCAGCCTCCCGACTGCCTGGATGACAGGCGTGCACCTTTGCGCCAGGCAGTTGGATGTTTGAACCTGTGCGGGTGGGGCCCAAAAAACAGGTGCGAGGCAGCAGAGAGGGAAGCAGTCCTAGGGGTCTACAGGTTCACGCCATGCACCTGGGGCCTCTCCTCTTGGGTCTTCTATGGGTACTGACGTGGTGGTACGGTGGTACTCAGTTATTTCCCTTGTCCACCTGCAGCCTGCTGGGAGACCAGGACACTCAGGGTGACTGGTAGTTCCTAGGGGAGAAAATGCCACACCTGGGCAGGTGTGCACAGGTGAGCACCTAGCCCCCAGGTACTACCTGTGTAAGGTGGGGACGGCTGTTACAGGTGACGAGCGTTCATGGTCTTTGTGTTCAAAGAAGCTCAGAGGCTTGACAGCAGAATCTTAATTCTGCCTAGGAGCTATTTCATTTTTTTTTTCTAAAGGAAAAATGACGTCATTTTCCTTTACACCTTCAACTCTTGATGTAACTGCGACTAACTGCTAATAAATAAATAAATAAATAAATAAATAAAAATAAAAGGGCTAGTGAAGTAAAGGTGCTGTAATAGACTGAAAATTAAAGTATACAAAGCCAGGCTCAGTGGTACACACCTGCGATTCCACCTACTCGGGAGGCTGAGGCAGGAGGATCATATGTTGGAGGCCAGCCTCAGCCACCTAGCAAAACCCTGTCTCTAAATAAAAAATAAAAAGGGCTGGGATGTGGCTCAGTCAGGTCAACCATGGTAACCACTTTTTCGATAAGTTTTATTTCAATTTTAATGTACTGTTTCAGAGGTTCAGTCCATGGTGGGCCGACTCCATGGCTCTGGCCCAAGGTGAGGCAGAACATCATGGCGGAAGGGCATGGAGGAGGAGAGCAGCTCAGGACATGGCACCAGGAAGCAGAGAGAGCTCTGCTCACCAGGGACAGGATATAAAAACCCAAAGGCACAGCCCAGGGACCAAGTTCCTCCAGCCACACCCACCTGCTACAGTCACCACCCAGATAGGCCATCCAAGTGGATTAATCCACTATGAGGTTACACCCTCATAACCCAATCTTTTCACCTCTGAACGCTTAAATTCTCTTACACATGATCTTTTGAGGGAGATCTCCTATCTACACCATAATGTTTATACTACTTACTGGCTGTTTTAGAATACATTCCGGTTAATAAAAAAAAAAAAAAAAAAATTTTTTTTTTGAACTGAGCGCGGTGGTGCACACCTGTCATCCCAGTGGCTCTGGAGGCTGAGGCAGGAGGATCAAAAGTTCAAACTCAGCCTCAGCATCTTAGTGAGGCACAAAGCAACTCAGTGAGACCCTGTCTCTAATAAAATACAAAAAAATAGGGCTGGGATGTGGCCCAGTGGTCAGTGCCCCTGAGTTCAATCCCTACTACAAAAAAAAAAAAATACAAGGAGTTTTCTGTGCAGCCACACATCAGCCTCAAATACCTCGTCTCCTGTATCTTATGGTTGCATGAGCCAATGGGATCGAAATGCACCAACTCAAGTCCGGCCTGGTGGCACACGATTGTCATCCCAGCACTCATGGGAGGCTGAGGCAGGAGGATTCCTAGCTCAAAGCCAGCCTCAGCCATGGTGAGGCACTTAGCAACTCAGTGAGACCCTGTCTCTAAATAAAAAAAAAAAAAAAAAAAAAAAAAAAAGGGCTGGGGGTGTGGCCCAGTGGTGGAGTGCCCCTGAGTTCCCCCTGTACAAAAAAAAAAAAAAAAAAAAAAAAAAAAAAAAAAAAATCTGCCACAGCAGAAGAACCAGGGTCCAGCCCAGACCACGATCACGCATGTCCCCAGTAAGAAGACCCTTAGCCCAGGGTCCCCTTAGCTTAGCACACAGATACCCCAGGCCCTGCAAGCAACCATGGAGCCAGAGTCCAGCACCCTACAGATTCCAAACGCAGAGCCTGGTGGAGCTGAACTCGCATGGATTCAAAGGGGTTGGGGCTGTCCCAAGACCCTTGGTGGGATGAAGAAACGGGGGCCCCTGAGCCGCCCTAGCTGTCTGGGGGCTCACCGTGCTCAGGGCCCACCCGGATTAAACAGCTTCCAAAGCCCCAGCCTCGCTGGGCGGCGGGGACCCGGGATACCCCGTTTCCAGGCTGCCACTCCGGAGGCCCAGAGAGAGGTTAATCGGATGAAGCCACTGCAAGTCCACAACGCGCGCCCCTCAACTCGGTGGGCGGAGACTCTGGCGGGCGGATCTCGCGCCCAGGCCTGGGGTCAGGTCCTGCCCAGGCGCTGGGTATGCAGCCGGGATCCACGGCGCAGAGGGGCGCACGCAGGACCTCGGGACGCACCTCGCCCTCCGCCAGTGCGTGGGACCCCCGGACGCGGCCCCACTCATGCCCGGGGAGGGGAGGAGCGCGGGGCCCCTGGGGAGGAGGCGGAGGTGCCCGGAGACAGCGAGTCACCGAAACCCAGCCCAGGCGCCTTCTCTGCGTCGGCCAGGAAAGCAGCGCTGGGGTGGGGCGCAGCGGGAGGGGGGGGGGCGAGCTGGAAGGAAGGGGCGCAGGCGGAGCAGGAAGGGGCCCGGGCCCAGCAGGGTGACGCGCCCCACCTTGTGGTCTCGGAGACTCGCCTTCCCCACGCTGAGACACTTTGGCCTCCGAACCCCTCCAGGACCCTCTCCGTGCCCCATCACGGCCTGTCTCCCCCACACTAGGTCGGCATAGATGCCCGTGTCCCCCACTAGCACCCGCTTCTCGGCCCCTCCCCATTCTGAGCCGAGACCCCACCTCAACTACACGCCCCTTGTCCCCCTACCCATCCATGGGCAAGTCCCCTAGTCTTTATAAGGCAGGTCCCCTGGCCCACCCTGGCACGGCTGTGACCCCCCCCCCCATCCCCAATCACACACTTTTTAAGACGCGCAGCGCGATGCCCGTGTCTCCCCTGTGAGATCGAAGCCCTCCACGTCCCCTCCGGGTCCCGTCCCCCAGCCACGGCCTGTCACACACACACGCAGTTAAGACACAATCCTGCCCCTCCCCCAACCCGGAAGTGACCCCCGCTGAGACTCTGTCCAGTGCCCCCTCCCCATATGGCCGTCTTGCCCCCTCGCTCCCTGAAAAGCGCCCAGTCCCGACCTGGGGCGGGGAGCCCCCCAGGCACGCCCCTCGCCCCCTCCCTCATGCTGCTGGAGAGTCCCAGGAACAGTCTAAGCCACTGCTGTCCCTGCTCCCGGGACCCCTCTCTCCCCTCCCGCCAGCACTGAAGGTCCCCCCAACACTAGGGCCCGCCCCTGGACCCGATGCCGCCCCTTCCCCTCCTAAGTCAGGTCCCGTCCTCTCCTTGGCGCTTGGTCCCCCCCACCCCACGCCAGCTCCACAGTGCCCAACACTAAGGCACGCCCCTGTCCCTCCCCCAGCACGGCCATCCTCGCCCCTCTAGGACACGCCCCTTGCACCCCCCCCGACCTAAGGCCTTGTCTCCCCTTAGGCAGGCCCCATTTCGCTCCTTGGCGCATCCCCCTCTCAGCCTCAGCTCTGGGGTGGCCAGGAACACTAAGGCAGGCCCTTTAACCAGCCCTAGCACGGCCACCCCCCACTCTAGGACACGCCCCTTTCCCCACCCCCAGCAATCCAATCCCCATTCTTTCCCCATCCCCAAAGTCCCCCAGGACACGCCCCCTTTGCCCATCCCCAGCAGTCCACACCCCCCACTCTAGGACACGCCCCTTTCCCCATCCCCAGCAGTCCACTCCCCACTCTAGGACACGCCTCCTCCCCCACCCCCAGCAGTCCACCCCCCCACTCACAGGACCCTTGCTGACCCCCAGCAGGCCACCACCCATTCTAAGACACGCCCCTTTCTCCACACCCCACACCCACTCTAAGACACGCCCCTTGATCACCCCCCAACACATCCACACTTTACCCAGGACACACCCTTGCTCACCCCCAGCAGTCCACCCCCCACTCTAGGACAGACCCTTGCCTGCAGGCCACTACCCATTAAACCCACCCCAGCTGGCTACCCCACTCTAGGACACGCCCCTTTTCCCCCACACCCAGCATGTCCACCCCCCACTCTAGGACATGCCTCTTTCCCCACCCCCAGCAGGCCACCCCCACTCTAGGACTCGCCCCTTGCCCACCCCACCTTATGGCCTTGTCTCCCCCTAGGAAGGCCCCAGGAGGCCCTGGGTGTGTCCCCCTCCAGCCCCAAATCCATGGTGCCCGCCAATACCAAAGCACGCCCCTGTCTCTCCCCAGGACAAGCCCCTTGCTCCGCGCCCCCGCCTTGGCCATATGGCCAGGTCTCCCCTAGACAGGCCCTTCCCGCTCCAGGGCGCATCCCCTCCCAGCCCCAGCTCCACTGAGCCAACACTAAGGCACGCCCCTGTCCCACCCCCCCCCCCCCCCCCACTCTACCGCATGGCCCCGTCCTGCTCCTTGGCCCCCGAGTCCCCTGGTCCCTCCCCAGCGCAGCTGTGCCCGCCAAAACCCCCACAGGAGGACCGCCCCGTGCGGACACTTGAAGTTCTCCTATCCCCTCCCCCACCAGCTGGGTCCCCCTCCCAGCACTAGAACACGGCTGGTCCCCTCTCCAGGTCCTCCAGGCCGCCCACTGCGACCCCGCGCGTCCTGATCCCTCCAACAGGGAGACGGGCCTCCGGTCCCCACCCCCACTGCGCCACCTCATCCCCTCTACCCAGCAAACTAAGGCACGCCCCCGCCCCTTCCCTCCATGTACCCTCCCCCAGCAGGACTTTGTCCCCTAACCCCCACACGCTGTGAAGTTACAGTGACTCCGCCCGCCCTCCCTGGTTGCCTCACCACCTGCGCCTCCTGGACTGCAAAGTCATGCAGGTCCTGGGGCTGGTGGAGCCCAGGGCCCGCCTAGGGAAGCTCCTAATCCCTTTTAAGAGAAGCCCCTGGTGCGCTGGGGGCTTTGGGGCGCCTTGCCGCCTGTTCAGATGCTCCCAGGAAATTTTGTCTGCTGGCTAAACTTCATCTCTGGGTGCTTTGAATCCCCCATCTGTGGTTTTAAAATCCAAGTGTCCCCGCGGGTCCCGATCCTCCCAGCGCCCCTCTGCCTTTTGGCGGAGCCCTGGAGCACTGCGCCCTTTGGGCAAAAGCTCCTGCAAGCCACCAGCCACCTCCTGGCCCTAAAAGGACCCGAAAAGGCAGGCACCGGGCTCTGAACCCCAACACTTGCCACGTTGTCCTGCCCTTTGCTGAGAGTTGAGCTCAAATGACCTTAACACAGGAGGAGCACGGACAGGAGGAGGAGGAGTGTGGACAGGTCTGGGGACAAACCAAACTCAGCTATGACTTGCAAAACAAGAAAGGGGGTGTTTCCAAGGGTCACCACGTGTGTTTTGCTTTGTGACACCTGCAGTAGCAAAAAAAAAAGGTCTGCAAACACAGATGCACTCAGTAATTGTTTTCTTAATTCAGTATGCTTGTTTCAGAAATTTCTCAGGATTTCTCGTTCCCCGATGTCCAAAAATAAATGGAAAAATAACAGAAGCGAAAAAAACGTGTAAGTCAGGCATTTGTTACAGCACATCTTATAACTGTTTTTATTTTATTTTGAATTGCTGTTGTGAATCTCTTGCTGTGTCTAGATTATAAATTATACGTTATCGTAGGCATGTATGTATAATGGGAAAGTACAGTCTATATAGGGTTAAGGACTACGTGAAATTTCAAGCATCCTTAGTTTTGAAATGTGTCCCAGAGGGACAAACAGGGCACCTCTGCAGAGTTGTCATGGGGTTAAAGAGGAAGGAAGTTTCTTATTTTGAGGGCTCAGGTTCCAATTGTTTGTTGAGAACCTCCAGTTTAGGGGCAGGGGGAAATGGGCCTCTATGCAGGGTTCCTCTTGATTGTGTGACAACAATAGTGACTCCATTCTGGTTTGCTTTGGGCTGTTGGACCCAGTGCAAAACCAGAGAGGCTTCCCACGAGCTGGATAATTCTCCTGGGGCTCAGTAGGCATCAGAGGAGCTCAGCAGTGTCCCTGCCTTCCACAGCTGGATGCCAGGATGGAGCCCTCACCCTGACCTCCCACATCTAGATGTGCATGCTGTTTACACCTTACATTAGCTAGCTGCTCTGCAGTGTCTATGTTGCATGCCAAATCCTACACATTTATTTTCTACCTTTTGTTTTCCTCTGCAGGGACTCCATGCTACTTTCCTCTTTGTATGTTTGCTTCTGTGGACCTGTGAGCCGAAATCACCAAAGCCTCCAAGCCAACCATCCTACTGATCTTGGAGGTTGATCTGGGCATCAGGGATGTTGGTTGCTATGGGAACATGCACTGAGTATACAGCAGGGTTTTCGTGGTGGGGTGGGTGCTGTTTGTGTAGTTAGTGGAAGGATTCATTTAAAATCGGCCTGTGCAAGTGAAATTTCTTTGTGCTGCAGAACTCAGCACAAAAACAGTTTATTTTCCAACAGTAAAAATAAGGTCTTAAGGTGGGCACGGTGGTGCATGCCTGTCATCCCAGCACTTGGGAGGCTGAGGCAGGAGGATGCGAGAGTTCAAAGCCAGCCTCAGCAATGGTGAGGCACTTATCAACTCAGTGATACCCTGTCTCTAAATAAAATACAAAGGGTTGGAGATGTGGCCCAGTGGTCAGAGTGCCCCTGAGTTCAATCCCTGGTACAAAAAAAAAAAAAAAAAAAAAAAAAAAAAAAAAAAAAAAGAGACTATGCTGAGTTTGTGAGGGTATTCCTGGGGCTGCTGTAATAAATAACCAAAAACAAAGAGACTTAAATCAACAGGAATCCATGAAGCCCTCCTCACCCCAGCCCTGGAATAGATGAAGGCTGAGACTAGGGGTCACAGGCTGAGCTCCTCCACAGGCTCCAGGGAGGCTCCTTACTGCCTCTCCCACCTCCTGGGGCTCCAGGTGGCCCTTAGCTGGTGGCCCTATCACTCCAGTCTCTCCCTCCATCTCCATGTGGCTCCTGCTCTGTGTCTGTGTCTCCTCTTCTGTCTCTTGTGAGGACACTGTTAGCACAAAAAGACCTGGATGAACGCAGACTTCACAAATCAGCTCATTGCTTTATTGGGAACAAAGTTTCACACAGGAGCAGGGCCTGCAGGGACAAAATGATGTCATGATTGGGACCCAGTTTCCTTATGGAAAATGAGCCCCCAAAAAAAAGAAAGGCCTGGCTTATATAGGTTATTCTGAGAGGTGGTCTTGTGAGCACATCAATTTTCTTTGGGTACCCAGGAATTTGGTGTTTGTTTGTCAATCAGTGAAGGAGTCAGTTTTAGTGCTTAGGGATTTAGGGTTTGTTTTATGGGGTGAAATGGGAGGGAGTCTAGGGTCAGTGGTCAGTTTTGGAATTTATTGTCCTGGACTTGATGGAGGGCCTGGGGTCAGTGGTTGGTACCTGGGAAGGATTTGTTTACAGAAGGGTTAATGCTTCAGCCTCTTCCTAGAGACTGCCTTTCCAGGTTTGATGGACGCCTCCTCCTCAGGGTTTGTTTTAATCACTGGGAATGAATTGAATTGGGAAAAGATTAATGCTCCCAATGTATGGCTTTCCTTCTCACCCCCTTTCCCTGGGTCTCACTACTTTTGGGGTTTGTCATTTTTCCACATATCTAATAGACACTGACATTTTATTAGGTCCACCATGAGGAGGAGCTCATCTCAGGATCCTTCACTAACCACATCTGCAGAGACCCAGTTTCCCCACCAGGTCCCACTCACAGGTTCTGGGGTCAAGATGAGAACAGGGCCCTCCTCTTACAATGGTTTCCTACTTCCTCCATAAGCTCCAGGGAGGCTCCTTCCTGCCTCTTCCAGCTCCTGGGGCTCCAGGCGGCACTTGGCAGAACAATATGGTGGGCCCTCAAAAGCTGAATCACAATATGAATGCCACTGCTGGGTTCCATCCATCCACCCTCTATCTAACAACACTATTATCCACTCAACCATTCATCCACCCATCATCCACCCAAATATCCATCCACCCATCCATCCACCCATCCATTATCCACCCATCCATCCACCCAAATACCCTTCCATCCATTCACCCATCCATCCATGCACCTATGCACCCACCGGAGGCAGAGTAAAGCATTTATCCACCCATCCATAGAGCACTTAGAGAAAGATAGCTTCTTTCATCCTTCCATTCATCCTTCTTCCATCTGTCTTCTGTCTTCCCAGCCTCGGCCTCTCTGACCATCATCACTTCTTCATCTTCATCCACCCATCATCTATCTGGCCGCTCTGATTCTTCATGACCATTGCCCACTGACTGAATTCTCGTTCTCATCGGACCGCTTTCCAAATATACCTTCAGCATCCTACACCCATCCTTATGCTTCCTATGCAACAGCCCCATAGGGCTCCATCCATCCACCCATCCCTATCCACACTCTCCACCCATCCATCCACTCACCCAAATACCCACACATCCACCCACCTGTCCATCCCCATTTATCACACCTCATCCATCCATCCATCCATCCATCCATCCATCCATCCATCCATCTGTTAGTCCCTTGTGTTCTCTATTCTATACCATTGGTCTACATGTCTATTTTGGTGCCAGTATCATGCTGTTTTTGTTACTATTGCTCTGTAGTATAATTTAAGGTCTGGCATAGTGATGCCACCTGCTTCACTCTTCTTGCTAAGGATTGCTTTAGCTATTCTGGGTCTCTTATCTATTCAGATGAATTTCATAACTGTCTTTTCTATTTCTATAAGGAATATCATTGGGATTTTGATTGGAATTGCATTGAAACTGTATAATGCTTTTGGTAATATAGTCATTTTGACAATATTGATTCTGCCTATCCAAGAACAAGGTAGATCTTTTCCATCTTCTAAGGTCTTCCTTAATTTCTTTCTTTAGTGTTCTGTAGTTTTTTCAATTATAGAGGTCTTTCATGTCTTTTGTTAACTTGATTCCCAATTTTTTTTTTTTTATTTTGATGCTATTGTGAATGGGGTAGTTTTCATCATTTCCCTTTCAGAGGAATTGTCACTGATATACATAAATGCCTTTGATTTATGGGTGTTGATTTTGTATCCTGCTACTTTGCCAAATTCATTTACTAGTTCTAAAAGTTTTCTGGTGGAAATTTTTTGGGTCTTCTAGGTATAGAATCATATCATCAGCAAACAGTGCTAATTTGAGTTTTTCTTTTCCTATCTGAATTCCTTTAATTTTGTTTCATCTGTCTAATTGCTCCTGTGGCCAGCAGGGCTTTCAAGTACTATGTTCAGGGAAAAATAAAAGTGGTGAAACTTTTGGGGGCATCAATTAATTATTAAGAATAAAACTGAATTAATGTATAGCTCTGGAATTCTATGATGTAATTTCAAAAGCTGTAATGTGAATTACTGTGTTTGCTGGGCTATAAAAACTGGAGAAAAAAGTAAAGAGAGAAGACCCCAAGAAATATGTGCTTCCTTTGTTTTCGATTACCGACGCTTCACTCCCGTGCTGCGTGCACCCCAATCAAGCTGCTTTGCACCCCTTGCCTGCTGTTCTGCACCCACCCGCCCCCCCCGCTGAGTACAGACCTCAGCAAATCCCTGTCTTATTCCAGTTTTTAAAGGGAATGCTTTCAATTTTTCCATTTAAAATGATGCTAACCTGGGGCTTCACATAGATAGCTTTTATAATATTGAGATATGTTCCTGTTATCCCTAGTTTTTCTATTGTTTTGAACATAAAGGGATGCTGTATTTTGTCAAATGCTTTTTCTGCATCTATTGAGATGATATGGTTCTTATCATTAAGCCTATTGGTGTGATACATAATGTTTATTGATATCTGTATGTTGAACCAACCTTGCATCCCTGGGATAAACCCCACTTGATTGTGGTGCATTATCTTTTTGATATGTTTTTGTATTCAATTTGCCAGAATTTTGTTGTGGATTTTTGCCTCTAGGTTCATTAAAGATTTTGGTCTGAAGTTTTCTTTTTTGTACTTGTCTTTGATTTCTAAATCAGTGTAATATTGGCCTCATAGAATGAGTCTGGAAGAGCTCCCTCTTTTTCTATTTCCTGAAATAAATTGAAGATATTGGTATTAGTTCTTCTTTGAAGGTCTTGTAGAACTCAGCTGTGTTTCCATCTGGTCCTGGGCTTTTCTTGGTTGGTAATTTTTTAATAGCATCTTCTATTTCCTCACTTGAAATTGATCTGTTTAAATTGTGTATAACCTTCAGATCCAGTTTGGGCAATTCATATGACTCTAGAAATTTGTCAATGCCTTCAATATTTTCTATTTTGTTAGAGTACAAGTGTTCAAAATAATTTCTAATTATCTTCTAGATTTCTGAGGTGTCTGTGTTGTGATATTTCCTTTTTCATCATTGGATGTTAGTAATTTGAGTTTTTATCCCTTTCTTTTCGTTAGTGTGGCTAAGGGTCTGTCAATTTTATTTATTTTTTTCAAAAACCAACTTTTTGATTTGTCAATTTTTCAATTGTTTTTTTTTTAATTTATTTATTTGCCTTAGTTTACAAAAAGCGTTTATTTTTATGTGGTGATGAGGATCAAACCCGGGCCATGCATGTGCTAGGCAAACACTTTACCGCTGAGCAACAACCTCTGCCCTTCAATCATTTTTATTTAGTTTCAATTTCATTAATTTCAGCTCTGATTTTAATTATTTCCTGTCTTCTAAGGCTTTTAGTGTTGATCTGTTCTTCTTTTTCTAGGGCTTTGAGATGTGATGTTAAGTCATTTATTTGTTGGTTTTTCCTTCTTTTTTTAAGAAATGAACTCATGCAATGAATTTTTCTCTTAATTCTGCCTTCATAGTGTCCCAGAGATTTTGATGCATTGTATCTGTGTTCTCATTCACCTCTAGGAATTTTTAAATCTTTTCCTTGATGTCTTTTGCAACCCCTTGTTTATTCAGTAGCATGTTGTTTAGTCTCCAGGTGTTGGAGTAACATTTTTTATTATTTTTTATTATTGATTTCTAATTTCATTCCATTATGATCTGATAGAGTGCAGGGTAGTTGCTCTACTTTTTTTATATTTGCTAAGAGTGGCTTTGTGGCATAATATATGGTCTATTTTAGAGAAGGAGCTATGTGCTACTGAGAAGAAAGTATATTCTTCACTGAGAGATAAAAAATCCTATATGTGTCTCTTAAGTGTAAGATGTTAATTGTATTAAATGAGGCCTAAAGTTTCTTTATTTAGCTTTTGTTTGGACGATTATCCAGTGACAAAAGAGGTGTTTTGAAGTCTTCTAGAATAATTGTGTTGTGGTCTATTTGGTTTGATTGAACTCAGGGACATTCAACCACTGGGCCGCATCCCCAGCCCTTTTTTTTTTTTTTTTTTTTTTTTTTTTTAAGAGACAGGGTTTCACTAAATTGCTAAGTGCCTCACCATTGCTGAGGCTGGCTTTGAACTCATGCTCCTCTTGCCTCAGCCTCCCAAGTGCTGGTATTACAGGGGTGCGCCACCACGCCTGGCCTGTGGTCTGGTCTATTTGACTCTTGAACTTGAGAATGGTTTGTTTGATGAATGTAGGTGGTCCCTCATTTGGGGCATAAAAATTTATTATTGTTATGTCATGTTGATGAATGGTTCCCTTAAGCAGAAAGAAATATTCTTCTTTGTCTCTTTTGATTAACTTTGGCTTGAAGCCTACCTTATTTAATATGAGAATGGAAACCCCTTCTTACTTCCACAGCTTATGTGAGGGGTAAGATTTTTTCCAGCCTTTCAGCTTCAATCTATTGATGTCTTTTTCAATGAGATGAGTTTCTTGGGGATAACATATTGTTGTATGTTTTCTTTTAATCTAGTCTGACAGTCTGTGTCTTTTTAATGGTGAGTTTAGGCCATTAACATTCAGGGTTATTATTGAGACATGATTTATATTCCCCAATTTTTTAACTTGATTTGGTTTTCCTCTGGCTATTATTTCTTTAGTTTTATTCCATGATTTTCTTTGTTATTTTTCTTTTCTTTTCATGGAATATTTTGCCATGTTCTGTTGCAGGCTTTTGAGTTGTGAATTCTTTTACTTTTGTTTATTGTGGATGATTTTTATTTCATCTTCAAATCTGAAGCTTAATTTTGCTGGATATAAGATTCTTGGTTGGCTTCCATTTTCTTTCAGAACTTGATATATATTGTTCCAGATCTTCTAGCTTTTAAGGTCTGGGTTGAAAAATCTGCACATAATCTACTTGGTTTTCCCCTATATGTAATCTGATTCCTTTCTCTCATGGCTTTTAATATTCTTTCCCTATTCTATGTGTTAAGCATTTTCATTATAATGTGCCTTGGTGTGGATCTGTTGTGATTTTTGTAAATTTGGTGTTTGGTAAGCCTCTTGAACTTGGTTTTCCCATTCATTCCTCATGTTTGAAAAATTTTTCTGCTATTATTTTATTGAATAAATTACCCATTCCTTTGGTTTGGAACTCTATGCCTTCCTTGATCCCAATAACTCTTAAATATGGTCCTTTTAAGCTATTTCATATTTATTGAATGTTCTGATCATGATTTCTTACCATGTTCACTGTGTGATCTACATTTTTAAAAAAAATATTTGATATTTCATATTCATTATGAGAGGTCTGTCTTCCAAGTGGTCTAATCTGTTGGTGGTGCTTTCAATTGAACATTTAATTTGGTTTATTGCTTCTTTTATTTCCAGAATTTCTGTTTGGTTTCTTTTTAGAACCTCTATCTCCCTATTGAAGTAATCTTTTGTTTCTTGTATTTGTTTATGAAGTTCTTTGTCAAAATGATCTTTTACTACCTGTATTTGGTCTATTATATCATTCTTCAGGTCATTGAACATTTTCACTATGTACCTCCTGAACTCCTTCTCTGTTATTTCATCTGCTGTGCTTGCCATGGAATCTACTAAGGAGGCATGTTGATTTGTTTGGGACACTTTCTTCCCTTTTCTTCCCTTGTTTGTTCATATTGCTTGTGTGACTTATCTTCTAGCACAGTGGAACCTTCACTTTTTCATTTTTACCTTAAAACCTTATGATGCCCCTGTTGTAAAATGTTTTCAGATCCCCATATAAACACTTTACACTCTAAAACCAAACATTTTCTATTCAAATTTTTACAATTTGGTCACAATGTACACAATGAGTGAATTCAAATATTGTCCCTTATATACTCTGTAGGTTTGTAAAGGGGTTTATAATTTCTGATATTGGACACAGATGTGATATGCTCAGGATGAAGGAAGTGAGAATATTGAGTTATTATTTCTTAGGAAGTGTAAAAGAGAAATGAATGTAGTTTGATATCAGCAGGAGAGAGAGAGATAAATTGGAGTGAACAAGTTAGAGTGAAGACTGAGGTGTATATAAACCAAACTTATTTATATGTTAACAGAAATAAAAAAAATGTCAAAGTAGTAGAAATTGGTGAAAAGAGAAGAAAAAGAAAGTGAGTCAAAATTGAAAAAAAAAAAGAAACTATATATAACACAGCTTTGATATACTATTCAGTTGCCCCAGTTCTCAAAATAACTAATTCATGTATAAAACTTGGTTTCACATAATTTGAGAGTGTGAGGGCAGGGGAGTAAATCCAGGGAGAGTACAGAAGAGGAACAAAAAAAAAAAAAAAAAAAGAGAGAGAGAGAAACAAAACCAACCAAACAAAACAGAAAAAATGAAAAAGCATGCATGCATGCGCGCACACACACACACAGAGGCACACAAAGCAAAACAAAAACTTCACTAAGACAAACACATAAATAAATCAGAGATAAGAAATCTTGAGAAAAGATTTTCTAGATCCCTTCACAGCCAGTAGATTTGGTCATGTGTTTCCCCCAGGATTTTATTGCCATCCTCCAGATGTTGAAAATAACAAAGTCATCACAGAACCAATACTAGCTTTGGCTTGGGAAATTGGAGAGGAGTTATAAACTGTGTACCTGGTCAGCCACAGTTCCTAGTTGGGAGTCCCCCCCCCCCAGTAAATGGTGCTGAAAGGGGACCCAAGATATAGGCGTCTACTTTCCATGTTACAATATAGTTTCAGTGTTATGGGGCTGGGATGCTTGGTTCAGATATGGGCTTCTCACACTGTATGTGGTTTGTGTAGATGTCAGCTGTCTTCAGAGCCTGTGTACATTTCTCGGGTGTATGCAGGCCTTAACAGGCATAGGTGATTCCCTTTTTATTTCTTCTTTCTCCCTCTGCTGCAGCCACTTTAAAAAATGGCGGTGATCAATCCTCCTGGGAGTGATGGAACCATCCAAGACCTAACTGGTGTTCCTGTGCGTGGGAATTTGCTGGTGTTTTGTGTGAAAGCAAGTTGTATAGCTGAGATATCAGTGCCTAATCAGCGCCTAAAGATCTGCACTGCTCTGCACCGGTGCTGCTGCAGGGTCCTTGTTTTTTCTGTGCAATTCCCCACGGGCTCCAATGCTGATACCTCTGTGCATTTTTTTGTCTCCCACGTGGGATCCCCACAAGCCAACAATTTGGAGACTCACCCCCCTGTAGGCTGCTGTCCCAGAGCTTCAGAGATGTATAATGTCCTTGGCTCCTTTGTGGGTGCAGAAGTATCGCTAGTAATTCAGCAGTATTCTCACTACTGAACCTCCCTTTACTGACTGACTCTTAATGTCCTTTCTTTCCAGTCTGCCACCTTGCCCGTCGCCTCAAGGCATCCATTTTATTTCCAGTGCACACATTGCTGCCTTAGAGGACTGCCTTCCTTTCCTTTTTTTTTTTTTTTTTTTTCTTTCTTTCTTTTTTGGCTGGAGATGGAACACTGAGACAGAGAGCCAACTCCAAATGCTTCCTTTCATAGTTCAGGCAGTCTCCTCAAAAGAGAAGACACCAGGAGGTCCTGAGAATTACTAAAATAATTTTCAAATTCTTTTCAGTTTTAAATATTATATATGTCTAATATATATAATATTTTTAAACAGTGTTTCAAAAATTTTTAGAGTGTATTTCTAAATTGCCTGAGGACACATCATTTGAATTTACACACACACACACACACACACACACACACACACACATAAGTATCTTTTTTTTTTTTTTCTTTGAGGTAGTGGAAAATAAACCCAGTGGGGCTTTACCTGGACCTCTGAGCTACATCCCCCAAAACTTTTTACTTTATTTTAAGATAGGGTCTCACTGTTTGTAAACACTGATCTGATTTTGGGTTCCTCCTGCCTCATCCTTCCTGAGGAAATGTTGTTTGTTTTTGTGTTGAGGTAAAGATTCCCGTCTTCACCAAATCTATAAAAGTACTCTGTCACAGAAGCATAGCTCAGTCCCAGATGTTTTCTCCTGTACCATTCGCAAAGCAAATGCTTCCTACCTGGATTACTTTACATCACAGATGGGAAGCTCCCCTTGAAGAGGTCTCGGGCCAAGAATCTGTCAGTATAGCCAATTTAAGCCAGTGAATGGATAATTTTAACTGTCAGTCATGATGCAGAGGTACACCTTGAGGCCATCAATCTGGGATGCTGGGGTGGAACTGTCCAGTCAGTGCGCAGATGGAAAGGAAGATTGGACTTCCACAATCTCCCTGCCTTTTCCTGTTCACCAACTTGGCTCGTCTTTTTCTAGACCCCAGGTTCTCTGCTCTAGTGGCAAAGGTGATGTTGCACAACCTGTGTGCCTGCAAACTCTGGTGCCCAGTAGTTGCTCCAGAGGATGTCAGGTCACCAGGGATGACGAAAATGGTGAGTTTGTAATCAGGGCTGAAGGTACACAGTCAGGACCTGTCTTGCAGCCCTGGATTGCAGAGGAGCTGTCAAGCATGGTGGAATCTTCGCTGGCGAGTGTCCCTGGGCTTGTGTCTCTTAGTTTTTTAGGGTTGGATGGGAGGCTCAGGTCCCTGGCATTCCCTCTGCTTCCTACTCGTTGCCCGCACCCAGTCTTCCACAAGTGTAGGAAGCAGAATAAGGAATGTACTTTCCTGCTCCCAGTTCAGCTCCTCCAATGTCTGCTGTAGGTCCTTAAAATTGCAGTTGCCTTCTGCATTCTAAAATGCCACCTTCCTCTCCACTTCACAGCATAATCAAATATTGGTGCTTCCTACTATGTTTCAAATGCCCACAGTCTATTAATTATTATTTTCATCTAGTGAAATATTGGAAAGACTTTTTTTTTTTTTGTATTGGATCAAAACTGGGAAAGCTGTTTCAGTGACATGCCCACCTCACCCTTTTCTATTAAATTTTGAGATCTGGTCCCACTTGTTTTGGAAGCTGGCCTCAGATATGTGATCCTCCTGCTGCAGACTCCCAAGTCCCTGGGATTACAGACTTGTGCCACTATCTCTGGCAAGAGTAACACTTCTGAAAGCATTTGCTTTCTATCTGTGAATATTATACTTGAGGGGAAAGAATAATCACTTATCACTCCCGTTTTTGGTCAAAAAAACTTCTTTAAAGGAAATACGGCAGTTGTTTATAGATCCTAAGTTTATGGAATCCTGAGCTACATACCCCAGCCCCCCACCTTTAAAAATTATTTATTTATTTAAATTAGTTTTCACTAGTTACACATGACAGTAGAATGCATTTGAACACTGAAAGTAAAGCTAAAAACCCAAAGAAGGGCACGTGAGAAATGAGAGTTGGAGACCAGGCAGAGATAAACATTAGAGTTAATTTTTCAGAGCTCCCCATAAAGGCACATCATTCCATAGATGGGGGAAGGAAATATGGGTATTGGGATTTCAGATTTTTATGGGGGAAGCTAAGAGCTTAGAGCCAGAAGGGTCCTAACATGGGTGACTAAGGGTGGGTTTCATAGGCCTTGGGAAGTGAAGAATGCAGGCAGATAGTGGTGGGGCTGGTATGATGGACTGGTGAACCTTTCTCAGAAAGGCCTTTGACACCAGTTGGACTTGTAGATCAATGGCACAGAATAGAAGACACAGAGCCAAATCCATGATATGGTTATATCATATTAGACAAGGGTGCCAAAAACATTTACTGGAGAAAAGATAGCCTATTAAACAAATGGTGCTGCTGACAAAACTGGAAATCCATGTGTAGCACAATAAAATTAAACCTTTATCTCTCACCCTGCTAAAAAAATGAACTCAAAGTTTTTCAAAGACTTAGGCACTAGAACAGAGACACTGCACCTAATAGAACAAAAAACAGGCCCCAATCTCAGCTTTAAAGAAGAGTGAAATTCTGGCATTTGCCATGAAATTGTTAGTGTTGGAGAATATCATGCTAAGCAAAATGAGCCAATCCCACAGAACAAAGGTCAAATGTTTTCTCTAATATTCTGATGCTAATTCACAAAAAGCGGGGATGGGGGTGAAGGATGGGGTGATGTGTGCACTAGGAAAGATTAGCCTTACTTTAGAGGGAAATAATTGGAGAGGAGGGAGGGGATGTGGGGATTGGAAAGATAGTAGAATGAAACAGATATTTTTACAGTATGTATGTATGTGATTATGTGACCAATATATTTCTATAACATGTACACTCAAAAAAATGAGAAATTATATTCCTCCCATGTATGACACATTCAATGTGCATAAATGTATTCCACTCTCACATTAACTAATTAAAACAAATATTTTTTTAAATAAATTTTTAAATTTTATTTTATTTATTTTATTTTTTTTAGTTGTACACACTGGGCCAATCCCCAGCCCTTTATTAGAAGCAGGGTCTCACTTTTTATGTGGTGCTGAGCTTTATCGAACCCGGGTTGCTAATGCCTTTATTTTTATGTGGTGCAAGTGCAGACAAGCGCTAAACCGCTGAGCCACATCCCCAGCCACCTAAAACAAATAATTTTTAAAAGGGACCTTGTGTGGAAAAACCTTAAAATGTCGATTGTCACCAAAGATGGCCACCCAGATGCTAAGCAAAGACCTTACAGACACATCATATATAAATAGTGTATAACTGCTTCTTTTTCTGATTGTACATGATGTAGATTCACACCAGTCGTACAGTCATATATGTACGTAGGGTAATAATTTTCAATTCATTCTACTGTCCTTTATCCTCAGCTCTTTTACATTTTATTTTCAGACAGTGTCTGGCTATGTTGCCCAGCCTGGCCTGAAAGTTGTGATCCTCCTGCCTCAGCTTCTCAAGCTGGTTGGGATGAAAGCATTGACAACATTTAACACTTCATATGGAAAGTAGTCCATTTTGATTCAAATATTAATGACCATACTCAGGAACATAGATTCAACTTACCCTAAATGAAGTCAACTTTGGTCTCAGTCTGGAAGAAATTACAGGAATATATATATATTTTTTCCTGGGATTAAACCAAGGGACACTTAAACACTGAGCCACATTCCCAGCCCTTTATATATTTTATTTTGAGACATGATATTACTAAGTTTCTTATGGCCTCATTAAGTTGCTGAGGATGGTTTTGAATTTTGCAATCTCCTGCATTAGTTTCTCAACCTGCTGAGATTACAGTTGTGCACCACTGTGCCTGGCCTATAAAAAAGAAAGTTGTGTATCACTAGAAGAACCAATTGCATTGGTAGGATCATCAGATTGGTGAGTTACAGCAAAAAAAAAAAAAAAAAAAGGTCTGTGAAATTTTCTCTGTAGGTCTGTTGTTTATTACAACTGGTAAGTTTAGTGATATATTCTAAGAAATGTATTAGTTTGGGGAATTGTGGTCTGATACAGATATTAAGATAATTGGCTATTAAAGGTCTCACGAAGCCCAAGATAATTTTTGCTCTTCATACAGAACCCTGTATTTCCAGCTACATGGTGGTCTAGTTAGCCAAAGTCAAGTGGTCTGAAGGTTCTTTGATGTAGAACAACTTCATAGAAAACTTCAGTTCACACCTGTAAAAATTTTGTGTTTCTTCTTTTATCTTTCTTAGGTATAGACATCATATCAGATTTTCATTTTCCCTCTGGACATTGCACAGGGTTCCATGTACTCAGCCACTATTTTTTCAGGGGGCTGCCACAAGATGCACACTGCTGTCCTGTGCACAGCAGGGTGCAAGGAATTTTAGGCACTGGATCAGCTCCTCTGAGAGCACAGCCTAAGGGGTGGAGTACAGCCTCTCAGGGGAGTAGCTGGAGACCTTGGGGCTAAAGAATATCCTGGAATTAACCTCATCCAGACAGCTGACTTTTGGGGCATTGTTTTCCCAAAGTTCTGTTCCCATTTTTTGGAGACAGGTGAACAGTCAGTTTGTGGAAGGTTATGCTGAGGGTCCTTGTCAGAAGTGATTCCTGACCCTTGCGTTCTCTCAAGGTTGTGACAGAACAAAAACTCTCCCAGAGTATAAGAACCATCCACCAGAGTGCAGTAATATGCAAACCTGAAAAATCTCACACACTGTAGTCATGGTCCTGGTCTCCTGGGAGGGTGATCTTGTAGTATTTCAGTGGGAACGACCAGGTGAGGGATTCCCAGCTGGCAGGTATTAGATTCCGTGCAGGGAGGCCACACCTCCCAGGTAGGAGTTCACACCCCCAGGTACTTTGAGAAAAGACTACATCTCCCAGGTGCCTCAGGCTGGCCAGTGGAGCTCATGTCCCCTCCCTATCCCCTCTTTACCTCCAGGAGCCTATGGGGGCACGGACTCACTCCAGGGGTCCCTGTGGCCACCAGTTTGCTATTTAAGCCTGCTTGGGACTAAAATTGCCCTTGTTCTTCCCTTTTCCCTGCCCTTACCTCTCCTGCTTCTCCACGCTGTTTCTTCTCCCCCTTCCATGTGGCACCCCCAATAAACCCCCTTTTATTAAAATTGCGTTCCCAGTGTCAGTTAACTTTGTCTAATTTCTAACAATTGGCGCCCGAACACGGGGTATGTCTCCATTCAAAAGACAAAGTTCCTCGGGAACTGCTTTTTTCGCTGCTGACGCATTGGTGTATACACTGCCGGTTGCTGGTCTCCTAATCGGTAAGCCTCTCGGAGTTCTCTCTCTCTCTCTCTCTCTTTTTCTCTCCTCTCTCACACACACACACACACCACACTTTTTTCTCTCTCTCTTTCTCTCCCTTTCCTGGGAACCTCAGCCTTTGGACTTAGGTCTGAAACCTCTGCGCAGGGTGACCTGCAGTCTTCCAGTCCATTTGCACTTGCCATGCGTGCATGTGTGCGCACGCCTCAGTTCATCCGCAGCCCTGCACCCTGTCGAGAATACAGAGACTTTTA
The DNA here is from genome assembly GCA_025594165.1 of Tamias sibiricus. Taxonomy (NCBI): domain Eukaryota; kingdom Metazoa; phylum Chordata; class Mammalia; order Rodentia; family Sciuridae; genus Tamias; species Tamias sibiricus. The sequence continues at coordinate 4,167,711 of CM046667.1, read as the reverse complement.
TTCCCTCTTCATTCTCGGCATTTTAGTTCTGTTCTCATTTAGCCTCGCAGTCACTCACTATTGGTCGCATTTTTTTCCCATCCCGATCAGCTGGCTCTGCCCTCAGCTCCTTCTGCCCTTACCGGATATAAGCTATGTTGTTCCGCCCAACTTTGTCTTCTTTTCCACTTAGAGAAAGATTATTTTTTAGAGCTTCGCCCTTCTTGGCTTCTGACCCATCTTCTGCTTCAACACACGTGGCTCCCTACTGCCGACTGCTGGCTGAGCACAGCCACGAGTGATCCCACGGATGGCTTCCAGTGTGAAGCCCTCAGGCCAAAGCAGCCCTGACCCTGGCCAAGGTGGCACAGCTTGCCTGTGCCCTGCCTTGTGTGTGCCCCACTTTCTCCACATCCATTCCTCCTGCCTGCGCTGGTGGCAGATCAGCTGCCTGCCAGCGCCGCCCATGGACCTGGGCATACTGGCCCAGTTCTCCATCACGGGAGGTTTTTCCCTCCCTCAAATTTCTTCAGGCCTTATGCCTACTATGGACTTGGGTCTCTCTTTCCCATTTACACGGGACACAGTCCCTCAGTCAGTTCCCGTTCAGAACTGAAAAATCAGCCAATTCACGCATGCTCTGTCCCTCAGTTCCCATTCAGAATGTGAAAATCAGCCAGTCCAAGTCCTCGCGCCCATTCTCAGTCTCTCTGTTTGTTCTCAGTTCACACACCTGTGCAGGTACTTCTCTTTTCCACTACTGCCCCTCTGTCTCCTCAGCTAAGAAAGTTTTAAGCCATGTGCTTTTTCTTCAACAAATTCACAAACACCTTCCTGCTTTCCCTCCCAAAGTGCACACAATTGTGTTCAATGTTTGTCTATGTGCGTGTGTCCAGATTTCATGTACATGTGATATCACGATTGGCAAATAGAAAATAAGAGCTCATGAAAATTAAAAAAAAAAAATGGATCCAAATACCTTTAATTCACTTGAGTTAAAAGTATTCAATTCAAGTTGAGTAAACAAATAAAACATAAAGGTGCCTTTAAAATGAATTCACAAATCTCTCTAGGACTTCTCTTCAGCAAGGATGAAATGACTAGTACTGTTCAGCCTGATATTTTAGTAAAAGTAAAGTAGATTTGACATGGGGATACTCGTTTGTTAGTAACTTTGTTTGTTAAACAGCTGATTAATTTACAAGGTTAAAATTCTAACTGTTAAATATGCCATCAGGTAACTCCTTAAGTTCCATTGGGTAACATTATTTATTGTTTTTATAAATTGGTCTTTGTCATCAGTGAAACAGGTTAAAGGTCCAACAGGTATAATTCTATATGCGTAAACATTGTGTTCTCATGAAGTGGTTAACAGATGTTTATAATTCTATATAAAGATTTATAAAAGATTGCTGTGTATGCAGAGGCTCAAAGGTTTTGACTGCTACAATTAAAAATACAGTAAATAACAAAATATTTTATTAAGATGAAATAATTTGTTTAAATTCAAATTATTATTATCTTTTAGGTACACAAGCCTTGATGTGAAAGCTCTAAATGAACATTATATCGGTGTTGCCCAAACTAGAGTTGTATGGTAATTTTAGGCTTATAATGTTATTTAAAATGTGTTCTACAAATAGACTTGTTGTCAATCAGATATAAGGTTTTATGTTTCCTTTTACACTGGGGTACAATTTAAATGTATTTTTTAAGTTTATGAGAACTTAATCTGTATAAAGGCTAATATTGTAAAAACATTTTACTACTTTTCCACAAAATATTAAATGCTCTCAACCTTTCTTTAATCCATTCTAAATGTGATATTTTGTCAGCTAATATTCATGGGAGCTCAAGCAGCAATATATGTAAACTCTATAAAATTCTATTTAAGAAGCAGAGATCAACTTCAGAAGTAAAACACCTGACTTAAGATGTACCTGAAATAAGGCTTTGGCCTTCCACATGAACTATATGCCAGAATGTATGATCAAAAGAGTGACTCTTGTTAATTTTAACTGTTTGAAGTTTTCCTGTTAATGTTTTGCAGAGGTATCGCTTCAAGAACACAACCTGAGTTAATTTAAGCCATCAAGACAGATAGGTACCACAAACCCCAGCTAATAAAATGGTATGAATGACTGTAAGTTTATAAGCATTCAGGTTAAAACCCAGTGCTCTCAATTTAAGATTGGTGAGATTAGTTTGCTGGATGTTTAAGATCAAGACCTTAAGTTAAATTAAAAGGGTCAATAAAAACCAATATTTGGCTTTTGCTCTAGAGTCAGTTTCAATTCAGAGAGCAGGGAACTTCTCTAAAGAGCTTTGCAACTCTGGGCCACCTGATTTTCTGATAAGGGAGATAAATGAGACCTATGGAAAATAAAAAGCCAATCAGTGCACTTGCTAAAAGGAGGGTTCTGGAGAAGGGAGACATCCCTGATGCTTCCAAGGGAAGCCACAAGGTCAAGCAAGACCTGGACCCATCTGAGCGAAAAAGGCACTGAGCAGAACAGAAAAGCTGCTCTCAAGTTCCCCCAAGAGTTATTACCATCAGAAATGAGATGACTCTTAGGAATAGATAAAAGCAAAAGTCAGTTTGACCTACTTCATCTTAAACACCTAGCAAAACAGTTGAAACAGATACACAACCATTCCTAGACATTTAAGAAATAAAGGTAACTTCAGATATATACTTGTAACTATAAAAAGAAACAGTTTAACTTTTAAGTGACTGCCAAGTCAAAAGTTTTTAGTCAGTTTAAGGCCTGCAGATCTTCCTAACCTACCCAGGTAGGCCTATTATTCAGTAGTATGATTGTCTAGCCCTAAGTAACAGAAATAAAGGGTTTTTCTAATAGACACAGATGTCATATCAATAGAAAGATTTTATAAGATCAGATGACATTAAGCAGCTTAACTACCATCTTATCTAGATAGACATCTGTAACATTAAATGTTATGTTTACATTCCTGATAACCCTGCGCATGTTAAATAATTAAATTATCATCTTCATGATATACATTGACATGTTCCAGATGCTGCAACATTTATTCAGTGCTCATGTTTTTTGTTTCACTCACAAAAGCTTCCATCCCTGTTGACTTTACAATATTTCCTAGGCTTCAATCTGACCTGACGTCTAAAAAGGGAACTTCAAACTACTTGTCCCCATCTCATTGCCCCTGCTTTGCTTGAAGAAGCCAGATTCGGTCATCGTCCCATTCTCTTACAGTAGTAAGGAGTTCCTAAAATTAGAAGGAAAATGAAGCCAGAATCTCATAGGCAGTCAACATATATAGGTAAATCAAGTCAGGTCAAAAGCCAGTTTTGATTGAGCCAATTTTGGAAAGTTGTGAGACTGTCTTCTGAGGGATTGAAATGCTGATTCCCTCAGAGCCCTTCTTCCACCCTTATCAACAACCTGCTTTCCACCTTTTGGCCATCCCACTGGGCCTGGTCACAGTACAGGCTTGGTCACAGTATGCAGGAAGGAGATATGAGATAGCAGCAAAGACCCTCTTGTTACCCGTTTTATAGACCCTGCTTTGTATGCTTGCCTCAGCTTTCTTCTCTAGTGTTCAAACTTCAACATTCAGGGGAGCAGAACTCGTCATCGACAAAGGTTAAACAATTACAAGAATAGTTAAAAAGGGAAAATTACAACTGGCACAATAATCCTATTGAGACATGTTCACAAAACTTCTTCATTAGCTGGGCTCTTCCAATATTTGGACCTCTAGTTGGAGTTATTCTATTCTATGCCTTTCTTCCCTGTGTCATAAAATTTCTACAGAGACAACTAAGTAAAAAACCCTAACCAAACTTTAACCAGCTTCTCCTCAGGATTATCAACTGTAAAAACCACAGATGACTTCTCATCACTTCAGGACGAATTTGCCAGACTCTAAAGAGATCAAATACACCCTGGATGACTCTTGGCCAGCTTGCACCGAAAGGCCCCTAACATGCCACCCTATGCTCATTATGATATGCCTTGCACTCTCCATTGGCCTCTTCACCAGTTACCTGTAAATTCTCAGGGCCTACAACTTCTTCATGCTTTTTGAGAGGATTGCTGGCTGACTCCCTCAGTGATGTTCTGCAAAAGCCTGGTTTGACACCCTCACAGATCTATGGCTTCAAGGAAACTTCATCCATCTCATACCTGGAGCGTTTCATCTTTTCTGTGCCTACCTCCTAGGAATTTTTTCCACCCTTGAGCCTGACCTGACTGCACGCATCTCCTCCCCTCATAGCACCCCACGTCGCCTCATTTCAGCTCGAAGCAGCCAGATCAAAACATGATGCCCTGCTTCCTAAAAAAAACAAAAAGGAGGGAATGTTGGATTCCGGGCAGGGAGGCCTCACCACCCAGGGAGGAGGCCACACCTCCCAGGTAGTTTGAGAAAAGACTACAACTCCTAGGTGCCAGACCTCAGGTGCCCTCACCACCACTTCTTGACCTGTGGCAGTCTATGGGGACAATACTCACTCCAGGGGTTCCTCTGACCACCAGTTCCCTATTTGAGCGTGCTCCGAACTAAAATCACCCTTGTTCTTGTTTTCTTCTTTTTTCTGCCCTTACCTCCCCTGCCTCTCCATGCCATTTCTTCTCCCCTTTCCACGTGGAATCCCAATAAGTCCCCCTTTTATTGAAATGGTGTTCCCGGCATAAGTTAACTTTGTCTAATTTCTACACTTAGGGATTTAGGGTTTGTATTATGGGGTAAAATGGGAGGGAGTCTAGGGTCAGTGGTCAGTTTTGGAATTTATTGTCCTGGAATTCATGGAGGGCCTGGGAGGGCCTGGGGTCAGTGTTTCCTACCTGGGAAGAATTTGATTACAGAAGGGTTAATGTTCCAGTCTCTTCCTAGAGACTGCCTTTCCAGGTTTGATGGACACCTCCTCTTCAGGGTTTGTTTTATCACTGGAAATGAATTGTATTGGGAAAAGATTAATGCTTCCAATGTATGGCTTTTTTTCTCACACCCTTTTCCCTGGGTCTTACTACTTTTGGGGTTTGTCATTTTCCACATCTAATAAACACTGCCATTTTATTAGGTCCACCATGAAGAGGAGCTCATCTCAGGATCCATCACTAACCACATCTGCAGAGACCCAGTTTCCACACCAGGTCCCACTCACAGGTTCTGGGGTTAAGATGCGAACAGGGCCCTCCTCTTACAATGGTTTTCTACTTTCTCCATAAGCTCCAGGGAGACTTACTCCAGCCTCTTTCAGATCCTGGGGCTCCAGGTGGCAATTGGCAGAAAAATAAGGTGGGCCCTCAAAAGCTGAAGATTGAATCACAATATGACCCAGTACTGCCACTGTGGGGTTCCATCCATCCACCCCTCTATCCAACAACCACCTATCCATTCACTGATCCAACCATCCATCCACCCATCCATCCACCCAAATACCCATCCATCCATTCACCCATCCATCCATGCACCTATCCATCCACACATCCATCCACCCATCCATCCAACTAAATACCCATCTATCCATCCATGTAACTACGCATCCACCCATCCACCCATCCACCCATTCATCCACCCATCCATCCATCCATCCATCCACCTATCCACACATCAACCCACCAGTCCACCCAACCATCCATCCATCCATCTACCCACCCATTCATCCATCCATCCATTTGTTAGTTTCTGTGTTCTCTATTTATACCATTGGTCTAAATGTCTATTTTGGTGCCAATATCATGCTGTTTTTGTTACTATTTCTCTGTAGTATAATTTAAGGTCTGGTATAGTGATGCCCCCTGCTTCAATCTTCTTGCTAAGAATTGCTTTAGCTATTCTGGGACTCTTATCTTTCTAGGTGAATTTCATGACTGTCTTTTCTATTTCTATAAGAAATATTATTGGGATTTTGATTGGAATTGCATTGAAACTGTATAATTTTTCTGGTAATATATTTTATTTTGAAAATATTGACTCTGCCTATCCAAGAAAAATGTAGATCTTTCCATCTTCTAAAGGTCTTCCTTAATTTCTTTCTTTAGTGTTCTGTAGTTTAAATAATAGAGGTCTTTCATGTTGTTCATTAACTTGATACCCAAGTATTCTATTTTTCTTTTTTTTTATTTATTTTATTTTTTATTTTTATTTTTATTTTTTTTATTTTTTGGTACTGGGGATTGAACTCAGGGGCACTGAGACCCTGGGACAAATCCCCAGATTTTTCTGGTATTTTATTAGACAGGATCTTACTGAGTTGCTAAGTGCCTCGCCATTGCTGAGGCTGGCTTTGAACTTGTGATCCTCCTGCCTCAACCTTCCAAGTGCGGGGCTTACAGGCATGTGCCACAATGCCCGGTGCTTATTTTTCTTGATACTACTGTGAATGGGGTAGTTTTCATCATTTTTCTTTCAGACGAACTGTCACTGAAGTACATAAATGCCTTTGAATTATGGGTGTTGATTTTGTATCCTGCTATTTTTGGCAAATTCATTTACTAGTTCTAAAGGTTTTCTGGTGGAATTTTTTGGGTCTTCTAGGTATAGAATCATATCATCAGCAAGCAGTGCTAATTTGTCTCAATGAGTTTCTAAGTGCCTCATCATGGCTGAGGCTGGCTTTGAACTCACAATCCTCCTGCCTCAGCCTCCCAAGTGCTGGGATTACACGTGTGCGCCAACACGCCCAGCTCACGAGATGATCTTAATAATATTATTTTTGAGAAGAATATTTTGCCTTCTTTTACTAAGGTTTTCCAGTAAATTTTTAACTGAAAAACATTTGGTAAAAATTGCTGCTGAATTGCTCCAAAACTAAAATTTTATTATGCAAAATTCACAATTCTCAAGAAGTAATTTATGTTCTAATAAAATGTAACTCTTCCCAGAAATGAAATTTGTATGATCCAGGGTTTTAACTTCAAAAATAAGAAACACACACACACACACACACACACACACACACACACACACACACATTGGTTTTTGACAGTATTGAGTGTACAAACCAGAAATGTGCACCTACAAGGCAATTTTTACACCATTAAGGTATACTTTTGGACGTAATTTTAAATAAAAACTTTATCAACAGCATTTAAAAGATTATCACATTAGTTTAAACTTCTGAAAGTTTTGTAAAAAAAAGAGAATGTGTGCATGTTTTAGCCTTGCTATATGTTTTACATCTTATCTTGAATTACAGAGTACACTTAAGTTTTTCTTTACTCTTAAGGAGTGGCTCCTCTGGCTCTTTACAATACAAAAATATGTTTAGTTTTTAATGTATAAAATATTTCAATAAACCCTTAATTTTATTTCTGCATATCAATCTATGGGTATTTATTTCATAGTAAGTGTGCTCTAATCCTAAGAATTCAAACTTGCTGAACTGTAATACTTCCATATTAGGTGTTTTTGCAATGATCATAGGTATATTTATATTTAGCTATAATTTCCTAGTGAACCATAATACCTAAGTTTTCAAGAACTTCCTGTCTTTCCTAACAAATGGTAAGAGTATTGCAGATCACACAGGGAACTGTTCTGGAACAGGACAGAAAACCAGCTTCTCACCATGGCTAGTAACACTGCCAGCAGAGCTTCTCCTCTCTTCTGGATGATGGCTTGCCCCCCTCTGTTACATCTGCTGCTGCTGCCATAACTTCTGTATCTGAACCCAGTCCACCCCTGTTGCTCCTTTGGCTAGAGAGGAACAATGAGCTTGTTCAAAAAGTGTGTTTGCACAATGTGAGAAGGACAAACTAATATCTCTGTGTACAAATGTGTACATGGAGCAAATGTGTAAGCCCTGCTGCTTAACTGAGCTCTGTTAAGCAGCGGGGCTCATACACGAGGCAATGTGTCAGGTTTCATGGGGTTGAGTCTAGCTTCATGATGTCTTGCTGTCAGCTGATTGACTGACATCTTGGAAGGTCATGCCCAACTCATGTGCTTTGTGGGGATTAAGGGTAAAACAAGTGAAAGGGACACACAAGAAAAAGTTCCATGAAACTATATATCCCCAAAGCAGCAAGGGGTAGGATTACAAAGGAACAGGTGGGTATAACTCAGCCCCAAATGGTGATGCCTACTTCTCGAGCAACACCTCATTATCTCAGCTGGGATAAGGCCCAATGTGTTGAGAGTGCAACAACTGTTCCATACTCATTACCTCAAGACATAAAAGTGTGTACAATGGGGGAGATTATTACAATATAGATTCCCACAGGTCATGAAAAATTATATACGTACAGATGGTAATATTGTCTCATCTATTTTACTGTCAGCACTATCTCCATAACCCCTCCCCTTCATTCACTTCTTGTCTAATCCAAATTACCACTAATCTTTCCAAGAACCTTGCCCCTTATTGTGAATTAGCATCTGCATATCAGAGAAAACATTTGGCCTTTGATTTCTTGGGACTGGCATATTTTGCTTAGCATGATATTCCCCATTTCTATCTATTTACCAGCAAATGCCATCATTTCATTCTTCTTTTAGGCTAAGTAGTATTCCATTCTGTATATACACAAAAATTTCTTTATGCATTCATCTGTTGAAGGATACATACATTGGTTCTTTGTTTCAAAATGAAATTAAGTCTATAGAAGATTTATTGTAATAAATTTCAATTGGGCTTGAGTTTTGTTAAATTTTTATGAATTGAATAATTGTTTAGTAAAAGTGAAACAAAGTTTATAAATATATTTTTAAATTTGAAGAAAAAAAGAAAACAGTACACCACAAATTGATCTAAAGTTTCAATATATTCTTCACACTTAGAGAGATATTGACAAGTTCCCTAAAATCCACATAAATTTGTGAAGAAAACCCAAACCATGAACCATTCTTTCGAATGCATTACAAAACGTTGTGGTTCAGCACACTGACATCATTTCTCAATGAAAAACTACAGTGACCAAGCCACAAAGCTCTAGCATGAGAATGGATTCTTATCAATGAATGGAAATATTTGAAGAGAAAATAATGCACACAATTGTGAACAAATAATTATAGCAAATGGAGGGTAGAAGTGTTTTTCTAAAATGGTTCTAGAAAACTCAAAATTTGACCTGCAAAATGATGAAGCTGGTTCTGTAATACAGCACCAGTAACACATTAAATATACAGTCATATATGATTAACAAATATATGGGGAAAAGTTCAACATCTCTAGCAATTAGAGAAATGCAAATTAAAACTAACCTGGCATTTCATCTCACTCCAGTCAGGATGGCAATTATCAGGAACACAAGTAACAATAAATGTTGGTGAGGATGTGGGGGAAAAGGTACACATGCTGGTAAGACTACAGATTGGTGCAAGCACTCTAGAAAACAGGATGAGAATTCCTTTGAAAACTTGAAATGGAACCACCATTTGACCCAGTTATTCCACTTCTCAATTTATAACCAAAAGAATTAAAATCAGCAAACTACAGTGACTCAGCCACACCAATGTTTATAGCAGCTCAATTTACAATAGCTCAATTACAGAATCAGACTTGGTGCCCTTCAACACATGAATGGATAAAGAAAATGTCACACACACACACACACACACACACACACACACACATTTTCAAGAACATCCTGTCTTTCCTAACAAATGGTAAGAGTATTGCAGATCACACAGGGAACTGTTCTGGAACTGGACAGAAAACAGCTTCTCACCATGGCTAGTAACACTGCCAGGCAGAGCTTCTCCTCTCTTCTGGATGATGGCTTGCCCCTCTGTTACTTCTGCTGCTGCTGCCATAACTTCTGTATCTGAACCCAGTCCACCCCTGTTGCTCCTTTGGCTAGAGAGGAACAATGAGCTTGTTCAAAAAGTGTGTTTGCACAATGTGAGAAGGACAAACTAATATCTCTGTGTACAAATGTGTACATGGAGCAAATGTGTAAGCCCTGCTGCTTAACTGAGCTCTGTTAAGCAGCGGGGCTCATACACGAGGCAATGTGTCAGGTTTCATGGGGTTGAGTCTAGCTTCATGATGTCTTGCTGTCAGCTGATTGACTGACATCTTGGAAGGTCATGCCCAACTCATGTGCTTTGTGGGGATTAAGAGTAAACCAAGTGAAAGGGACACACAAGAAAAAGTTCCATGAAACTATATATCCCCAAAGCATCAAGGTGGAGTAGGGATACAAAAGAACAGGTGGGTATAACTCAGCCCCAAATGGTGATGCCTACTTCTCGAGCACCACCTCATTATCTCAGCTGGGATAAGGCCCAATGTGTTGAGAGTGCAACAACTGTTCCATACTCATTACCTCAAGACATAAAAGTGTGTACAATGAGGAGATTATTACAATATAGATTCCCACAGGTCATGAAATTATATACGTACAGATGGTAATATTGTCTCATCTATTTTACTGTCAGCACTATCTCCATAACCCCTCCCCTTCATTCACTTCTTGTCTAATCCAAATTACCACTAAAACTTGCCAAGAGACCATGCCCATATTGTGAATTAGCATCTGCATATCAGAGAAAACATTTGGCCTTTGATTTCTTGGGACTGGCATATTTTTGCTTAGCATGATATTCCCCATTTCTATCTATTTACCAGCAAAACACACACACACACACACACACACACACACACACACACACATTGGTTTTTGACAGTATTGAGTGTACAAACCAGAAATGTGCACCTACAAGGCAATTTTTACACCATTAAGGTATACTTTTGGACGTAATTTTAAATAAAAACTTTATCAACAGCATTTAAAAGATTATCACATTAGTTTAAACTTCTGAAAGTTTTGTAAAAAAGAGAATGTGTGCATGTTTTAGCCTTGCTATATGTTTTACATCTTATCTTGAATTACAGAGTACACTTAAGTTTTTCTTTACTCTTAAGGAGTGGCTCCTCTGGCTCTTTACAATACAAAAGATGTTTAGTTTTTAATGTATAAAATATTTCAATAAACCCTTAATTTTATTTCTGCATATCAATCTATGGGTATTTATTTCATAGTAAGTGTGCTCTAATCCTAAGAATTCAAACTTGCTGAACTGTAATACTTCCATATTAGGTGTTTTTGCAATGATCATAGGTATATTTATATTTAGCTATAATTTCCTAGTGAACCATAATACCTAAGTTTTCAAGAACTTCCTGTCTTTCCTAACAAATGGTAAGAGTATTGCAGATCACACAGGGAACTGTTCTGGAACAGGACAGAAAACCAGCTTCTCACCATGGCTAGTAACACTGCCAGCAGAGCTTCTCCTCTCTTCTGGATGATGGCTTGCCCCCTCTGTTACATCTGCTGCTGCTGCCATAACTTCTGTATCTGAACCCAGTCCACCCCTGTTGCTCCTTTGGCTAGAGAGGAACAATGAGCTTGTTCAAAAAGTGTGTTTGCACAATGTGAGAAGGACAAACTAATATCTCTGTGTACAAATGTGTACATGGAGCAAATGTGTAAGCCCTGCTGCTTAACTGAGCTCTGTTAAGCAGCAGGGCTCATACACGAGGCAATGTGTCAGGTTTCATGGGGTTGAGTCTAGCTTCATGATGTCTTGCTGTCAGCTGATTGACTGACATCTTGGAAGGTCATGCCCAACTCATGTGCTTTGTGGGGATTCAAGGGTAAAGCAAGTGAAAGGGACACACAAGAAAAAGTTCCATGAAACTATATATCCCCAAAGCAGCAAGGGGTAGGATTACAAAAGAACAGGTGGGTATAACTCAGCCCCAAATGGTGATGCCTACTTCTCGAGCAACACCTCATTATCTCAGCTGGGATAAGGCCCAATGTGTTGAGAGTGCAACAACTGTTCCATACTCATTACCTCAAGACATAAAAGTGTGTACAATGAGGGAGATTATTACAATATAGATTCCCACAGGTCATGAAATTATATACGTACAGATGGTAATATTGTCTCATCTATTTTACTGTCAGCACTATCTCCATAAACCCCTCCCCTTCATTCACTTCTTGTCTAATCCAAATTACCACTAATCTTTCCAAGAACCTTGCCCCTTATTGTGAAATTAGCATCTGCATATCAGAGAAAACATTTGGCCTTTGATTTCTTGGGACTGGCTTATTTTGCTTAGCATGATATTCCCCATTTCTATCTATTTACCAGCAAATGCCATCATTTCATTCTTCTTTTAGGCTGAAGTAGTATTCCATTCTGTATATACACCAAAATTTCTTTATGCATTCATCTGTTGAAGGGTACATACATTGGTTCTTTGTTTCAAAATGCCATTAAGTCTATAGAAGATTATTGTAATAAATTTCAATTGGGCTTGAGTTTTGTTAAATTTTTATGAATTGAATAATTGTTTAGTAAAAGTGAAACAAAGTTTATAAAAATATATTTTTAAATTTGAAGACAAAAAGAAAACAGTACACCACAAATTGATCTAAAGTTTCAATATATTCTTCACACTTAGAGAGATATTGACAAGTTCCCTAAAATCCACATAAATTTGTGAAGAAAACCCAAACTATGAACCATTCTTTCAAATGCATGACAAAACTTGTGGTTCAGCACACTGACATCAATTCTCAATGAAAAACTACAGTGACCAAGCCACAAAGCTCTAGCATGAGAATGGATTCTTATCAATGAATGGAAATATTTGAAGTTAAAATAATGCACACAATTGTGAACAAATAATTTTAGCAAATGGAGGGTAGAAGTGTTTTCTAAAATGGTTCTAGAAAACTCAAAATTTGACCTGCAAAATGATGAAGCTGGATCTGTAATACAGCACCAGTAACACATTAAATATACAGTCATATATGATTAACAAATATATGGAAGAAAAGTTCAACATCTCTAGCAATTAGAGAAATGCAAATTAAAACTAACCTGGCATTTCATCTCACTCCAGTCAGGATGGCAATTATCAGGAATACAAGTAACAATAAATGTTGGTGAGGATGTGGGGAAAAGGTACACACACACTCTGCTGGTGAGACTACAGATTGGTGCAATCACTCTAAAAAACAGGATGAGAATTCCTTTGAAAACTTGAAATGGAACCACCATTTGACCCAGTTATTCCACTTCTCAATTTATAACCAAAATAATTAAAATCAGCAAACTACAGTGACTCAGCCACACAATGTTTATAGCAGCTCAATTCACAATAGCTCAATTACAGAATCAGACTAGGTGCCCTTCAACAGATGAATGGATAAAGAAAATGTCACACACACACACACACACACACACACACACACACACACACACACAACAAGGAAGGTGGGAAGAAAAAAGTATATTGGACTAGACAATGGGAAATGATGAGAAGGGAGGGAGAGGGTATAGGAAATAGAGTAGACTGAGAAACAACATTCTTATGTTCATATGACTATATGTCCAGTGTAACTTCACATCGTGTACAACCAAAGGACTGGAACCTAATTAGAATAAGTTATACTCCATGTATGTATTATGTGTCAAAATGTACTCTACTGTCATGTATATCAAAAAAGAACAAATTTTAAAAAGTGAAAAAATGATACATACTCATGTAGCAGACACAAAGGCAAATACTGAAATTACTAGAATATTCAGGGCAAAAACAAAAGGGAATTTGGTGCTCATGAGAGAGAAAAACATGTTCTTAGAAATTATCTGAAGGAACATCAGGAACAATTTTTTATTTATTTATTTTTACTTATTTTTGGTATGGAGAATTGATCCTATGGTTCTTATCCACTGATCCACATGCCCAGCTCTTCTTTATATTTTATTTAGAGTCAGGGTCTCACTGAGTTGCTTAAGGCCCCACTAAGTGGTCAAGGCTGGCTTTGAACTTGCAATTCTCCTGCACCAGACTCCTAAGCCACTGGGAATAACATGCATGAACCACTGTACACCAGGAAGAACATCAAATTTCATAAGAATTTTCTCTTCAAACACTATAAGTAATGTAAAAACAGTCTCTAGATTTAATCATTCAAAAAATGTATGCATACATCAAAATATCATTATTATATTAATTAATGTTTTATGTTATAATTATACAAATAATTTTAATGTTAATTTTTTTAAAAAGTTGCTGAACAGGAGAAAGTATTTTACATGACATATTTATTTGATTAGTTTTTTGTATCTAGAGTATAACAAACTCTAGTGAGTTGATAATTAAATGATAGTTGATCAATTAAAAAAATCAATTCAGAGTCGTGGAACCCTGAATATGAATTCTGCTTTGATGCTGTTTCCTGAGGATGAAGTTAAAAATGACAATTGTTAACTTTCGGTTTCAATCATGGGGATGATTATACAGTAAGGCTTCTGCTGTGCTGGGTAAGAATAGGGTTTCTGCAGTGTTATTTTAACTCACCTGTTTTCCAAAGGTTATTGATATGCTCTGTGAAAATTCCCCACATCTCTGAAGCCTAGGGGATCTTAGGGCCTCTTTCCACTTGGTGCTCAGGCAACACAATCTGAGGATAACATGGACCCTAAGAGCTGTGCAGCCCTCTGATTCTGCAGGCGCCAGGCAGGGGGTGGCCTTCAGACACACTTCACACTTCTCCTGCAGGATTTTTTAATTCAAGGAGGAATGATGGAGTCTGAATCTCATTTATGCTTTCACTGTGTGAAGTTATGAAACAACTCCAAAGCTGTAGAGGCAGAGTTATTACCATGTTCAATTCTAGCATAAAAACTAATTATATATATATATATATATATATGCCCCCCCCCCCACATGAGCATAATAGGAGCTGGGGAAAGGTTGTCAGGAATGAGAGTAGACATCTCTTTTCATAACCTTCCTGGAATCCTAGAAGAGACTGATCAGTATTCCTGTCTTGTCAGAGCTGAAGAGGGTGATTGGATTTCCATGGCCCCAGCTTCACTGTGCTGCTGAGGAAGAAAAGGTACACCTGACCTTGTGTGAGCAGGCACTTTTTCCACTGACAGAGCTATGACCAGCAGGCCACTAGACTGCATGGGAGACTGGGTCTCCATGAGACCTCCCTCAAAACCATGTGCAGCCTCCTCACTACCACTGCCCAGTGTGATCCAGCTATTGTCACACAAAAGTGCCCACATGTGAGCCTGTCATGTAGAAAAGTGTGCCAAGCATCACATGCAAACAAGTGGAAGAGGCCAATAAATCATTTAGCTTGGGAAAATAGGAGGCCTGAGACTGAAGCCATCCAGGTCATTTTAATGTAGCCCAAGATAGAAGACAGCCTTTGGAAGAGCCTTGTCATTAGCACAGTTCTCCTTTGCAGTGTGTGACCCAAGTGACCATCCATGAGCAAAACATGTGCTCCTCTTCTAGGCCAGCACAGCAGAGCCACAGGTGTGCTGCCACCTCCTCTTCTGATCCTCCTCTATTGTTTGCTTTAATGATCTATAAACCCAGACCATGAGGACGTTATTCCAAAGCACAAATTCTAGGTGGCCATAATTTCTTTCTGCTGGGGATCATCTTCATTTTTACCCAGATAATCTCTGTGTTCCCACACCTACTGTGCTTCATCCTCTCAGGTGGACACACATGGATGATCACAGGATCACCCCCTTCACACAGGAGGCAACAAAGCCTCTGGTGAGACACACCCATCACAGGGGCCAGTGATGGTGCAAGGGTTCTTGTCCAGCTTTCTGGCTCTTTGAGCCCATGTGTAGTCTGAGCTCCACCGAGACTAAGGCAGCCCTCTTTACTTTGAAACTGGCCCAAAGAGGGGGCATACAGGACTCTTCTCGTTACTTGTCTGACCAGGGAATGGGGAGTAGAATTTTAGTCCTTTCTTTCAATTTTAAATTCCCCCTCCCCCCAGGGAACATTTGCTAGGCTGTTGGGCTGGCCGTTTTGCCAGAGGACATGCCCACCTCAAACCCCAAGCCCTTTTTGGCTGTACTGACCATGGTAAACCTGGTCTCTGGCAGGGCTACTCCATAACTCTGTGGGTCTCCCCTTCCTAATCAGACTTCTGAAGAAGGCCAGAACCCCAACTTGCATTCACTGAAGCAGCCAGGAAGGAGATCTGGGGCAAACTTGTGACTAAGTTGCTCACCACATTTCTTGATCTGGATCTCAGGGGCTGATGAAAAGTCAGAGTGGGGGAATTTGGCAGGCCTGGGATTGCCACTCTCCTGAAAGTGGGCCTAAAAGGGGTATGTATAGAGCCCAGATCACCTGTGAAATCCAGGTACACTGGGACCCTGTCCCCATTGTGTACAAAAAGCAAATAAATAAAAATATTTTTTTAAAAAAACCTTCATTTCTCCCTCCTCCTTGCAGGAGCAATCTTTAAATAGGACTAAGATGTTTGCATGTGTGTCATTGGGTCATTGCTTTCGCACCCATTGTCTTTGTGGCACCACACCCTTCTGGGCAGACACCAGGCCCTCTTTCAGGTTCCAAAGTCAGCTTGTTATATAAGTTGACCCTGGAAAGTTTATATTGGTAAGTATGTGAAAAGAGGCTAAAGGATGCTTCCATATCACAGGAGGCCCTGAGGGTGAATTGTATGACATTCTGTGGACATTACCAATTGTGTGTCTACTGGACTGTGTTCTGGGTTTCTACATTAGCAAACACAAACCAAACTCAGAGTTACTTAATTCTAAATTTGAATGGATCTCAAACTAAGAACTTTCCATCTTGTTAATAAAATACTATGCTTTTTGCCAGGTGTGATGGTGCATGACTGTAATCCTAGCCTCTCAAGAGGCTGAAGCTGGAGAATCACAAATTCAAAGCCAGCCTCAGTAAAGATGAGGTGTTAAGCAGCTCAGTAAGAACCTGTCTCTAAATAAAATACAAAATGGGACTGTGGATGTGGCTCAGTGGTCAAGTGCCCCTGAGTTCAATATCAGGTAGCCCCACCCCTCCAAGGAATGCCCCCTGTTCCTGCTGATGGACAGAATCACATACTCTGGGACAGAAGCTTCTGTGCTTCTCCTTTGCTAACAAAGCAATAATTTCTTTTCCAAAGCTGTGTCCTCATTATTGGATTGGCATTGGGGACAAGGATGGAGATTTCAGTAACTCCTTAAACTCATGTATCCACACTTGACAGCTCTTATCTATCACTAAATGTTTGGTTTTAAAATATTTTGCCTAACTTTATTAGAGATACTATAGTACAGCTTACTCATGCTGCTATCTATTTGCACAGTGTAAGATTCATAACCTATTGTTTTCAAACTCTTTATACATTTGCATCCAAGCAGTGGCTCCTGTGGATAGCATAGAACTGGACCTTGTTTTTATTTTTCTGATGATCTCTACCTTTGGATAGGATTGTTCAGTCAATTCACATATAATGTTACTATTGGTGTAGTTAGATTTATAACTGCCCTTTTACATTCTTCTATTTTTTAATTTTTTTTTTTTTTTTTTTTTTTTTTTTTGTATTGGGGACTGAACTCAGGGGCACTAAACCACTGTGCCACATCCATAGCTGTATTTTGTATTTTATTTAGAGAAATGGTCTCACTGGGTTGCTTAGGGTGTCACTATTGCTGAGGCTAGCTTTGAAATCACAGTCCTTCTGCCTCAGTCTCATGAGCTTCTGGGATTACAGGTGTACAACACCATGCCCGACTCTCTTATCTTCTCTATTCCTCTATCCCTCTTCATTGTGTGTGTGTTTTACTGAGTATTGAGCCCAGGGATACTTTAACACTGAACTACATCCCCTTACCCATTTAAAGTTTTTATTCTGAGAGACAGTGAAGCTGGTCGAGAATTTTAGATCCTCATGGCATTGTTTTAACCACCATCGCAGGCACTGCTCTATGTTTTTTTTGTTTTTGTTTGTTGTTGTTGTTGTTGTTCCTTTGTTTCTAATAAAGATTTCTTCAATAATTTTTTTTGTGTTTGTTTAGTGATGAGTTACCATCTGTGAGAAATATGCTCACTGTCCAAACCCTAACAATGGACTTGATATAGAGCTGGGGACATATGAGAATTGAGGCCATGAGAAGATCCCATTCTAACCTTGATTCTTGCATCAAGTCAGAAGGTTTTCAGACATGTCACCCAGTAATAGGCATGAGCTTCTTGAAGGGATAGGAACAGGGGAAGGGGACATTCTCAAGGGAGGGTGTGGGTCCTCTCAGAGATGAGAGGGACAGTGTGCCTCTCCTGCACTCCAGTTTTATTGGAGTCCCAGAGAACTTTCCAGAAAGTTGTACCCAGGAACACCTTTTGACTTTTGACAGCAGGGTGACATCTTATTTTCAAGTCTCCACTGTCATGGCAACTCTATGTCATGTTTGGCCCATGCTGAGCAGTTCCAATTGGATTCATATAAAAAAAATTACCCTTATATTCTAAAATGTGGTCAATGCAAAGGGTCACAAAATCTCTCCCTGTATAGTAACTTGGGTTCCTCTTAGGGTGGTTTCCTGCCTGCATTTCTCATGCAGATTAGTTTGCAGAGGAATGTGACATCTCCTGTCACTTAGGCCAGGCAGAGGTTAAAGGTAAATTGCTTTTTGGCAAAGAAAGCATGTGGCCTTCAGCACATTGGTCTCAATTTCATTGGATTATTCTCTTAATCTTCTTTTCCCACCATTGTCATCTCTCTGTCCCCAAAAAAGACTGAGAGACAAAGGTACAGAGAAAGCATAGAGTTTTACTGACAATCTTTCAAGATGGAACATCTGGGGAAGCAGGCAAGTATGGTCAGCATTTTATACTGTGGTGCACATGTCCCCATTTCCGACCAGGTTCTCATTGGCAAAGTAGTATGGGGTGTACCAACTTCCAGATCTTCACTTGGGTTTTACTGTCTCCCACTGGGCCATTTAAAGAAATAAGCTACTGGGTCACAGTGGCAAATGCCTATAATTCTAGTGGTTTGTGAGTTTTAAGGCAAGAAAATTGCAAATTTTAGGCCAGTGTCTGCAACTTAGTGAGGCCCTAAGCAACTTAGCAAGATTCTGTGTAATAGTAAAAAGTAAAAAGAGCTAGAAATTTGGCTCAGTGGTTAATGCTGCCCTCAGTTAAATCCTTGTATCAAAAATACCTCATATAATATATAAAGAAATACAACAGTAGTTGTCACTACCTCCCTTTGTTCTTTTGTGTTCAGGAAAGCCTTTTTGAATTCAGTGCATCTTGAACATAATCAGTTTTTATTTTACCTAATTCAATAGTGTTTCTATCTCTGTTGTTCAGGGTGACCCTTTTCTCTACCCCCTGTGTGTCCAGTGTTGTTCAGGTGCATGGATGCTGAATCTGTTACAAGCACAGGCTTGGTGATGTGTGGGCAACTTTCCATTCTGCTCTATTCCCCTCAGACTGCCCTTTCTTACATCCAAATTTTACATTTAATGCTAATTACTATTTTCTGAATATGGATCAGTGGACTTTTTATTTCTCATACCATGTACAACAAATCAGCCACACATTCACAATAATGATTCCAGCTAAATAAAAAAAACATTATCATACCTAGATTTCCATTGTTCTATGTATACAATTTTCAGTCCTTTCCTACATTCCATTTTTGCATACTATTCTTATACATGTCATATCTGTAAAATTACAAACAAAACAGTACCTGGCTGGAATAGTCATTGCATTAGGTCATTCTAAATTCTATGTCTTTTGAAGAAGTTAAAAAGGAGAACAATGATATAATTAAGAATTTTCCTTGTTATTTTTATTATTTATGTATTTATGTACTTTTGGTACTGGTTATTGAACTCTGTGGCACTTGGACACTGCAGCACATCCTGAAGCCCTGTTTTTTAGTATATTTAGAGTCAGGGTCTCAAGTGAGTTGCTTAGCACTTCATTTTTGCTGATGCTGGCTTTGAACTAGCAATCCTTCAGTCTCAGCTTCCAAACATGCTGGGATGCAGGCATGCATTACCATGCTTGGCCTAACCTTATTTGTGAATTTCTTCATTTTATTAATAATGAGTTGGAGTCACCATCTGGAGTTATTTTCTCAGGCCCATTACAGTTATGTTCCCACCCACCTTCTTTTAAGCACAATAAAAAGGGGGGCTGGGGATGTAGCTCAGTGGTAAGATGCCCATGTCCTTGATTCAATCTTACCATGGGGGAACATAAAAACACCTGGAATTCAATTCTCAGCCTTGGTCAATACCTTTTTTTTAATGGGCAATAGTGTTAGGTAGAATGAATGTGGGCCTGCAGGATGTGAATGACTTAATAAAGTCCTACTTAAGAACACACAATAATGCACTGTAATCCCAGCAAGGCTGAGGCAGGAGGATCTTGAGTCCAAACAGCCTCAGCAGTGGCCAGGACTTAGCAACTCGGTTGTCTCTTAAAATAAAAAAGGGCTGGGGATTTTTCCAGTGCCCCTGAGTTCAAGGGACTTTCCAAGATAGTTAGATATTATAGCCCTTATTGGCCTCAAGTGAAAAAATTTTTGTGGTTCATATGCAGGCTTTATGGGCAGAGCTGAGCAGGGTTTCTGTTTCTTTCTGGTTTGACTATCAGTTGAAACCAAGGAAGCTAAGAGCACTGGGTCATCTTCTTGGGGTATGTTTCTGCCTTGGCTTGATGCAGATGGGCTTGTGGATTTTCTTGAGAATGTTGGTGTGTCTGAAAACTTGACATGGAAAGAATACATGGGAGGGTGGACTTTGTCCTGAGAGACAATGTGAGGTCAGTCTGTGCAATAGAGTGACATGTGTCAAGGGGGCAAGTGAGTGTGCACTCAAAGATATAGGGGAGAAAATAAAGAATGTCCACAGTGTGACATCTTTCTTTTGATGGTTAGCAAGGCATCTTTATCATTTTACCTTGGGGGAGGCCAGGCACCCCCCCTAAGAATAGGAAGATGTAACATAAATATGGCGTTGGACCTTCCTGTTGTCTTGTTTTTCTGCTCATATGGCCATCAAGTCTGATGCATTAATTATTAAGAATGAAACTGGTTTTGGTAATTATAACATTCAGGAATTTGAGCCAGGGCATAAAAAAAATTCTTAAGGCATACTAGTATAATGGGTTTTTCTAGTCAGGCATTAGGCCTTTAGTTAAATAGTAGCTCTCACAATATCCATTGTCTAACCTTCTCCTTGTTGTAATCATGTATTCCATGATTACGTAATATAATCATTACATTCCTATGTAATCATGTCTTCTTGTGTTTGATAAAAACTCCTCTTTATCTTTTAAGTAAATTTAGGATATAGACAACCATACTTTTTTCTTCCTGAGCTCAAAACAAAGTCATTATAGGGATACAAAAGGAGCCTAGAATTCTAGGCCCAGTTGAAATTTAAAAAAAAAAATATTAGGGCAATTTGGCTGTAAAGCCTTAAGAGTTAAGAATACCTAGACTTGAGGAGTCATGGTATAGGTTTAGATAAAAACAAGTTTTAGAATGTTTTCTTCTGTCTATAGATAAGATTAATCAGTAGTATGTACTTAGAAAAACACCCTGTTTCCCTTAGAATGTATAACCCTGAAATTCCTTGAAATTCTTTGGTGTAACCTTCAAAAGCTGTATTGTAAATCACTGTGTTTGCTGGAGTATATAAAAACTGAACTGAGAAAAGTAAAGACAGATGTGAAGCCTCCAAGAGAGTGTGTGTTTTGCTAATTGCCAATGCTTTCCCATCGTGCTACTTTGCACCCCCTTACTGAGGCCGGACCTCAGCACACACACTTCTGCCTTTTTCAATACTTTATTCACTCAAATTACTGAATCCAATTTCACTCTATAGGTTCTTAATTAAGAGAATGGCAATCCTTAATGCTAGACACTGCAATAGACATAATCAATCCACACCAAACAAATCTAAGTTAATTTTAAGCACTGCAAACACACTTAATCATGACAGGCTCATAACAGACATTCTCTCTGGATGCTAAGCTTAAGTGCTAGATTTAAAGTCTTAAGTCTTAGGTCTCAAGTCCAGCAAATGCACACTGACTTAGACCATGGTGATCAGAACTGGAATCAAGGCAGGCTTTTCCTGGTTTGGAGCTGATACCTTGCTAAGGAGATGGTTGTAAGGAGAAGTCCTTTTCTCAGCAGAGTCCAGAGGCTGCTGTAGAGTTTGAGAGTGGTGAGGATGACACAGAGGTTCAGGCAGATGAGAAGAGTTTGGAAGTCAGTGTAGGTCCTCACCAGGCTCTCCAGCATGTGGGCATCAGTGTCAGCTAGCAGAATGTCTGTTCAATGGCTCCATAATTTATACTTAATTTTGGGACTTTTGCCTGCCCTTTAACCCTTACCAGTTGCTGCTCTTTTCAGTGACATCATTGTTCTCAGGGTAGAGCCTCTGGACTTGTTGTCCCCACCCTGATGTCCTGGCCTCTTGCTTATCAGGGACTTATCAGTGCAGGGCTAACAGCACAGAGAATTCCCTCTGGGTTTAAGCCAGGGTTGTAAGGAGTGACTTCATTTATCAAGCTATGCTTGATGACTGTAGTGGAGTGCTCTGTAAGCAGGCCTGGTGAGGACTACAAGTTCTAAGTAAAGTTTTAAAATGGTGTTGCTTAGGCTGAGGCCTAAGGCCATACTTATGCTGCCTCAGCATCCCAGAGTTACTGTTGTTTGTTTTTGTGTTGAGGTTAAAACTCAGGACCTCACCCCTGCTATAAAAGCACTCTGTGGCTGAAGCATAGCTCAGTCCCAGAGGTTACCTTCTGTACCAGATGCAAAGCAAATGCTTCTTACATGGATTAATTGCCAACACAGCCAGGTAGCTCCTCCTGAAAAGGGCTGGGGCCAAAACTTTGTCACTCTAGCAAATTTCAGCCAGTGATTGGATAATCTTTTTGTCAGTCAAGATGCAGAGGCGGGCCTTGAAACCATCGATCAGCGATACTGGGGTGGAACTGTCCAATCAGTGCACAGACTGAGAGGAAGGGTGGGCTTCCGCAGGCTTTTCTTCCTCACCAGCTCAGCTTCTCCATTTCCAGGCCCGCGTTCTCTGCTTCAGCATACCAGGTGACTCTGTGCAGGCTATGTCCCCGCAATCTGGGTGACTAGTGGTTTCTCAAGAGGACGCCGGGTCACCAAAGAAGACAAAAAATGGTGAGTTTGCGACCAGGGCTGAAGGTACGGGGTCAGCACCTGCCGTGGGCCCCAGAGTGCAGGTGAGCTGTGGAGTTGGGGAGTCCCCACTGGCGGGTGGCTCTGAGTTCTGTCCCCTGGTTCCCCGGGGTTGCATGGGCAGCTCAGGTCCCTGGCATCCCCTTTGCTTCCTGCTTGTTGCCTGCACTGACTCTTGGAAATGTGTAGGAAGCAGGGTCACAAATTCACTTTCCTTCTCCAAGTTGAGCTCCTCTGAAGGCTCTGTAGGTCCTTAAAATTGCAGTTGACTCCTGGGTCCTAAAATGCCCCCTTTCTCTCCACTTCACAGCGTCATCAAACATTCATTCTTCCTACTATGTTTCAAATGGACACAGTGATATTGCTGGTTGTCGGTGATGAGTTCTGCTCCCCCAAATGTTGAAGTTTCAACATTAGAGAAGCACGCTGAGGCAAGCACTTAAAGCAGGGTTTATTTAAAAGGGGTCACAGACTTCTACTGGCAGGAAGAAGGGGGACATTGCTGGTATCTTGATAATCCCAAGAAGCCAGGCAGGTCTGCCTTTTTTATATGTCACAGGGATTCCTTTTTTCTCCTGCTCTCTTTCTCTTAACTCTCTTCTTCCTGCACAGGTGACCAGGCCCAGTGGGGTGGCCAAAAGGTAAAAAGCAGATGGGCTGAATGGGGAAGGATCAGGACACCTAACAACTTTATAGCTCCCTGTAGGAGGGGCAGTTCCTGGGACAGGTTACCTTGGCAACAGGGTGGATGAAGGGCTCTGAAGGAATTAACATTGCAATCCCTCAGGGGACAGTCTCTCAACAGTCTCAACTTCCCTGGACTCTTTCCAAATTGGCTTTTTTGAACTGACCTGACTCAATTTACCTATCTATACTGACTGTCTATCAGATTCTGGCTTCAACAGTCTATTAATTTTTATTTTTCATCTAGTGAAATATTGAAAAGAATATATATATATATATATATATATATATCGGGGAATCAAAACTAGGGCAGTTTTATTAGTGACATTCCATTTTTCCCCTGCCCCTTTTATTAAATTTTGATATCTGCTCCCACTTGTTTTGGAAGCTGGCCCCCAACTTGTGATCTTCCAGCTTCAGTTGCCCATGTCCCTGAGAATACAGGCTGTGCCACTATCCTTGGCAAGAATAACATTTTTGAAAGCATTTGTTTTCTATTTGTGAATGTTATACTTGAGGGGAAAGAAAAATCACTTAACACTTCCCTGTTTTTGGTCAAAATAAACACTTTAAAGGAAATAAGGCAGTTGATGATAGATCCTAGGGATATTGAATTCCGGGCTACATACCCAGCATTTTTTAGTTTGTACTGGAAATTGAACTCAGGGGCACTCGACCACTGGCCCACATATCCAGCACTTTTTTGTATTTTATTAGAGACAGGGTCTGACTGAGTTGCGAACTGCCTCACCATGGCTGAGGCTGGCTTTGAACTCACGATCCTCCTGCCTCAGCCTCCCAAATACTGGGATTATAGGCGTGCGCCACTGCACCAGGCCATAAGTTATTTCTTAATATAAATTTGTTTTCTTTGTGATATATGACAATAGAATGCATTTTGACACATCACAGATAAACAGCTCCATTTTCTGATTGTACATGATATAAATTCACAGCAGTCTTGTAATCATATATGTACATAGGGTAATAATGTCTTATTCATTTTTCTGTTCTTCATCCCCAGCCCTTTTAAATTTGATTTTTAGATTGGATCTTGCTATGTTGCCAATCCTGGCTTGAAAGTTGTGATCCTCCTGCCTCAGCTTCTGAAGCTGTTGGGATTAAAGTCTTTGACAATCCCAACTACAGAAAATATTTCATTTTGATAGAAATATTAATGACCATACTCAGTAACATGGATTCAACTTACCCAGAATGGTGTATGCGTCCCACCTCAGAAAAAAATTACATCACTTCTCTTTTTTTTTTCTTTTTTTTTTTTTTTTTAATACCAGTGCGTGAACCCAGGGACACTTAGACACTGAGCCTCATTCCAGCCCTTTTTTATTTTGAGACATGATCTTGCTAAGTTCATTATGGCCTCACTAAGTTGCTGAGGCTGGCTTTGAATTGAGTAGTCCTCCTGCCTTAGCCTATCAAGCTGCTGTGATTACAGTGGGGCACTGCTGTTCCTGGCCTACCTGAACATTTATAAAAGAAAGCTTTGTGTGAATACCTTAACCAGTTGTAATGGTAGGATCATCAAATTGGTGAGCAACAGAAAAAAAGGGGGGGGATTTTCTTCTGTAGGTCTGTTGTTGAAACATTGTTAGTTTTGGAACATGGTGGAGACTAGACATTTGGTAAGGTTAGTGATATATCCTGAGAAGTTTATTAGTTTTGAGAATTGTGGTCTGATAAAGAAATTAAGATCTTTGGCTATTAAAGGGCTTAACAAATCCCAAGATAATTTTTGATCTTTACACAGAACCCAGTCTTTCTACCTCATGGTGCTCAAGTTAACCCAAGTCAAGTATTTTGTAGATTCATTGAAGTATATGAAACTTCAAAGAGAACTTCAGTTCTTTTTTTTATATTTATTTATTTGCTTTAGTTTTATACAATGTAATGCATATGTTTACGTGGTGCTGAGGATCGAACCCGGGCTGTGCACGTGCTAGGCAGGCGCTCTACCGCTGAGCCACAACCCCAGCCCCTGAGAACTTCAATTTTTACTTGTGAAAATCTTGTGTTTCTTTTTTTTTATATTCCTTAGGTGTAGACACCATGTCAGAATTTTGGGGGCAGAGGTTCCCTTTGGGCACTTCACAGGGTCTCATGTCCTCAGCCACTATCCTTTCCTGGAGCTGCCACAAGGTGCCCACAGCTGCCCTATGCCCTGCATGGTTAAAAGAATTTCAAGCTCTGGGTAAGCTCCTACTACAGGACAGCCTGAGGTATGGGATGCAGCCTCTCAGGAGAGCATCTGGGGGCCCTGGGTCTGAGAAAGCTCCTAGAACAAGCCTCATTTAGACCATTACTTCTTTGGGACATTGTTTCCCCCAAGTTCTGTTCTCATTCCCTGGAGAGGTGTGGACAATCAGCCTGTGGATGCTGGTGCTGAGGGGCCAGGTCAGCAGTGATTCCTGCCCCTTGCATTCTCTCACATTTGTGAAGGAGCAAAAACTTTCTCAGGGCATAAGGACCACCCACCCCAGTGCAGTGCTCTGCAAACTTGAAAAGCCTCATAGACTGGAGTCATGGTCAAGGTCTCCTGGGAGGGTGATCCAGAAGGCTCCAGTGATCAAGACCCAGAGGGAGAATGTTCCAGCTGTCAGCGACCTTGCCTGCCCCTTGAGTCTGACACACCTCTGCTTCCTCAGCACCAGTGGTTTCTGTGTATCACTTTTAAATAATCTGCTCACTTTTTTGAATCCTAGTTTTATTTATTCAGAGTCAAATAGGATGAAATATTATTAAAGAAGAGAGAGCGGATTTGAAAAGTCTACTTACATTTCCATTTTACAGAATCTTAATGTACAACCAGGTGTGATGGGGCATACCTGTGATCCTCACTACTCCAGAGGCTGAGACAGGAGGATTACAAATTTGAGGACAGCCTTAGCAATTTAGCCAGTCCTAATGCAACTTGGTGAGACTGTGTCTCAAAATAAAATACAAAAATGGATGGGCATGTGGCTCAGTTGTAAAGTGCCTCTATGTTTATTCTTTGGTACCTAACAAAAACAAACAAACAAAATTCTTATTTACCTTTTGCTAACACTGAGAATGTATAGAAAATTTGTGGGATTAGATTTTGTTTTTTCAATGATTTCAAATTGGCATTCAGGTCTTAGATTCCAGAATGCCACTTAAGATACAGAGAAAGTCTTGTTTTGCATTATTGCTGCAAATACAAATCCATTTCTAAAAAGTAGTGGTGTATAAATTTATGAATGTAATTTCATGAAAACATCAGTTTCTGTTCTTTACACATGGAGAATTTGATTGAAAATACTTTTGTTGTAGCTGAGCACAGTGGTGCATGCCTGTCATTCCAGCACTGGGGAGTCTGAGACAGGAGGATCACAAGTTCAAAACCAGCCTCAGCAATGGTGAGGCACTTAGCAACTGAGTGAGACCCTGTCTCTAATAAAATACAAAATAAATAAATAAAAGGGCTGGGTATGTGGCCCAGTGATCGAGTGCCCCTGAGTTCAATCCCTGGTACCAAATATATATATATATATATTTGGTAACAGGGATTGAACAGTTTTGTTATTGAACCAGCAGTTCAACAGCAACACAGTTTTGTTGCTGTTCTTGGTAGGTCGATGTTATCTGTATGATATTTTTGTGTCAGGAATGGACCCAGAGGTGCTTAACCACTGAGCCACATCCCCAGTTTCTTTTAGATTCTTTGTTTTGAGACAGGGTCTTGCTGTTTTGCCTAGGGCCTCAGACCCCTGAACTGCTGGGGTTACGGGTGTGCACTATCTCACCTGTCTTCATTGTAAATTTTAAAGAACAATTTTGGCAATACCTGAAATACCCAACTCTGTTTTTTAATCACTGAATAATTTATTCGTGATATAGTAAATGGCACCTGTTTTCTGGAAAGGATAGATACATGTGTCTAAATAAGGGTGCTAATCCCCTTCACGAGCACTCCCACCATGTCAACTACCGCCTGTTTCCTCCTAACTGCCTCCATTTTAGGGCCACTCCATTGGGAGCTGGTCTTTTAGCTTAAGAAATTTAGGAGTAACTTAAATGCTCTCTCTACTCACTCTGTTCTGTACAACATTTTGGCTGGTCTTAGCTATAGTCTGTTGTTTCCATTTTTTGATGTATTCTTAAAAAAATATTTATTTGCTTTAGCTGTACTCAATGGGTTTATTTGTTCATGGTGCTGAGGATCGAACCCAGGCTGCGCACGTGCCAGGCGAGTGCTCTACCGCTGAGCCAAAACCCCATCTCCCTTTTTTTTTTTTAAATTTTACCTCCAAACCACAGGAAAACATGCCCTGACATTCAGGAAATTTGCTAAAATGCTCAGTGTTTTTTCAGAGAGTTTAGATCATGGGAAGGTTCAGACTCCTTTGTAAGAAAAGGTGTTGTCTTTGCATTGATTTTGGTGTATTTTATGACTCTCATTGTGTACCTTTTGTATTACAATCATTTTTTATCACTTATTAAATGTATTTTAGTTTTGTTTGTTTGTTTGTTTGTTTGTTTTGGTACTTTGGATTGAACTCAGGAACACTCGACCACTGGGCCACATCCCCAGCCCTTTTTTGAGTTCAATTCCTGGTACTATTTATTTAGTTAGTTAGTTATTTTAAATTTATTTTATAGTTGTTTTTTATATAACTGTAACATGCATTATAATTCACAATACACATATAGAGCACCTTTTTACATATCACTGTTTTTATACAAAGTATATTCATACTATTCATGTCTTCAAACCAATCTCTATCAGATAGAGCACTGATCTATAGAATATATAAAGAACTTAAAAATCTTAACACCAGAAAACCAAATAACCCAATCAATAAATGGGCCAAGGAACTGAATAGATGCTTCTCAGAAGTATACAATCAATCAACAAATACATGAAAAAAATGTTCAACATCTCTGGAAATTAGAGAAATGCAAATCAAAACTACTCTAAGATTTCATTTTATTCCAGTCAGAATGGCAGCTATTTAGAACACAATTGGGAGGCTGAAGCAGGAGGATCACGAGTTCAAAGCCAGCCTCAGCAATGGTGAGCCACTTAGCAACTCAGTGAGACCCTGTCTCTAATAAAATACAAAAAAGGGCTTGGGGTGTGGCCCAGTGATCGAGTTCCCCTGAGTTCAATGCCCGGTACCACACAAAAAAAAAAAAAAAAAAAAAAAAAAAAAAAAGAAAAAGAAAGAAAGAACGCAAACAACAATAAATGTTGGAGAGTATGAGGGGAATAAGTCACAATCATACATTGCTGGTGGGACTTTAGAACGGTGCAGCCTATATAGAAAGGAGTATGGAGATCCCTTAAAAAACTGGAAATGAAACCACCTTATGACCCAGCCATCCCATTACTGGGTATCTTCCCAAAGGACTTAAAAACAGCACAGAACAGGGACACAGCCACATCAATGTTTATAGCAGCACAATTCACGATAGCTAGGTTGTGGAACCAACCTAGATGCCCCTCAGTAGATGAGTGGATAAAGAAAATGTTGTATATATACACAATGCAATATTACTCTGCAATAGAAGAGAATAAAATAATGGCATTCACAGGTAAATGGATAATGTTGGAGAATATAATGCTAAGTGAAGTTAGCCAGTCTCAAAAATCCAAATGCTGAAAGTTTTCTTTAATATAAGGAGGCTGATTCTCAGTGAGTTTTGGTCTGTGAACATAGGAGAATTAGAGGAACACTAGAAAGGTCATTGAGGAGGAAGGGGAAGGGATGGCTAAAGAGGGTAGAAAGGGGAAAAAAGATGGTAGAATGCCTTGGCACATTAATTGATTGGGTAGTTTGTTTTTGTTTTTCAGTTTTCGTTTTTTTTTGTTTTTGGTATTAAGGTTTTTGAGTGCTTCATATATTCTAGAGATTAGTGCTCTATCTGATGTGCTTGTGGTAAAGATTTGCTCCCATTCTGTAGGTTCTTTGTTCCTCTCACTGATTGTTTCTTTGCCTGAGAAGAAACTGTTTAGTTTCAATCCATCCCATTTATTGATTTGTGGTTTTAATTCTTGCACTAGGGTGTCTTATTAATAAAGTTGGGGCCTAATCCAAAATGATAAAGATTTGGACCTAATTTTTCTTCTATTAGTCACAAGGTTTCTAGTTTAATTCCTGGTTCCTTGATCCACTTTGAGTTGAATTTCATGCATTGTGAGAGATAGAGGTAAATTTTATTTTGTTACATGTGTATTTCCAGTTTTTCCAGCACCATTTTTTGAAAGGACTACCTTTTCTCCAATGTACGTTTTTGGTGCCTTTGTCTAATGAAAGAAAACTGTAGATATGTGGGTTATTCTCTGTGTCCTATATTCTGTGCCATTGGTCTACAGATCTATTTTGGTGCCAAAATCATGGTGGTTTTTTTTTTTTTTGTTTTTTTTTTAACTATTGCTTTGTAGCATCATTTAAGGTATGGAATAGTAATGCCTCCAGCTTCACTCTTCTTGCTAAGTATTGCTTTGGCCATTCTGGGTCTCTTATATTTCCAGATAAATTTCATGACTGTTGTTTCTATTCCTATGATGAATGTTATTGGGATTTTGATTGGAATTGCATTGAATCTTGTATAATGCTTTTGGTAGTAAGTTCATTTTGACAATATTAATTCTACCTATCTAAGAACAAGGTAGATCTTTCCATTTTCTAAGATCTTCTTTAATTTTTTTTTTCATTAGCATGCTGTAGTTTTCATTGCAGTGGTCTTTCACCTTTTTTTTCACCTTTTTTGTTGATTCTCACGTTTTTGTGTGTGTGTGTGTTTTGAGGCTGTTGTAAATGGTGTGGATTTCCTAGTTCTTCTATCTGAGGATTATTATTATTTTTTTTTTTTTTTTGTACCGGGGATTGAACTCAGGGGCACTCAACCACTGGGCCACATCCCCAGCCCTTTTTTGTATTTTATTAGAGACAGGGTCTCACTGAGTTGCTAAGTGCCTTGCCATTGCTGAGGCTGGCTTTGAACTCGTGATCCTCCTGCCTCAGCCTCCCAAAGTGCTGGGATTAGAGGCGTGCGCCACCGTGCCTGGCTTGAGGATTTTTTATTGCTATACAGAAATGCCTTTGATTCTTGGGTGTTGATTTTTATATCCAACCACTTTTCTGAATTCCTTTATTAGAAGATTTCTGGTGGAGTTTTTTGCGTCTTCTAGGTATAGAATTATATCATTGGCAAATAGTGCTAATTTGATTTGTTCTTTTCATATCCATATCCTTTAATTTCTTTCATCTGTCTAATTGTTCTGGCAAGAGTTTCAAGAACTATGTAAAATAGAATTGGGTAAAAGAGGGCATCTTTGTCTTGTTCCAGTTTTTAGAGGGAATGCTTTCAATTTTTCTTCATTTAGAATGATTTTTTTGCTGGGTCTTAGCATAGATAGCCTTTACAATGTTGAGATTTGTTCCTGTTATCCTTAGTTTTTCTAGTGTTTTGAACATAAAGCCGTGCTGTGTTTCATCAAATGCTTTCTCTGTGTCTATTGAAATGATCATACAATTTTTATCTGTGAGTCTATTGATGTGATAAATACATTTATTGATTTTTGTATGTTGAACCAACCTTGTAATCTTGCAATGAACACTACTTGATCTTGCTGCATTAACTTTTTGATATGTGTTTGTATTTATTTGCCAGAATTTTATTGAAAACTTTTGCCTCTATGTTTATTAAGAGATATTGTATTAGTCTGAAGTTGTTTTTTTTTTTTTTTTTTTTTTTTGATGCGTCTTTGTCTGGTTTTGGAATCAGGGTGATATTAGCCTCCTAGAATGTGTTTGGAAGTGTTTCCTTTTTTTTTCTATTTCATGAAATAGTTTGAGAAATATTGGCATTAATCCTTCTTTAAAGGTCTTGTAGAACTCAGTTGTGTATTCATGCACTCCTGGGCTTTTCAATTTCATTGATTTCAGCTCTGATTTTTATTATTTCCTGTCTTCTACCGCTTTTGAGGGCTGATTTGTTCTTCTTTTTCTAGGGCTTTGAGATGTTATGTTTGTTTATTTATTTGTTGACCTTTTCTTCATTGAAGGAATGAACTCCATGCAGTGAACTTTCCTCTTAGAACTGCCTTTATAATGTCCCAGAAATTTTAATATATTGTGTCAGTGTTCTCACTTAATAATAAGTTTGTATTAGACAAAAACAAATTATGGGAAGGGAGCGGGTGGTATAGGAAAGAAAGAGACTGGGACACAACATTTCTATGTTCACGTAGGACTACATGACAAAGTTAATTCAACATTATGTACAACCAAAACACTGGGATTCTAATTAGAGTAAATGATACACTATGTATGTATAATATGTCCAAATATTTCCTACTGTCAGGTATATAAAAAAAGAACAAATTTTAAAAAGTGCAAAATGCTACACTCATGGGCCAGACAGAAATTCAAAAACTGAAATTACTAGAATTCTCAGGGCAAAAACAGGAGGGATTTTTGGTGATTTTGACAGAGGAAAGATGTCTTAGAAATTACACTGAAGGCACAATCAGGAAAAATATTTTTAATTATTTATTTATTTTTTGTTATGGAGGATTGAACCTATTGTTACTTAACTACTGATCCACATTTCCAGCACTTTTTTATATTTTATTTATAGACAGGGTCTCACTGAGTTGCTTAAGGTCTCAATTAGTTTTTAAGACTTGCTTTGAACTCACAATCCTCCTGTGACAGTCTCCTTAGGCATTGGGATGACAAGCAAGAACCACTACACCCCCAAGAGCAGAAAATTTGATGAAGAGTACTTTATCAAATTTATAAGAATTTTCTCTTCAAACACCATAAAGAATGTGAAAACAATCTCTATATTTAAGCATTAAAAATGTATGCATACAACAAAATAACATTATTATAGCAATTAATGTTTTATGTTATAATTATACAAATAATTTTTGTGTGTAAAGATTTTTAAAAAGAAGTTGCTGAACAGTAGAAAGGATTTCACTGTTGCTGCCTGAAGTGAACGCCGCCTGGAGCAACGAACATTGCAGGAAAATTCGGAGGCAGGATGAAAATCAAAAAAGGTCTTTTATTCTTCTTCTCTCTCTGGTTCCAGCAACCTCTCCAACTCCAAACGCTCTAACTCCAACCACCACCTTCTTCTTTTCACACACTCTAACCAACCTCACCTATTTATATACATATAGATTTAACAAGGACAAGTGCTTACAGCTCGAGCTTACAGGTGCATCACACAGTGTTCACGGGCATACAAAGATTCTTTGAATAATGTATTAATATCAGGTGGAAACTAGAACATCTTTTATGGCTCTCAGCTAACTGCAATCTTTAGCTATCTCCTTGATTATAGGCTCCTTCATTTCCCCCCTTAGTTTTAAAAAACAGAA
This sequence comes from Tamias sibiricus, assembly GCA_025594165.1. Classification (NCBI taxonomy): domain Eukaryota; kingdom Metazoa; phylum Chordata; class Mammalia; order Rodentia; family Sciuridae; genus Tamias; species Tamias sibiricus. The sequence goes on along the minus strand of CM046667.1, from coordinate 4,134,675 downwards.
TGTTCTAGGATGTCCATGTGCAACCGACATTCTTACCCCATCATGGGAATCAAGGATGTCCCGACTCCTGGCTTAGGTTGACATGTCAGCGACATTAGACTGTCCCGTGCAATTGTGCCGTGTCGTAGGTTGTCCCCTTCTGGGGATCTTACCCGTCATAGGCTAACCAGCCATCCAATCAAGCCCTTCAAGATCAACTGTATGTTGACTAACAGCCGTCCAATTTTTAGGAGATGATGCGGCTTTAAGGCGGCAGGCCTACTGCTGACGAGCCAAGTTTCCATAGCGTATCAAGTTCTTTAAGCAAATCAGCTGCCCTTAGATTCATCAAGTAACGCACTGAGTTCTCTTAGACAAATACCCGCAAGGCGTTGTCCCATAATGTCCCAAAATAATGGAAAATCAATATGTCCATAAGTTATAACACATAAATCCAGGAGGCCCCATGCATGCAGATTAGAGGGCATACTGCTGGTGAGGTTGTTCGATGCTTGAGCAGCAGGGATGCTTGCAGCGACACGGTCCCTGCAGTTGTAGCAGCAGCTGTCTTTTTTATGTCTAGACACTGCCACCAGCAAATCTTCAGGGCCCACTACCTAAAAACTCAAGCATACATTATTAAGGAAAAGGCAGTGCTATTCTAGCACTGAGATCAAAAGGTGAGCTGTCAAACTAAAAAAAAAAAAAAAAATAGAATTATTAGATTAGAAAAATAAAGTTGATCTCTGCTCACACACATTGCTGCTTAAGCTCCCACAAACATAGGCTTGGCAAAATATCACATTCAGAATAAATCAAAGAAAGACTGAGGGTGTTACTGCATTAAAGATAAAGAAAAGCTAAAGGCACTTTGGAAAAATAATTTGTTAGCTGAAACCCTTGAGTCTCTGCATAAACAGCAAACCTTTACCTGTTGAAATAATTCAAATTAATCAGCTTTTGAAGAAATAAAGTCAATTACGAATAAACTATCCCAATGTCAAATACCAAAATATCAGGTTATATCACATTAGTTATATTCATTGCTGAAGAGAAGTTCCGGAGACAACTATAAATCAAAAATTATCATTATAATTGATTAAAATAAGAATATTATCTAATAAGAATATTCTAAGCCGGGCGTGGTGCATGCCTGTAATCCCAGCACTTGGGAGGCTGATAGGAGGATCATGAGTTATCAGCAATGGCAAGGCATAAGAATGAGACGCTGTCTCTGATAAAATACAAAAAAGGGCTGGGGAATGGCCCAGTGGTCGAGTGCCCCTGAGTTATCCCCGGTACCAAAAAAAAAAAAAAAAAAAAGAATATTCTAAACTTATATGAATATATATATATAATCTAATTAGAATATTATAAACTTAAATGAATTAACATTATTTGGATCTATATCCATCTTTCCTTTTTCATAAGCGCTTAGTTATTTGTGATGTCACACTAGACAGACGCACATATAAACATATATTTGTGACATCACATTAACATGAAATTTAGACAAATGCACAGACATAAAGACATATATAAAAGAAAAAAAAATACAATTGTTTATACACTAAAGAGAGATATTCTTGTCCCAGCCAGGTAAGAATGAAACTTAAGTTGTGAATTTATTGGAGGACTCTTTTAAGGGAATCACTCCATACCTTCATTTTGGTCCTCTTGATTTTGTACTTGTTTATTTAATCTTGACTCTTCAATAACTTCATCTTGATCGTTCTGACTTTGTACCTGCTTTATCAATCTAGATGGTATCCATATTGGAGAGGATTTGTGCTTTGGAAATATGCAAACAGATCCTCTCCCCCAAATTGATACTGGGTCTGGACCCTTCCATGTACCTGAGAGAACATCCTTCCAGTAAACCAAAGGTTTATGTTGTTGGTGTGGATTCCAATGTCTACTTCCAGCCGAATATCCATTAGAATCTAAAGTAAAGAAATTTAGGGTAAACAGGGCAATTGCCTATCTGTCCTTAGAAATTTTTCCAGTTTCCATCTTTTTGCTTTAGTAACATATTTTTAAGTGTCCGATTTGCTCTTTCAATTATTCCTTGTCCCTGAGGATTATAAGTGATACCTGTCTTGTGAATTATATTGAATTTTGTACAAAATTGTTTGAAAGATGTGGATGTATATGCAGGGCCATTATCTGTTTTCAGCATTTTGGGGATGCCCAATGCAGCAAAAGCTTGCATACAATGAGGTGTAACATCTTTAACTTATTCTCCGGAATGTAAGGAAGCAAAAAGCATGCCTGAGCATGTATCTGTGGTGACATGAATAAATCGTAATTTTCCAAAACTTGGCTCATGAGTGACATCCATCTGCCACAAATGATTGGGCATCAAAGCTCGTGGGTTAACCCCATAATGTGGATTGGGTAAATGTGTTACACAAGATGGACATTCTTTTACAATTCTACGAGCTTGTTCTTTTGTGATTTTAAATTTTTGTCTTAAGGTAGTGCTATTAACGTGGAACTTGGAGTGAAATAAAGTAGCTTGTTGTACTGTAGTAAATAAAAATATTGTTTTAGTGAGGGCATCAGCTTTTTGATTACCTTCATGGAGAGGACCAGGCAGATTAGTGTGAGCTTTTATGTGACCTATAAATAAAGGTTTTTTTTTTTTTTTTTTCATTGCCATAGGAGATTTTGGATTTGAGAAAACAATTTAAAAGCTGGAGTATGTGGTGCTATTTGACCTGCTAGCTTCAATTTAGGGATAGAATGTACAATATAGTGGCTGTCTGAAAAAATATTCATAGGCTGTTCTTTAAAATTTTCCAGAGCTATTATTATAGCTTTGAGTTCCACTAATTGAGCTGATTTTTGAATAGTGATATGAATCATTTTTTCATTTTGAGTGACTACTGCAGCAGTACCGTTAGAGGATCCATCTGTAAATACATAAAATGCTTTAGGAATGGGTTGATTTTTTATTACCTGTGGGAATATGATAGGATGATTGATACAAAAGGACAGCATAGGAGATTTAGGAATATGATTGTCAAAATTTGCAGAAGTAGAGCGTCTAGCTATAGCCCAATCATTATCATTGAAGCACAAATATTCAACCTGTGACGATGAATAAGGAGTAATAATAGTAGCAGGATGAATTCCAAATATTTTAGTAGAAGTTTTAAGTCCTTGAAGAATAAGTTTAGCCACCATGGAGGTATAAGACTCAATTGTACTTTTAGAAGAGACAGGCAAATGACAGGCAAATGTATCTATAATATAGGTCCCTGTTGCCAAAATACTCCTGTGGATGTATATTGTGAAGGAATAATAATCAATATTAGTGGTTGATCAAAATCAAATCTATCACAATGGGATCTTTCAATGGCCTGTTCTACTAATTTTAGAGCTCTCCTGGCATCAGGAGTTAATGTTCGTGGTGAGGATAGATCAGGGTTCCCGCGAAGGATGTCAAACAAAGGTTTTAATTGTCCAGTAGTGAGGCTTAGAGGGCGAAGCCAATTAATGTCTCCCAGTATTTTTTGGAAATCATTGAGGGTGGTTAAATGTTCTTTACTTATTATAATTTTGGGGGGATTAACAAAGTATCCATGATTTTAAAGCCTAAATATAGTATAGGTGATCTGCTTTGAACTTTTTCTTCTGCTATATATAATTCATTTTTTTTTTTTTTTTTTTTTTTTTGTACCAGGGATTGAACTCAGGGGCACTAGACCACTGGGCCACATCCCCAGCCCTTTTTTGTATTTATTTAGAGACACAGTCTCACTGAGTTGCTAAGTGCCTCGCCATTGTTGAGGCTGGCTTTGAACTCGCAATCCTCCTGCCTCAGTCTCCAAATGTGCTGGGATTATAGGCGTGCGCCACAGCGCCCGGCTAATTTTTTTGTTATTTTACTAAATATGTTAAATAAGATTTGTTGATTAGAGTGAGCTATTAAAACATCGTCCATGTAGTGTAGACACATGAGGTCTTGATACTTGTTTTTAATGGGCTGTATAGCTCTGTCCACATATAGCTGGCACATTGTAGGGCTATTTGCCATTCCCTGCAGCAATACTTCCCATTGATATCTTTTATCAGGGCCATTATTATTGATAGAAGGAATTGAAAAAGCAAACCTGGGGGCATCCAGAGGATGTAGGGAAATGGAAAAAAAAAAACAGTCCTTTATATCAAGAGTTATAAGGTTTTTTTGGAATAGCTACAGGATTAGGAAGTCCAGGTTGAGTAGGGCCCATAATTTGCATTGTTTTGTTAATTTGTCTTAGGTCTTGTAATAGTCTCCATTTTCCCAATTTTTTCTTAATTACAAATATGGGAGAATTCCAGGGAGAGGTGGAAGGCTCTATGTGTCCTGCTTCTAATTGTTCTTTAATTTATTGATGGGCCACTTTCAATTTTTCTTTGGATAGGGACCACTGAGGGACACAAACTGGCTTATTAGAAAGCCATGGTATTTTTAAAATTGTTTTCTCAGTGGCCCCTAGAAAAAAATGTCCTTTGCCTTTTTTATTATGATTAGGATTTTTATTCTTAACACCTGCAGGCTTAGTTGCTAGGTGTTGCCCCATTTGATGTAGAATATCTCTTCCCCATAGGGTAACTGGCAAGCTGTTTAATACATAAGGTTGGAATGTTCCTTTATGCCCTTCATTATCTTCCCAATTTAAGATTACAGCACTTTGTGGTGGGGTATTACTATATCCCAAGCCTCTTAAACTGGTTGAAGCTTTCTGTAGAGGCCAGTGCTTAGGCCATTGTTGTAGATTTATGATGGAAGAGTCAGCTCCTGTATCAATCAGCCCCTCCATCTTTATACCTTGAATTTTTATTTTGCACATAGGCCTCCATGAACAATCCTGAACCCAGAAAGCCGTAGGTCCTGAACCAGTGGAACCAAATGCTCTGCTATTTCTATTTTGTGGCATGCTTTTAAAAGAATTATGGAGACTGGAATGAGGAGCAGCTGTGCGATTCTGTCTTATTGATTTATGGATATGATGCTTCTGTGTGTACTTAGCATTATTTTTAATCTCTCCATTATAATCTGAATCAATAATCCCTGGTATAACATTAAAGCCTAATAAGCTCTTGGAACTATGCCCAAGGATTAGTCCCACAGTTCCTGAGGAAAGAGGTCCACTAATTCCTGTAGGAATCAGCTGAACCCCCATCTCAAGTGTCAGGACCATCCGGGCAGTAGAGTAGAGATCTAATCCTGCACTTCCTCTTGTCCCTCTGACAAGGGAGTTAATGGGTAGGAGGGATTGTGACGAGGAATCATCTAGATCTGAGTGCATTCCTCCTCTAGTGCCTCATACATTTGTGGGCCCTGGGGCATTGGGCCCCATGCCCTGTTTTTTGAAATCCTGAACAAATCATTTCCATATATATCATATCTGGAATGGCATTGATTGGCCCAATGTATACCCTTTTTGCACCTGGGGCGTCGGCCTGGAGCGTGGTATGAATTTGATCTTATTACCCTTGGGGGATATTGCTTAGCATATCTTGGTTGATTATAATAATTTTGTCTGGAATATCCTGTTATAGGTTGAATCTTTGGGAATTTTGAGGGGAGGGACTTTTCATCACTGCATCAATTACGTTGCCTGTGATAACAGCCTCGTTAATGTCTTTGCACAGTCTGATATAAATTGATAAGTCTTTTTTACTTCTCCACAGCCTTATTGCATCCTGGCAATATTTATTAGTGTTCTCGTACACTAATTGGATAACTAGGGGCATAGCTTGCTCTACTTTGCCTAAAACTATAGATGTTGTTTTTAAGAGTCTATCTACAAAATCAGTATAAGGTTTGTTAGGCCCTTGTATAACTTTTGATAGTCTGCCTTGCAGATCCCCTGTGCCTGATATTATCTTCCAGGCTTTGACAGCTGCTGTGTGTATCTGGGCATACACACCGGGATCGTATTGTAGCTGATTTTGTAGTTCGGTGAACTGACCTTCCCCTGTGAGCATATCTATATTGTGTTGAGGGAAACCTGCTGCAGCATTTCTCTTTGCTATTTCTGGACAAAGTTTCTAAAATTGAGTTTTCCAGATTAGGTATTGTCCCCCACTTAGTACCGCTTTGCATCGACTTTTCCAATCTGAGGGGGCTAAGATTAGGGTGTTAAGTGACTCTATCATACTTAATGTGAACGGAGCTTGAGGACCATAGGTCATTACTGCCTCTTTAAAATTTTTTATTGTTTTAAAGTCTAGGGAGTGGTGATACCTTTATCCCTCTTCATTTTTGCAATACTGGCAGGTCTAGGTGCTCCTGCGGTCTATGTTGTTCGGGAGTGTATAAGCACTCAGAAAGGCCGCCAATTTCTACCTCAAGGGTACATACACTTTGATCAATACTCCTTATTGTTTCTGTTAGGGATTCTATCCATGAAGGAGCAGAGGCCACTAGTGGTTCCTCTATTTGACGGTCTTTTCTCTTTTTTAATTTCTGTTTGTTCTTTTTATTGGAGACTGTGCTCCCCGAATCACTTTTTGATTCCTCTTCACTACTAGCTTCATAATTCCTAACCGGCTTAGTGGAGGAGACTGTACTTTCATGGTTTGGCTCCTTGTTACTATTATCATTTTCACTAGTATCCTGAGTTTCAGCTTCTAAGGAGAGTACATACTCCTCGTCTAATTTTATTAAGTTTCTGATGGCTTTTGCAGTTCTTACTTTTGAATTTACATTACTACTCTCCTTGCTGGTCTCAACAGAGTCAGAGGATATGCTTTCTTGTTCACTTTTCTAACTATCCTCTGAGTTCTCGATATCAAAAATTTCATTCATGGCTTTTATAAACCAACTTTTTGTTATTTTTGCTCCCATTTTAAAAATTTTCTTATTTCTTACCTGCCGGCCGAATTCCCCGCATGGGCCACCACTTGTTGCTGCCTGAAGCAAAAGCTGCCTGGAGAAATGAACACCGCAGGAAAATTCGGAGGCAGGATGAAAAAAAAAAAAAAGTCTTTTATTCTTCTTCTCTCTCTGGCTCCAGCAACCTCTCCAACTCCAAACGCTCTAACTCCAACAACCACCTTCTTCTTCCCATACACTCTAACCAACCTCACCCGGTTATATACATATAGCTTTAACAAGGAAAGTGCTTACAGCTCGAGCTTACAGGTGCATCACACAGTGTTCACGGGCATACAAAGATTCTTTGAATAATGTATTAATATCAAGTGAAAACTAGAACATCTTTTATGGCTCTCAGCTAACCGCAGTCTTTAGCTATCTCCTTGATTATAGGCTCCTTCATTTCATATTACATGTTTGATGAATTTCTAGTCTCTAGAGTATAACAAACTTGTATGTTGATAATTAAATGACAGTTGACCAACTAAAAATTAAATTCAGAATCATAAAAACCTGAATATAGCTGCTGCTTTTATGCTGTTTCCTGAGGATAAATTTCAAAATGCCAATTGTTAACCTTCAGTCCTGATCATGGGGATGATCCTACAGTAAGTCTGCTTGTGTTCTGGATGAGGATGTGGTTCTTCAGTGTTATTTTTACTTACCTGTTTTCCAAAGGTTATTGATATGCTGTGTGCAAATACCCCACACCGTGGAACCCTAGGGTATCTTAGGGCCTGTTTCCACTTGCTGCTCCGGTGACACAATCTGTGGCTATCATGTACTGTATGATCTTGCAGGAGCCAGTAAGGGGGCACTCTTCCCCCACACTTCACACTTCTTCTGCAGGATGTCTTAATTCAAGAATGAATAATGGAGTCTGAATCTCATCAGTGCAAGTAAAGTTACAATATAACTCCAAAGCTGTACAGTTAATATTATGTTCTACTCTAGCATTAACTAATTTTAAAACTTAAGTATTCTCCATCTCATCAGCATAATTGGGAGCTGGGAAAGGGTTGTCAGGGATGACAGGAGATATCTCTTTCTATGGTCTTCCTTAAATTTCAGAAGAGACTTAACAGTATTCCTGTCTAGTCAGAGCTTTAGAGGCTTATTGAATCCCTGTGGCCCCTGGTTTACCCTGCTGCTGAGGAAGGGGGTGCACTTGATTTTGTGTGAGTAGGCGGTTTTTCCACTGACAGTGTTATGACCTGCAGGCTGGGAGACTTCATGGGAGGCTGGTTCTCCATGGGGCCTCTCAGTACAGTCTGCAAGCCTACTCACTCCCACTGCAGCGTGATGCAGCTATTCTCAAATTAAAGTGCCCCAAGTGTCCCAAGCATCACACGCAAATAAGTGGAAGAGGCCAATAAATCATTTATCTTGAGAAATCAGGAGGCCTGAGACTGAAGCCATCCAGGTCATTCTCACATAGCCCAGGATAGAAGACAGCCCTGGAAGGGCCTTGTCTTTAGCAAAGTCCTTCTTTATGATGTGTGACACAAGTGGTCACCCACCAACAAACCCTTTGGTGCTTTCCTCAGCCAGGACAGCATAGCCACAGGTGTGCTGCCACCTCCACTTCTGATCCTCCTCTATTTTTTTCCTTAATAAACTATAAACCCAGATGATGGGGATGCTGATTCCAGAGCACAAAATCTCTGTGGGCACAATTTTTTTATGCTAGGGATTATCTTTGTTTTGGACCAAATAAACTCTGTTTTCCTACACCCACTGTGCCTCACCCTCTCAGGTACACACACGTGGACGATCACAGCTTTGCTCCTTCACATAGGAGGAAGAGACTCTTGAAGCCAAGACTCATTGTCTGTTCAGGCACATGGCTTGAAATCAGCCGAGGAGATTTGGGACCCTTGAGTCTCACGGAACTTGAGCTCATGACTTGGCCCTGTTCATTTTGATGGTGTGTGTGTGTGTGTGGCGTGTGTTTCTGAACTCTAAAAAGCTGTTCATCTCCACCCTTCTGACTTCTTCCCGTGGCTCCGTTGTCCAAGGTCAGGCCAACACAACTGAGGTAGGTCCCCAAAACTTTTCATTTTATTTTAAGATATGGTGTCACTGTTTGCAGATGCTGACCTGATCTTGGGCTCTTTCTGTGTCATCCTCCCTGAATAACTGTTGTTTGTTTTTGTGTTGGGGTTAAAACCCAGGGCCTCACTCATGCCAGAAAAGCACATGGTCACTGAAGCATAGCTTAGTCCCAGATGTTACCTTCTGTACCAGATGCAAAGCAAATGCTTCCTACCTGGATTAGTTCCCAGCACAAACCTGGAAGCTCCTCCTGAAAAAGGCTGGAGCCAAGAATTGTTCACACTAGCCAATTCCAGCCAGTGGTTGGATGATATTACTGTCAGTCACAATTCAGAGGCAGGTCTGGAGTCCATCAATCAGGAACATTGATGTGAAACTGTCCAAAAAGTGCACAGTGGGAGAGAAAAGGTGGGCTTCTGCAATGTTAGGAGGTTTTCTTTGTCAGCAACTAGGCTCCTCTTTTTCCAGTTTTATGTTCTCTGATCCAGAGGCCCAGGTGACTTTGTGCAGCCTGTTCCCCTGCCATCTTTGGTGCCCGGTGATTCCTAGAGAGAACTTCATTTACCACGGAAGACAAAAATGGTGAGTTTGTGTCCAGGGCTGAAGGTACAAGGTCAGCTTCTCCTTGGGGCTTTGTTGTTTGGGTGAGCTGCAGAGCATGCCTGACTGACTCCCTTATAGCAGGTTGCTCTTGGTGTCTGTCCCCTTGTTCACTGGGTTTTGATATGCAGCTCAGGTTCCTGGTGTCCCCTCACCTCCCTGATGGTTGACTAAATCCACTCTTCCAGATGTGTAGGAAGCAGCGTCACAAATCCACTTTCTTGCTCCCAGTTGAGCTCCTCCAAAGGCTGCTGTAGGTTTTTTCAAATTGCAGTTGCCTTCTGCTTTCTAAATGCCACCTTCCTGTCCACTTCACATCATCACCAAACATTAGTTCTTCCCACTGTATTTTAAATGAACACAGTCTATTTGTTTTCTAAATATTTTTCAATACTTTACTAAAAGTATTGGAAAAAAAAAAAGGTTTTTTTTTCATATTGGAGGTGGAAACTAGGGGGACTTTATCAGAGATATCCCCAGTGTCCTGCCCACCCCCACACCCTTTTATTACATTTTTATATCTGAACTCACTTATTTTGGAAACTGGCCTCTAATATGTAAAACTCTTGCTTCAGACTTCCAGTTCTCTGGGATTACATGTTTGTGCCACCATCCCTGGCAAGAAAAACCCCCCTTTTTTAAAAAATATTTATTTACTTTAGTTATACACAATGCAATGCATTTATGTTTACGTGGTGCTGAGGATCGAACTCGGGCCGCGCACGTACAAGGCAAGCACTCTGCCGCTGAGCCGCAATCCCAGCCCAAGAATAACCCTTTTGAAAGCATTTGTTTTCTATTTGTGAATATTATGCTTGAGGGTAAAAAGTAATCACTTTATACTTTTCTGTGTTTGGTCAAAATAACTGTTTTAAAGGAAATAAGGCAATTGTTTATAGGTCCTAGTAATATGGAATCCTGGGCTAGATAACTTCGGCCCCCCTTATTGATATAAATTGATTATTTTATATGAATTTATTTTCATTACTTATACATGAAAATAGAATGCAGTTTGCCACTGAAATAAAAATAAGAAACCTGGAGACAAGCAAGCTAGTAATAAAAGATGGAGATCAGGCGGCGATACACCTAGGGTTTATTTGTCAGAGCTGACACATAAAGGCACATCCATCCATAGATGGGGGAGGGTGGCTAAGGAGGGGGGCAACATGGGCTTTGCAGTACCAGGTTTTTATGGGAGAGCCTCCGGGATTTGAGCCAGGTAGGTCCTAATGTGGGAGATTAAAGGTGAGGTTGGGAAGAACTTGGGTTAAAGGTTAAAGTTAAAGGTGGTGCTGGCTTGAGGGAGTGGTGAGCCTTTCTTATAAAGGCCCTTGACACCAAATAGACTCTTAGAGCAGAAGTACACAATAGAGGACACAGAGACAAACCCTCATAAATATGGTTATCTTTTACTAGTCAAGGGTGCCAAAAAATTTAACTGGAGCAAAGATAGCCTATTCAACAAATGGTGCAGGCAAAACTGGAAATCCACATGTAGCAAAATGAAATTAAACCTCTCTCTCTCACCCTGCATAAAAATAACTCAAAGTGAACAAAGACTTAGAAACTAGAAAAGAGACCCTGCACCTATAGAAGAAAAAATATGCCCAAATCTTCATCAAATATGACTAGGATATGACTTTCCTAACAAGACTCCTAAAGTACAAGAAGCTAAATCAAGAATCACTAAATGGGATCGATTCAAGTTAAAAAGGTTCTTCTCAGCAAAGGAAACTATTAATAATGTGAGGAGAGAACCTACAGATTGGGAGAACATCTTTACCACATTTAATTTTGATAAAGCATTCATCTCTCAGATATATAAAGAACTCAACACCAAAAAGAAAAGAAAAGAAAAGAAAACAGCCCTATCAATAAATGTGCTAAGGAACTGAACAGACACTTCCCAGAAGAAAAAATACAATTGATTAAGAAACATACGAAAAAGTGTTTAACATCTTTTGCAATTAGAGAAGTGTAAATCAAAACTAATCTAAGATTTTACCTCCCTCTTGTGAGTATGGCAATCATAAAGAATACAGGCAATAATAAATGTTTGGAAGGATGTGGGGGGAAAAAGGTACATTTGTCCATTGCTAGTGGGACTGCAAATTGGTGCAACCACTATGAAAAGCAGTATGGAGATTCTTCAAAAAAACTGGGTATGAAATCACCATTTTACCTAGCTATTACATTTCTTGGTTTATACCCATAGAATTTAAAGTCAGCATACTATCTTGACACAGCCACATCAATATTTTTAGGAGCTCAGTTCCCAGTATCTAGAATATGGAACCAACCGAGGTGTCCTTCAATAGATGAATGGATAACTAAAATGTGGGATATATACTCAATGGAATTTTACTCAGATTCAAGGTAAAATTAGTTGAAGTTCGAGAATATTATGGTAAGTGAAATAAGCCAATCTCAGAAAACCACAGGACAAAAATGTTTTATCTCATATGGTGATTTTAATTCACAATAATGTGCGGGTGATGGGGCACTTGAAATGCAAAGACCACACCGGGACTGCCTTGTAGTCAAAGGGGGTGGGTATTAAGGGAAGGGAGAAGGGGCAATAGGATGAAAGGAAAAGGAGAGGGGTACGGGATAAGTAAAGCTGGTGAGAAGATGGCGGTGAAAGAGAGGGCATTCTGGACTGGCCAGGGCTTAAGCACAGAGGGGCAGGAGAGTGACTTGTATGGTCTGAATTGGCTCACAAAGGGGGAGCCCACCCTCGGGTGAATTCCCATGAGAGGTGAGTATTCCCAGGATCAGGAATGGTGGGTACTCAAAGCCCACCAAAGGTAAATTCTCACGAGAGATGGGCACTTCCGGGAAGGCACCTGGGGGTATGGCCTGCTGGCCTCAATTTTATGTAACATTCCCCCCTTTTTATTTTCTTAGGAAGTGGGGCATCATGCCTATCATTCTGGCTGCTTTGAGCTGAAAGGGTGCAGTGTGGGGTGTTATTGGTTGGGGAAATGTGGGCATACAAGACAGGCAGGTCAGACATGAGCACCTGAAAAATTCCCAGGAGGTAGGCGCGGAAAAGATGAATCTCTCCAGGTATGAGATGGATGAAATTTCCTTGAAGCCAGAGATTGGTGAGGGTGTCAAACCAAGCTTCTGCAAAAAGTCACTGAAGGAGTCAGCCAGCCATCTTCTAGAAGAGCATGCAAAAATTGTACCCTTTTCGAGTTTACAGGTAACACTATTATGAAAGCAACAAAGAAAAAGAAGGTAAGAAGGATTATTGTCCATAGGCCTGTGTTCCACCAGGTGGGACTTACGGTGAAGAAGCCAATGGAGAATGTGAAGGCACATCATAATGAGCATAGGGTGGCAGGTTAGGAGCCTCTCAGAGCAGGCTGACAAAGAGTCTAAGTCATCTCTGGTTGGAATGTCATCTGTTGTTTTTTAACAGTTGATAATCCCTGATAATAAGCTTGTTAAAGGTTCAAAACAAGAAATACCAAAAAAATTATTTTGAGTCATTATTGGGGACACAATTAAAATGAATTTTTAGGGGGTCGGTGGGAAGGGAGAGCAAGTATACTGAGGTAGTTGTTTGTCATCCTTTTGTGGATCTTTAGCTGGTTGAGCAGCTGGTTTCAGTCTGGAAATATGAATCCAAGATGTGAGGTTCCTTGAGGTTTCACAAAGCTTAGCAGCCGTGGGTGTGTACAGCACAACCTGGAAGGAGCCTGTTCACTTTGGGGCAAGGTAGACTGATCCTGTGTCCTGGTGAGGGGAGAAATATACCCAAGAACCAGGTGTAAATGGGAATAAAACAGTGAGTCTACTTGGGTCAGGCAGGATGTAATGTTGGCATGTCTATAGCTGATGTCTGATGAAGGAGAGGAGCGGAGAATAGAGATCTTTGGGCAGTGTTCCTTGAATTGGGGAAATTACGGGTGGAAGAGCTGCCACCCAAACATAACCTCAAAAGGGAATAGTGAAGAAGATTTCTTTGGGAGGACCTGAAGCGTGAAGAGGGAAAGAGGAAGTAGTTTGACCGAGTCCAAGTAAAGCTCCAGGGAGAGTTTAATCAGAACATTCTTAATAGTTCTATTGGTCCTCTCTACCTTCCCTGAAAACTTGGGGTGATATGGAGTATGAAAGCACCAAGGAATGTTAAGAGAAGTAGAAATATTTTGGGTGACACGAGAAACAAATTCAGGCCATTGACAGACTGGATGTACATGAGCAAACCCAAAGCAGGGAATAATTTCTGAGACTAAAATAGAAGCTACTGTGGAGGCCCTTTTGTTGGAAGTAGGGAAGGCTTCTACCCATCCAGAGAATGTGTCTACCAAGACCAGGAGATATTTGTGTTTCCGGACAGTTGGCATGTTTGTGAAGTCTATTTGCCAATCAGCTTCTAGAAGCTGACCTCGAACTTGGTGAGAGGGAAATGTTCCCGATTTAAGGGGAGTTTATGTGTTGGTGCACTGATATGCAGTGCACATGAAGGTGAGTTGATGGAGAAATGATATATCCTGTGAAGTCAGGGTGAGGAAAGACATAGCAAAAGTTTTGAAGGCCTGAGGGTTAGGATGGAAAAGAGAGTGGAGATAGGAGAGGACTGATTGTACTTAAGGGAATGTGGGGTCTGTGTAGTGTATTGGACTGGAGCCAGAAGAGAAGGAGAAGATAGTACTGCTTCCTTTGCTGCCCTATCAGCCTTCATGTTTCCCTGAACTATGTGAGAGTCTTCACTTTGGTGTGAAAGACAATGGGAGATCCCTATTAGTTTGGGCAGAAGAAAGGCCTGCAGGAGCTTTGATATGAATTTAGAGTTTGTAACTGCAGAGCCTTTTGTTGTCAGAAGCCCTTGCTCTTACCATATTGTCAAATGGGAAAGCAAAATGTGGTAGACATATTTTGAGTCTCTGCTGAGGTTGAGGTTTTGGTTAGCCGCTAATTCGAAGGCACGCATAATAATTAGCTCAGCCCGTTGGTATGTAATGTTGGGAGTGAGGGGGGCTGTCTCAATGAACTCTAATAGGGAGACTACAGCATAACCGGCAAAACATTGCCCATCCTTAAACAAAAGAGCTGCCACCTGTGAACCAGATTAGGGAAGAGTGAGGAAGTGGTCCCTCTTGAATGTGAGAGGGTGAGGGATTAAAGCCTCAAGAATCTCTATACATTCATGCTCTGGGTTTCGGAGGAGACTGGGAGGAATGAAGCTGGGTGTAAAAAGGAGCAGGGTTGGAAAGAGATTGAAGAGTCATGCAGAAAAGTATTGTAGAGAGAGAGAACACGACAGGGTGGAATAGTTTGAAGGCTCTTATAGGTTAGTAAATCTTTTAAGTGGTGAGGAGAGGCAATAGTGACATGAGCACCAAAGGTCAGCTTTTTGATTCCTGTAGAAGTAGATAAGCAGCAGTGTGTGCCCGAAGACAAAGGGCCCATCCATAAATGGTGGGGCCAAGCTGTGTAGAGAGGTAGGCAACTGGAGCAAAGGTTGAGGCCTTGTGTTAGCCTAAAACATGTAAAAAGAGATAAATTGGGAATCCATGCACGGAAATATCCCACTAGGCCTAGGAAGGAAAAAATCTTTTCCTTTGTCTTGGGACATGGGAGAGCCTTGGTAAGAGCCTTTCTGTCTACAGTAATGGCCCTTGATTGATGGAAAATCTGAACTCCTAAATAAACCACCTGGGTCTGGGCAAGTTGCACCTTAGATGGAGAAACACGATACCCACAAGAGGAAAGAAAATTTAAAAGGTGTAAGAGTCCTCACGAGCTGTGGAAAAGGAAGGGCTGCAGAGGAGAAGGTCATTTAAGTATTGCAGAAGAGTGGAGTCCAAGAAATCAATGCCTTTGAGGTCAGCAGCCAATGTCTATCCAAAGATATGAGGGCTTTCTCGACAACCCTGAGGGAGGATTGTCCAGGTCAATTGTTGGGACTGTTGAGCATCAGGGTCATTCCAGGTGAAGGTGAAAAGGTTGTATGATTCCCGAGCCAAAGGACAGTGAAAAAGACATCCTTGAGATCAATGACTGAGAAATGGGTAGATATCTAAGGAATTAGGGAAAGAATGGTATAAGGATTTGGGGCCACGGGGTGTATGGGCCTGACAGACTTGCTGATGAGTGAAAGATCTTGGACTAGCCTATATGACCCATTGGATTTCTGAACACCAATATAGGAGTATTACAAGGGGAATAGGTGGGTCTGAGAAAACGTTTCAGCAGAAGATCTGAGATATTGGGTTGGAGACCCTTAAGGCTAGTGGCTGAAAGTGGATACTGGGCTCTGTAGGGGAAACGCCGGATTTCTTTAATGTATATTTGTACAGGGTTGCAATAAGCAAGGGAGGGAATCTAGGTATCCCAAATTTTGAGGTCTACCAGATAGGTGGGGGCAGGGTATTGGGAGGTTTCTGCATCGGTAGAGGGCTGAGGGTTTCCTGCATCGGTAGGGGGAAAAGATGGGGAAGCTGGTTGGGGTGGAGCTGAGTGGGGAGCTTAGGGCAGCAAGGTGGAAGAAGATGGCGGAGCTAGAAAGGGCAGAGCTGAGGGGGATTAGGTTTTCTAGAATGGTGGTAAGCCGGGGTCCGGACCTCTAACCCCGGTTTGAAGTCCGAGTCACCTAGGAATAGAAATGGATTGCTCAGTCGGTATACAAGGAGGGCTGTAGTACAGTGAGCACGAGCACAGAGTGAGAAATTCAAACGGAGGAGGAGAAAGGCGTCCACGTAGGATAGATCCGCCCACCATCTTGATGGCAAAAGTTGAAAAGTTGCTGTAAAGCACAGGGTCTAGTGAGCCTGAACTTGGCCATCTGCTAGCTAGGGGGTCCTTGGGCCAATCTTGGGAGCACAACAACAAGTCTTTTTGGCTGTATATCGGAACTTAGGCTGAGAATGTCTAGGTTGTGTAGGAGGCACTGTAGCGGGAAATCAGCTGGGCGCCATCAGAATGAGAATCGGAGAGCCCAATAGTGATTGAGCGCAAGACTGAGGAATAGGATGAGCACTAGGGTGGAGAATAGCGTGATCAGAGTGTAGTGAGACAGTAGGGGTTGGCTTAAGTCAGCCGGTAGGAGTTGAAGTAAATCTGCCAGAAAGGATGAAGAAGCCTGAGGTGAAGAGGAAAGAAAAGCCCCCATCTTCCTGTTCTGCATGAAAAAGATTAGTATTCTGGAGAGTGTCCCCTTTAGGATATATATCAGAATAAACAGACACATGGTGCGCCGACCAGCGGCAGGAGCTGCCACGTAGCATGAATGCGCGGACATACAGATGGACGAAGGTGTGTGGCGTGGGGACATATAGTGTAGTGGCCAGTGGCTGGGGCTGTCACAAGGCATGGACACACAGATGGATGGGCACACAGAGTCGTGCAGCATGGAGACATGTGGTGCGCTGGCCGGTGGCTGGGGGGGCGAGAGTGCAGGTCTGCCACACCGGCGTGGATGCGCGGACGGATAAATAGATGGAGGCACAAAGTAGAAAAATTGAACATGTGGTGCACAGGCCAGTGGCGGGGGGCGAGTTTGCAGGGCTGCCACACAGCGCGGACATGTGGACAGACTGACGAATGGAGGCACGCGGATGCAGGCGGACGATCAACAGTCAGTTTTCACTGTGAAAGGCCCAATGGGTTTAGAAGCCTTGAGGACGAAGGGCTTACTAATACGATGACCAGCGGTGGGTGCGTCAGAGTCGGCTGTCGGAAAACATGCTAAAAGCAGTGCACGGGATGCTTTGTAATCTGATTAGAGACATGCCCCACGATGGGCCCCCAAAATGAAGGTCAAAAACCACACTGGGACTGCCTCGTAGTAAAAGGGCAGGGTTATTAAGGGAAGGGAGAAGTGGAGAAAGGGATAAAGAAAAATGAGAGGGGAACGAGAAAGGGGAGAGCTGGTGAGTAGATGGCGGCAAAAGAGAGGGTGTTCTGGACTAGCTGGGGCTTAAGTACAGAGGAGCGAGAGTGTGACTTGTATGGTCTGGGTTGGCTCAGAAAGAGAGAACCCACCCTGGGGTGAATTTCCAGAGAAGATGAGTATTCCCCAAATCAGGAAGGGTGGGGACTTGAAGCCCGCCAAAGGTGGATTTTCAGGAGAGTTGGGCATTTCTGGGAAGGCACCTGGGGGAATGGCCTGAAGCCTGAATTTTATCTAACAGCACTAAGGATGAATAGTGTTACTTAGATTAGGTAGAGGGAAGTGATGGGAGAGGAGGGAGGGGACTGGGAGATAGGAATGATAGTAGAATGAAAGAGACAGTGTTATATGTGTGTTTGTATATATGTGATTACATGACCAATATGATTCTGCAACATGTACACTTAGAAAAATGAGAAATTATATCCCATCTATGTATGATACATCAACATGCATAAATACATTCTACTGTCATGTATAGCTAATTTTAAAAAATTAAAAATTTAAAGAAAAAAAGGCCCTTGGGTGGGAAAGCCTTAAAATGGCAGCTGTCACTTAAGATTGCAACCCAGATGCTAAAGAAAGACCTTACAGACACATCATATATAATTCCAGTACAACTGCTTCTTTTCCGAATTGTACATGATGTAGATTTACTCCAGTCATGTAGTTGATCATGCACATAGGGAAATAATTTCTGATTTATTCTATTGTCTTTCATCCCCAGTACTTTTAAGTTTTAACTTTTATTTATATCATGTTCCCCCACACCAATGGAAGTTGTCCAATTTGCTATCCCACATTGCAATATTCCTAGACATACCCTCATGTACACACTCAGAAACCTCTTAATCATCAATATCTTTTATCAAATCAAGGAGACAATTCAAATGAACCATTACACTTAGTATCATTCACCCCTTCTCTCCAGGGTATACTCTGCTGTTTTCATCCTATTGCATTGGTCTAGTATATTTGTTAAGTTACTAAATCAGAGTTGTACGTTTAAAGAACAGAGTGGATAAAACAACACTTTTCTTCAGCCAAAGTCCATACCTTACCTGAGGTTCCTCCTGTGTGTGATGTGAGTGTATGTGTCATATATTCTATAACATAATGTCATAGAGAAGAGTTTCACTGCCCTGAGAATCCCGTGCTCCACCTGTTCATCACTCCTCTCCTTCTTCACTTTTCTCTCTGCTCCTTAAGTCCCTTGCCCTAGAGTCCTGCTACTGCCTCTATAGGGTTGCCTTTTTCAGAACATTGATGACTTGGAGTCTTACTGTACTTGGCTACTTCAGACTGGCTTCTTTCACTTACCAGTCTGCATTTAAGGTGCTATATCTTTTTGTATTTACATTTTGGTTTTCCATTCACCTGTAGAAAGGTGTACCTCTCTTGATTCTATAGTTGGGGACTTCTGTATATGACTTCTGTATTCAATGCTGTGAGGTATCTTTGCACAAAATTTTTATCTCATTTAGGAAAACATCTGAAAGTGTGATCAGTTAATTGTAGAGTGTACTGTGTTTACTTTGTAGGAGCATGCCTGTCTTCCAGAGAGGCTGTTCTCCTTTCGATTCAAATGAGAAAGGAAAGAGTTCTTCCTGATTTATGTTTTCCCTGTCTTTTGGTGCTGTTGGTGTTTGGCATTTGACCACTCCAGTGGGTATATCTTTATACCTCGTTTTTAGTTTGCAGTTTCCTAAAGACATGCTGGTGAACATCTCACACAATATTTTCTGTCTGTGTTTCTTACATGAGTGCTTTTCAGATCTTCTGCCCATTTTTAAGTATGTTGCTTGCTTTGTTACCGAGTTTTTTGTTTTTTTGGTTTTTTTTTCCATGTATGACATATATCAATCCAGTGTCATTATGTGTTGTGGAAACATGTTGTCCAGTTGTTTAGCTTATCTTCTTATTCTCATAAGTGTATGTTTTGAAATAAGGAAATGTCCTTTCAATAAAGTTCTATTCACAAGTTTTTCACTCATATATCATGTTTTTCTTATGGCCTATGGAAGCCAACACGCCAAGCCTCAATTTGTATCTAAGTACTTCTGACTTTTTTCTTAATTGAAGTTCTAAATTTTGAATCACTTTGTACTACGTATAGGAAATTTTGGGGGCTAAACAGTGAGTCCACAGACTTCTAAGTGCCAGGTGGGTGCTGTCCTAGAGCTGCAGCTCAAGTCCTCTGTCCTACTTGTAAACCAAGTCTCCACTGAGAACTGACACTGTGACATTTGTGAAATAAATGTGTTTCATTTTTTGCATGTTAATATACAGTATCATTAAAAACATTTTCCAAGAGAATATATTTTCCATTAAATTTTTTTTATTTGTTTATTTGTCAAATATCAGTAGTGCCCGGGTGCGGTGGCACATGCCTGTAATCCTAGCACTTGGGAGGCTGAGGCAGGAGGATTGCAAATTCAAATCCAGCCTCAGCAATGGCGAGGCACTTAGCAATTCAGTGAGACCCTGTCTCTAAATAAAATGCAAAACAGGGCTGGAGATGTAACCCACTGGTTGAGTGCCTCTGAGTTCAATTCCCGGTACAAAAAAATAATAATAATATAATATATATATATATATATATATATATATAATCAGTATAGAATATATATTATTATATTCAGTAGAATATATATTATATTCTATATATACTATATACATATATAGAATATATATATATATATAATCAGTAGAATATGTTTATTTTGCCAAATACAGCACTTTTTTTTTTTTTTTTTTTTTTTTTTTTTGTGGTACCAGGGATTGAACTCAGGGGCACTCGACCACTGGGCCACATCCCCAGCCCTTTTTTTGTATTTTATTAGAGACAGGTTCTCACTGAGTTGCTAAGTGCCTCACCATTGCTGAGGCTGGCTTTGAACTCGCGATCCTCCTGCCTCAGCCTCCCAAAGTGCTGGGATTACAGGCATGCGCCACCGCGCCCGGCACTTTCTTGATAATTATAGCTTTTTAGTAGTTCTTAACCTTAGGTAGTGTCCATCCTGTGAATTTAGTTTTTATTACTCTGTTGGTTATTCTGGGGCTTTTATGATTAAAAATGTAACTTAAAAGATTTTTTTTTTTGTATTTTCTTGAATCTGTATCTGAAATTGAGAAGAATTGATGATAACATTGAGTTTCCCAACTATTAAAATGAAATATCTTCACATATTTACCTGGTCTTTCATACTCTCTTTAGAATTTTGCTCTTTTTTTTTTTTTTTTTTCATACAGATATTTGTCAGGTTTTTCTTTATGAGAAATTCTCTATTTTTTTTCCTTTCTGCTATATAAACATTGTGTGCTTTTGTTAATTTTTTTTTTCTTGTGGTTGGTGTTAGACTCAAGGTGCTCTATCATTCACCTACAGTCTGAGTCCTTTGTATTTTTTATTTTGAGACCGTCTTGTTAAACAACCCAGGCTGGCCTCAAAATTGTGATCCTGACAAGGCTTTGTGTTTTGCTGTTGGGTAATGGTCAAAGAAGCCCTCCTGTCTTCTGCTACACTACATGGTCTCAGCCCCAACAGTGCTGTATGATATCGTCCAGGGTTATTATGAGCTATTCATTGTCCTGGGAGTTTTGTATGTCTCTGCATGATATATTTGACTTTGTTTCAGGTGCATGTGTATTAAAAAGTCAAGACAGGGTAATGGTCAAAGAAGCCCTCCTGTCTTCTTCTACACTACATGGTCTCAGCCCCAACAGTGCTGTGTGATATCGTTCAGGGTTATTGTGAGCTATTCATTGTCCTGGGAGTTTTGTATGTCTCTGCATGATATATTTGACTTTGTTTCAGGTGCATGTGTATTAAAAATTCAAGACATTTAATTGAAAGTTTAGCCTAGGGCCACCACACTGGCACATGTCTGTACTATCAGCACCTCCAGATTCTTACTCAGGAGGATATCAAGTTCAAAGGAGAACTCCATAGTTTAGGTGCTGAACTACTTAGAGATTTCCTCTATCAAAAAAGAAATAATTTTTTAAAAGGGCTGTGGATGTGGCTCCTTTGTTAAGCACCTCTGGGTTAATTCTTTAATATAAAAAATAAAATCACAAAAAAACAAATAAATAAATGAATAGAAAATACTGTGGCCCGAGGATTTTGGAACCTGATCTTTCTACAGGATGGTCAATGTCCATTTATTTATTTTCCATTCATGAGCCATGTTTTCCTGTTTCTCAATGTTTTTTGTACATCTTTTGTCGTTGTTGTTTAAAGTGAATGAAAATGTGTTTATTGCCTTTCTCAATCCCACTTTTCCTGTTTGTGAAAGGCTTCATTTGCCTAGGGAATATGTTGCATGTGCTGTTTAGTGAATTAGTTTCCTATCGGCTCCTTTGGCACATTTTCCTGAATGCCCGTGTGGTAGGACAGAAAGGAAACTTCAGCAGTTCATGAGCTGAGAGGCTGTGGCTTTGCAGACTGATAGACAGCAGCTCTGCTTCATGACATTTTTACCATGGAGGCTTGCAGCTGCTACAGGTACCTGTAACACAATAGCAGAAGCAGTGAACAAAGTAGTATGAAAAGAACAAACCCTCTTTAGGTTTATTGTAGTGAACATCCCTAATAAGTCTAACCAGAGAACTTAGGCTCTTGAAAAGCTTGTGCCCATATAAGAAATATAAAATTTTCTCTCCAATATATTGCCCGAACTCCTTTGTCTTGATGTACTCAAAATTGTTTATGGATCAAAGTAAAAGCTCTGCTGTGCTCATGGCTAGGCTTTGGGAATTATTCCTCTGGGCTGTGGTGCCACTGATAAACTGTTGCTTCCAGATCTCAGTGTCCCTTGGCCTCATTGCTCCTTACACACGAAGGTAGAAAAGTGCTTTAGAAATGGCAAAAGCTCTGTCCTCTGGTTTCTTGTGGTTAGATGACTGGGGTCTCTGCTTTAAAACACAGTGTTACTATTGAAAACTCTTCTGTGCTTTTACTCTGGGGAACCCAGCCTGGGGAGGAACCAGTGCCGAGCATGTGGGTCTTGGTTCTCTCTGAAAAGTGTCATTCTGGTCTTTGTGGGCTTCCTTTCTTTCTGAGAACACCTGGGTTGTTTATTTTGGGGAAGCATACTGTGGATTGATCCCACAGCTACCTACAAACTGAGCCAAACCCCCAGCACCACCAACCACAATTGTTATTTTTGTTTATTTTAATTCAGAGTTTTGCCAACTTGCTTATGGCCTAACTAATTCCCTGAGGCTGGCATTGAACTTGGGAGCCTCCTTCCTCGGCCTCCTGAACCTGGGTGTTCTTGACACCTGATTCACAAAAAAAAAAAAAAAAAAAAAAAAAAAAAAATTCTCTCTGAAGCTTTCTTTATCAGATTTTAGGTGACAGCTGAATGGATAAAAGTAATTCGCTGTTCTTGTCTAATGCAGGTTGTTCGTTGACTCAAATCCTTTTAAGAAATTTCTGCTAATTTTTCACAGTGATCACTTCCGACTTAGGAGGGTGAGAGGTTGTTTTAGACATTACGATTGTTCCATTATTTTCATACAAATTTCCAAGACATGGAAATGCTGTGTGTATGATGGAGCGAGTTTCCAAGGTCTCACACTGGGATATCAGGCTGCTCTCCTACACCAGATATAATTCTGAAGGACTAGTGCACGTCACACTGTTTTTGCTGCCCTCCACTGTTCTTCATGACTGCTCCATGTAGATGTTGTGAATCTGACTGAGCTTTCAGACATGAGGATATTTTTGTACTAATTGTTCTGCTCGTGTTTTCTCATTTCTCTAAAGTTTTTGCATGTGGAGCAGCTCCTTCTCCCTGGAGACATTTTTATCTTGGATATAAATGACTTACCATCTACAAAGACAAATTAACTATATTTGTATGAGGATATTTGGGGGCTTTATTTTCTTCCACTTCATGGCAGAACCATAATGTTATCAGGCTTTCTATTTTGTTTTATTTCTTGGAAGTATAGTGATGGTTCCAGACTCCCGGTTGTGTCATTTTGGAATGAATATATTTTATTTTCTAAAGGCTTATTGTTTTTGTAGAATTTTTTAGCTTGTTCTTATATAAAATTAAATTTTCACTGGTGGAGTGGTGCATGCCTATAATCCCAGCATCTGGGGAGGCTGAGGCCGAAGGATCATAAAGTTAAATTTTTAACCTCAGCCCCTTACAAGGTCCTGAGCATGTTAGTGAGTACTATCTCAAAATGACAAATGTGCTAGAGATGTGACTTTATGGTTAAGTGCCCTGAGTTCAATGCCTGCTTTATTTATTTTTTAATATTTCCAAAAATATATAAATAAATAAAAGTAAATCTCTTGTAAGCTTCTTAAAAGTGTTTTAGTCTTTCACATTTGAAAGTATAATAAATGGATATTTATCTACAGAATAGAGGGGCCTTTTGCCAACTAGGTTCTAGTTTGCCTGGACATCATTTTGATAAGTCTCCAAATCACCTACTTTCACTCATATTTTTATGTTGTGAAGGCCAGCCCACTGAAGAATTCCTCTTGATCTTTTGCTCACCTCTGCTGATACTTGCTGCTCAGAAGCTAACAAATTTAAGTCCTTATTATGGTTTTGTGTCAGCAGTAGGTGCAGTGTTTGGCTGTTCCATCACTGTGCAGATCAAAACATGCTTAGGGATGTACATGGAGTGTCTTGTTTCACACCCAAACAGTGTTAGATAGGTGAAGACTTTTGGTTGCAAACCTGCTTCTTTACCACACCCTGGAATCGCTGCTGCCTTAGGTTTCTTTGCACCAGAATCATTCCAGGCAGGAAGAAACTATTTCACAACAGACAACCATTGCACATGTAGCCCAACCTTGATCAAAATTGTTTTGAGCAGAACATGCTTATGTGACACATGAGTGTACCATATGTTAATGGGGCTGCTTTTCAGAAGAGGTTTACAATCATTGGACATTCATTGTTGCTATGAGGTTTTCTGAAGGAGCCCTAATTAGGAAGGGCTGTTGTAGCTGGGGTTCCACCTGATATGTATGTGACGCACCTGTAGGCACCCGCAAACCTGAAGGTATTTAACCGGGTGAAAGCGGTCCGAGTTAGGAGAACGGAGAATTCAGTCAGTCGGGCATCACTCGGTCGGTCAGAAGAATATAGGCAGAGCGGTTACAGAAGAGAAACCAGATAGAAGAAGTAATGACTGGCCAGAGTTAGCCGAGGGCTCCAGAGGACTGGTCAGAGTAAGGCCGAGGCTCCCGAGGAAGACAGAAGACAGAAAAGCTAAGCTCTATCTTTCTTTACTCTAAGCTACTCTACTCTAAGCTAAGAAGAAAAATCTTTCTTTCCCTCTCTAAGCTCTAAGAAAGTAGAAGTAAAAGTAGTAAAAGCTTAACTCTGCCTCCGAGAGTTTTTCCTCCCGGTTTACGGTACCAGGCAGCTTACAGTTTTCTAAAGTAGTGTCTGCCGTTTATTAAGGAGATTGTTATGAGACATATAAAACTTTGTATAGGTGTTGATTAGACAAGGTGATATCTTTGGGCCACTGAGTTTTTCTAAGACATGTGGCATCTTTCCAATTATCCCATTCTGCTTTGACAGTAATCATGAGAAATGATCAAATTATTGTGTTTATTAATCATTATCCTTGTTTACTAGTTGACTAAATATGTTCTGAAGTAAATCACCTGAAAATTTCTTGTCGATCCCTTGGTGTAATCACACAGGTTTAGTTTAATCCCCAATTAACACATTGTGACAAACTGTGTGAAATGTCGTCTAAATGTTGTCTATATCGGAAGCTCCTTAGTGAGCCTATGCCCACAGTGTGTTGATGTGTTTTGATTGTAGGCGCTTCTTTAAGGATGGAACAATAGACTTTCAGAAGGAGACAAAAGATCAGTATATACCATGTTGTCTATATTAAGAGTGTAGGCCCAGTGAGCCAATGTGGTTGGCAGAATCTGTCTCAAATGCTGAGTTTTATGAATCCAGCAATTTTGTACTCAGTCACCTTTCTATTCTAAAAGTACATACTCACCTGAGTGCTAATATTACCTCTGTACTGCACAGGACTTTGTTAGGACTTATAATAGAGGTGCAACCAATAAAAACTTAGGAGTGACATGGAAGACTGTCTTACTGTGAGCCCACCAAAGGAAGAGTAAAAATCACTTTACTGTTTGCCTTTGGAGTGCCTGTGAGGAATTGAAAGCACTATAGTTTTGATGGACCAAATCATGGAATTGTGGCATTAATATGGAAGCCAGAGAATCATGTAAACATCATGACTGTTGAGTATAGATTTTTTATGCTGTAAGTCTATCCTGAAGTCCACTATACATTTCTGGAATACTTTAGATCTCGGTGACCTTTGAGGATGTGGCTGTGAACTTCACCAAGCAAGAGTGGGCTTTGCTGGATCTATCCCAGAAGAACCTTTACAGAGATGTGATGCAGGAAGTCCTCAGAAACCTGGCTTTTATAGGTAATACTGATATTTCTTTAATTAATGGAATAGAGAACTCATGTTTGTTTTGGTCACATAAATAAAACATGAAAAGGGAATTATTTGGTGAATTATTGAAGCAGAAAATGCACCTAGGACTTGGAAAAGCATTTTTAGTTTTTAAAAATGTATAACAATTGTTCTGGTTTGTAATATTAGGTAACAAATGGGTTGACAAGAATTTGGAAGATCAGATCGAAAATTCTGGGAGCAATCTAAGGTAATTGTACTCAATAAAGAAATTGTTGAGTGATTCTGAAATGTCATATAATTTTTTATAACAAACAAAATAATATGAACAATTTGAAATATATTTATTCTGATAAGATTTTTCTTACCAGAAATATGTACTTATTTCTACAAGTTTTTCAGTCTATTGAAAGTACCTGACATGCAAAATGTATTATGAATTGCACATGTGAAAACACCTATGTGGATAATAGCCATAGGGAAGCTGTCTTGCAATCAATTATTTCTTTTTAATATCTTTATTTTCAGGCAAATTGAACAAGTTAGCAAACCTAGGCTTTACCTGATGTTGGTAGGAATGTAAGCCCATCCTAGCTTTTACCTGATTTTACTAGTAATGTAAACCTAGGACCTATAAATAAATAGAATACCATGAATAAATCCTGCATTGATAATGTGCTGGTAATTTTTCAGAGAAGGCATATGAGAAACTTCAAGGTCAAACAAGATACTGTGGGGAAACTGTCAATGAGATTCCAATTCTTAACTGGAGATGGAAAATTTTTAATAGAGTAAATCCATGTGACTGCATTATGTGTGCAAACAACTTCATATGTCCTTCATTCCTTCATAGGCAGATCTCATCTCCCTCTGGACACAAACGCGATGAGCATGAGGAAGGTGAACAGAAAAGATGTGAATCGAAACAATACAGAAAATCTCTGGTTTCTCTCAAAAGGATTCAGACACAAATGTTAATAAAAACAGGAGATGGACCTTATAAAAGTGCAGTATGTGGAAAAGGCTTCATTTATCCCAGTTCCATTCAAAGTCATGAAGACACACATACTGGTTGGCAACACTGTGAATGTAAACAATGTGGTGAAGCCCTTTCTTCTCTCACAGGTGCTCAAGGATACATGAAAACACACAGTGGAATTAAAAGTTATAAATGGGAGGTATGTGGGAAAGCCTTTCATTTTCCTTCTTTATTTAGAAGACATGAAAGTCCTCATTCTGACGAGAAACTCTATAAATGTAAACAGGGTGGTTTAACCTTTATTTCACTCATGAGTCTCCAAAATCACATGTTCACGCACACTGAGAATGCACGTTTTGAATGTAAGATATGTGGGAAAGACTTTGCTTATCTCAGATCATTTAGAATACATCAGAAAATACATATGGGAGAAAAACCCTACGAATGTAAGCAGTGTGGCAAAGCCTTCAATAGTTCCTCTAACCTTAAGTTTCATCAGCAAATTCATACTGAAGAGAAGCCCTATGTATGTAAGCAGTGTGGAAAAGCCTTCAGTATTTCTTCTTGCCTTAAGAGACATGAACAAACACATACTGGAGAGAAGCCCTATGAATGTAAGCAGTGTGGCAAAGCCTTCAGTGCTTCTTCTTGCCTTAAGAGACATGAACAAATGCATACTGGAGAGAAGCCCTATGAATGTAAGCAGTGTGGCAAAGCTTTCAGTACTTCCTCTTGCCTTAAGGGACATGAACAAATGCATACTGGAGAGAAGCCCTATGAATGCAAGCAGTGTGGCAAAACTTCAGTACTTCCTCTCGCCTTAAGGGACATGAACAAACGCATACTGGATTGAAGCCCTATGAATGTCAACAATGTGGCAAAGCCTTCACTCAGTCCTCTAACCTTCACTCACATGAACGAATTCATACTGGAGAGAAGCCCTATGAATGTAAGCAGTGTGGCAAAGCCTTCACTATTTTTTCTAACCTTAAGGTACATGAACGAACACATACTGGAGAGAAGCCCTATGAATGCAAACAATGTGGAAAAGCCTTCACTATTTCCTCTCACCTTAAGTTACATCAGCAAATTCATACTGGAGAGAAGCCCTATGAATGTAAGCACTGTGGCAAAGCCTTTACTCAGTCCTCTAACCTTAAGATACATGAACGAACACATACTGGAGAGAAACCCTATGAATGCAAACAATGTGGAAGAGCCTTTGCTAGATCCAGTGAACTTCACATACATGAAAGAACGCATACTGGAGAAAAGCCCTATAAATGTAAGCAATGTGGAAAAGCCTTTGCTACATACAGGGAACTTCACATACATGGAAGAACTCATACTGGGGAGAAGCCCTATGAATGTAAGCAGTGTGGCAAAGCCTTCACTATTTCCTCTAATCTTAAGTTACATCAGCAAATTCATACTGGATTAAAGCCCTATGAATGTAAACAATGTGGCAAAGCCTTCACTCAGGCCGCTAACCTTCATTCACATGAACGAACTCATACTGGAGAAAAGCCCTATAAATGTCAACAATGTGGGAAAGCCTTCAATAGTCCCTCTCACCTTAAGATACATGAACGAACACATACTGGAGAGAAGCCTTATGAATGTAAGCAGTGTGGCAAAGCCTTCAATAGTTCCTTTAACCTTAAGTTACATCAGCAAATTCATACTGGATTGAAGCCCTATAAATGTCAACAATGTGGCAAAGCCTTCACTCAGGCTGCTAATCTTCAATCACATGAACGAACACATACTGGAGAGAAGCCCTATGAATGTCAACAATGTGGAAAAGCCTTCAATAGATCCTCTCATCTTAAGAGACATGAACAAACACATACTGGAGAAAAGCCCTATGAATGTAAGCAGTGTGGCAAAGCCTTCACTGAGTCCTCTAGCCTTCAGAGACATGAACGAACACATGCTGGAGAGAAGCCCTATGAATGTAAACAATGTGGAAAAGCATTTGCTACATCTTATCGTCTTCACATACATGGAAGAATGCACACTGGACAAAAGCCCTATGAACGTCAACAATGTGGAAAAGCCTTCATTACTTCCTTTTCCCTTCAGATACATGAACAAACTCATACAGGAAAGAAGCTTAATGAATGTCTATGAATGTCAAAAATTCAGCAAAGTCTATGATACATGAAGTCATCTTTACAGGCATAGATGAATGCATACATGAATGAAGACTTATGAATGTAAAGAATGTGAAAAAAAAAATCTGTGTTACATCCTCTCAGCTTCCATACGTGAAAAGAGACACACTGGAAAGAAGACCCATGAATGTAAACAATGTGAAAAATGTTTGGTACATCCCTTCTGCTTCTCTCATGTGAACGAATGCATGTGCAGAGAAATCTTTCTGATGAAAACAATTGGCAAAGTCTTTTGTTATTACTGTTTAAGTCATAAACATGAAGAAAATTTACTGGAGAAAAATATTTTGAATGCAAAATGTTGTAAATCAATATTTCATGTCCTCTTCAATGAAAAGAAAGGCATCACACTGCTATATATATATATATATATATATATATATATATATATATTACTGGGAATTTAGTCTGGTGGTACTCTACCAATGAGCCACATTTGTATACATTTTAATATTTTTTTTTGGGGGGGGGAGGTATAGAATCTTGCTGAGTTACTTAGGGTCCTGCTTAGGTGCTGTGGCTGGTCTCACCTATTAATTTTTTAACCTCAGCCTCCTGAGTTTCTGGGATTAAAGGCATACCCCACCAAATTGACTGAATGATTCTTTGAATATGAAAAATATGAGAAATCATTCCATTTTCCTGTTGCCTTAAAGGCCATTTTACTCACACTGGAAAACAAACATTCCGAATGTGGGGGATTTGCTACATCAGGTCAGTTTCACATCCCAGCAATATTTTTCTCCTCATATATAAAAATACTCATGGAGAAAAGCCCTGTGAATGTGAGAAATGTGGGAGATCTTCTAATTTTCCAGTTCCTTATAAATACTGGTAAGATTCTTGTTGAAAGTTTTATGGCAAAATTAATAAATCCCATGCAAGTAAGAACTATAATGTGTTTAGATGTTCTAGTTTTGTTCAGTTGTATGAAAGGACTGATACTGTGGAAAGTTCTGTGGAGAAGCAATTTGGGCAGTATTCAACTTTCACAGTTTCTTTTTTAATTTTGAGACATCTTCTCACTGGATTACTTTGGTACTAAGTTGCCTATGTTGGCTTTGAATTTGTGATCCTGCTGTCTCATCATGATAGAGTCATGCACTGCCTTCAGCAAACAACCACTTTTTTGAGAAAACCACTATAGGTGTGTGAAAATGATGTTTGCCTTCATTTCTCTTTTGTCTATTTACGGATAATGAAAATAAAACCTGGAGTGAATATGAGCATTGCATCAGCATGAAAATGTGGAAGTAACATGATTTTCTTGGCTCCATCTCTCCTATTTTTAGATTCAATTTTCTTGTATTTTATGTGTTTAGCATATGTAGTCTACTCTCACATGTTATGACATAATCTTATGTATACTATGATTGTATGTGTGTGTGTAAAATATAGTATGTAGTATAATTTTTTTTTACATAGAAGTATATTATATAGAAAAGTTTACTGGATTTGAACTTCAAATGTATTAATATTTATTTTCAGCATTTGAATTCTTTTTTGAGTTTTCATCTCTCTACCCTCCTTAAGTACGTTTTCTCTAATATTGTCCACTTTTTCCTGCTAAAGCCCTTTTAAAACTCTTGTCTTATAATCAAAAACCTTTTCTCCAATCATAATATCTTATGATTTTATATATCTTGTAAAAAAATAAACATTGTAAGAAGTTTTATGTATTACCAGGGTCAGAGAATGGAGAAGGAAGAGAAAAGGAAATCATTATTATTAACATCATCATCAGCAGCAGCAGCAGCATCATTATAGCCATCATCACATCTGGATTGCTTGAGCACTGAGCCCCAATCTTCTCCCTTTTTAATTTTATTTTGATAGAGAATCTTTCTAAGTTTTTTCCAAAAGCTTCACTGTCTTGCTGAGGCTGGGTTTGAACTTGCGATCACCATGCTATAGTCACCGAGATTAAACACATATTCTATCATGCCCAGCTCCTGGACATTTCTTGAAATCCTGGTGTAAATCAAAATGTGCCTCGTTTTTGTATAGTCCAGGGGTTAACCAATTCAGAAGCAAGAATTGCTTTTTAATGTGTTGATATATATTAACCTCCTTCAAGCATTAAGATTCTAGAATAATACTGATAATCATAAGAACATTAATTTACATTTTATATTCCAAAATTTTTTGTCCACTTGAACTAAACTTAAGTCTACTTGAAAAAGTATATCTTTGATAATTTCTTTTGATAACAGGGGTAAAAGGAGTATTTAAATATTTAATGGAACAAACTATTCAATTCTACTCATATCACATGATATAATGAACTTTAATTAATTATAATGAGTATTATCAGATTTTTTTTCAACAAATAATTGAAGATTTTCATCTTTGCATCATGAACCAGCTAAGCTCCTTGGCAGAATTACACAGGCTATTAAAAATGGCATGGTGCTCATGTGAGTGTTTTCTAGAGCATCAAGCGAAATTACAAAAGGAAACAGCTGGGAGGGGTGAGGTTTTCCACCCACACAAGCACAGTCATATGCACGTCCACTTATATGCAGGTTCAATTCACCCTTTTCTGTACATACATTCCCTACTGCATTTCTTTAATTCTCACAATGTAATGCAACTATTGATTTCTTTTATTTTTCTCACAACGTGCTTACCACTAGTCCTTCTTAAAAATCAATTGTTATTTCATGGCTTCACAACTTAGTCTTTTGTGTTTTTCTGAAGTATTATTATACATTGTATATGTTAGTGTAGATATTTCCACTTCAGCCTTAAGTACAGATTGGTGAAACGTCTCTTTTGTTCCTCCTTTTCTCCATTCTTTCCTTAAAGTTTCACCTTGGAGAGCTTCACTGCTGAGCTGTGCCATAGACCTTATTTTGTTGTTGTGGCACTGGGGATTGACAGGGGCACTCAACCACAGGGCCACATCCCCAGCCCTTTTTTTGTATTTTATTAGAGACAGGGTCTCACTGAGTTGCTAAGTGCCTCGCCGTGCCTGAGGCTGGCTTTTGAACTCACAATCATCTTGCTTCAGCCTCCCAAGTGCTGGGATGACAGGCATTCACTACCGTGCCCGGCTGCTATAGCCCTTTTAATACTTATATTTTGAGATTTGGTGAGGCTCACCTCAAACTTATTGTCACTCTGCCTCAGGTTCCTAGCAGCTGGGACCACAGGCATGTTCCCTGGTGTGCCCTGCAGCTGTCCTCTTCCTTTTCCTTGATACCTCATTGGTTTGTTGATGGCACTGGTATCACCACTCTGTCACTAGTTCTTGATCTATGTCTCATTTGTTGTGTTGTATTTAGGCACACTAAAGAGCATTAATAAACAGTGTCATTTGTATGTATTGTTTGGAGAAGCATCTTATGAAAATATATGTTGCACTATACTTAATTGAATTGCTTTGTCTTTTTTTTCTTTTTTTTTTTTCTTTTTTTTTTTTTTTTTTTTTTTTTTTTCTGGTGCCAGAGACTTCTGTAGTCCAGCTTCAGCAGTGGGGTGGGTTCTCGAGTGAATTATGAAGGAGCCAGGAGACATGAGAGTCAGAGGCTGAAATCCCAATTTTTATTTTCTCATGGCATGGTTTATATAGCATTACAAAGCTGTGAGGTTCTTTCAGAAGAAAATTAAGAAAAATCACAGTCATAAAATTCAGGGAAGTAGCAAAATCTGCTGATTACATTCCAGACATTTTGATCTTTTACCCAACATATTTTTAAGGTCTTGTGGAAACCACATTTATCTGAATGTTTTGTATCTCTGCCAAACTTTATCTGTAACCAGTTTAGGTCTGATTCATTCCTTATGAGCCATGCACTCTCTGAAGCCACTATTCCACACCACCTGTTTTTCTGCCTGATTGATGTTAATTTTTCTTCCCTGCTTTTATAGCACTATTGTGTTTCTGCTTAAATTCATTCTATTAACTCTAACTACTAGTCCTAACTTAAGGTCATAATGTCCTTTCTATGCCAAGGAGGGGAGAGCAGGAGTGATTTTAGTTATTGTTTCTACAGGGGAAGAGGAGTGGGGTTAAAGTCTTAGGGCCTTGCAACATAGTCATCCTAAGCTTATCAAAGAAAACTCTGTTTGGGGCTTTGTACTTTCATATCTGAACTCGGAGTCCACCTCGCTGCAGTTTACACACGTAGTCTCATTCCCTTGAAATATTGCTTCAGACTTAGTGGCCATATGAGCTGTAAGGAGAGTTTCAGGAACAGAAAAGATAATGACAACTCATCTTAGCACTATCTTTATGCCATATCTCCCTAGAGGATAATCACCTTGTGTCATCCACAGTGGGAGAGCCTTGCTCATGTAGGTCAAGAGAGAGAGATGTGGCAAGAGACCCCATCCTGCCTTGAGCATGCTAGGCAGGCACTTTAGCACTGAGCGCCCTCCAAGCTCTGGTCGTGAGTGTTTGCTGCTGCGGTGTGTGGACCCCACTGGTGAACCCGTCATTAGATGCCACTCTGAGTGTTTCCTCCAGAATGTGGTTTACCGACAGGCACCTGTTTTCTGCAGGTCAGAATGTGTGGTAGTCAGTCTTCTGTTTACTGTAACAAACACCCGAGGTCATCAAGTTATAAAGAAAAAAGTTTGACACGGTTTATGACAGGATTAAAAGGTGAGGCAGGCCATTTCCTGGAAGGAGGTGGGGGAAAGGGTGGGTTCAAGTTAGGACCAACTCTGAGACACAAGGTTTTTAGTGGACATTTAGGATAATTCTATAGCACCGTCTGTGGGTACTTTCACACAGCAACTGTAAATTGAGTAGTTTCTCTAGAAAAGAGGCAGACCACAAATTCTAAAATATCTGTCATCTGGTTCTTCATTGTATACATTGGCTGAGACACAAGGTTTTTAGTGGACATTTAGGATAAATTCTATAGCACCGTCTGTGGGTACTTTCACACAGCAACTGTAAATTGAGTAGTTTCTCTGGAAAGAGGCAGACCACAAATTCTAAAATATCTGTCATCTGGTTTTTCATTGTATACATTGGCTGCTGGGTAGGGTGCTGCACCCCTGCAATCCCAGTGACTCTAGAGGCTGAGGCAGGAGGATTGCCAGTTAAAGGTCAACCTCTGCAGTTTACGGAGACCCTGTCTCAAAAATTTTTAACAAATGGGCTGGGGTGTAGATCAGTGGTACAGCACCCACTGGTTCAATTCCTAGTATCTATAATGATGATAATAATAATGAGGAAAAGAAGGAGGAAAAGAAGGATGAGGAGGAAGAGAAGGAGGATTTTTCTATCTTTCCACCAGATGCTGATGGGCTAGAAGGGTAAGTGGTTTTTACCATTCCCCTCCCCTTCGTGGGACAGGTGGAGCTGTGGGTTGTGACTTTTACAGGCTGCACCAATGGGAAAGAAATTTTCTAATTTCCAGGACTGTTGAAAAATTATCTTATCTGGCTAGTGAAGGAGTGAATATAATTTTATTGTTTTAAGCCATCCACGTTGGTGGTGATTGATCATTACAGTTCTAGATAATTGATGTAATATCCCATAAATGTAAAACTCATATTGTGAGAAAAAGAAAATCATTTTTCTCTGAAGATTGAAAGCTAAACATTTCCGAAAAGATAGGGAAAGGGCCATTTGAGACACACTTAAAATGTTTTATGGCGTTGTGAATAATAATTTAGAGTAATATACAATTCAAGATTTCATGGATTTTGATACCTGCATATGAAATCAAATTATAGAACTAAATTTTTATCATATGTAGACAAAATATTCTAGAAAAAGTGGCCTTTCAGGGGCCATGTTCCTACCTCAGACTACTGCAGCATTAAATATTTCATGCAAACAAGACTTTGTACTTCAGCAGAAACGTTCTTCCTAGGAGGGTCCAAAAAGGATCTTTTTTTCCTATAAATAATTATTCCTATGTTGTTACTGAAGGGCAAGAGGGATAGGGAAGCCGTTCCCAAAACAACAACAACAAAACAACTGAATTAAAACCACTGTTCATTTATTAGAAGTTTCAGGTGATGATCTCTAATTCATGAAGGCACCGCTGGAAATGAAGGTGTCTATTCCTTGAAGGTAAGGAGGAGTTTGAGTAGGAAAAGGAGGAGGAGAAGGATGAGGAGGAGGAAAACGAGAAGAAGGAGAGAAAAGGGAGAAAGAGTAGAAGAATGAAGAAGAGGAGGAGGAGGAAAAGGAGAAGATAAGGAAAGGAGAAAGAGGAGGAGAAGGAGGTGAAGGAGTAAAAGAAGGAGGAGGAGAGAAGGAGGAGGAGAGAAGGAGGAGGAGGAGAAAGAAAAGGAGGAGAAGGAGTAGGAATAGGTGGAAAAGAACAAGGAGGAGATGATGGAGAAAAAGGAGGAGGAGGAGAATATGGAGAAGAAAGAGAAGGAGAAGGAGGAGAAGGAGAAAAAAGAGGAGGAGGAGAAGAAGGAGGATGATGATGAGGAGGAGTATAAGTAGTAGAAGGAGGTGATGGAGGAGGAGATGAGAGGAGGAGGAGAGGAGAAGGAGAAAGAGAAGTAGAAGTAGGAGGATGAGGTGCTGGAAAAGGAAGAGGAGAAGATGGAAGAGATGGAGAAGGAGGAAGGAGGAAAAGGAGAAAAGGAGGAGGAAGAGGAGAAAGAAGAGGAGGAAGAGAAACGGGGATTTTGAGGAGGAGGAGAAGGAGAATGAGGAGGAAGAGGAGGAGGAGGAAGCAGAGGAGGAAAAAGAAAAGGAAGAAAAAAGGAGAAGTAAGATAAGGAAGAGGAGGAGGAAGAGGAGAAAAAGAGTTGAAGAAGGAGGAGGTGGTGGAAAAGAAAGAGTAGGAGGAAGAGGAGAAGATGGAGAAGGAGGAGAGGGAGATGGAGAAGAAGGAAAAAACAGGAGGAGGAGAAGTAGAAGGAGAGTAGGAGTAGAAGTAGGAGAAGGAGGTGATGGAGAAAGAGGGGAGGAGAAGGTGATGGAGGAGGAGGAGAGGAGAGGAGAAGGAGGAGTAGAAGGAGGAGCAGGAGATGATGGAAAAGGGGGAGGAGGAGAGAAAAAAGATAAAGAGATGAAGAAAGAAGGAGTAGGAGGAGAAGGAAGAGATGATGGAGGAGATGGAGAAGGAACTGGAGGAGGAGGTGATGGAGAAGGAGGAGGTAATACCTGGTTTGGAGACTACCTGAGGTCATGTTGTTGGAGGTCTTATTGAACGAGGTGATGTTTTTGGTGAGAAAAGCAGGCACCAGATT
Source organism: Tamias sibiricus (assembly GCA_025594165.1). NCBI lineage: Eukaryota > Metazoa > Chordata > Mammalia > Rodentia > Sciuridae > Tamias > Tamias sibiricus. Next base: position 4,098,490 of record CM046667.1, on the reverse strand, counting down.
CCCTCCCAGAGTCCTGGGAAGTGTTTCAGAATCGCCAACACCCTGATTCTGTCCCAGTAACAATCGTATCAGACCTCCCGCTTCCAGAACTTTATCGTCCATTTTTGCTTGTGAAAGTCATCCAGTTTGGGGCAATTTGTTAGAGCAGCCACGTTGGACAAATATGTTGCTTTTTCTACTTTCCTTTTGTACGTATTTCCCCCAAAACTATGTGCAGTAGCATTTTCCCCTCCAAATACTCTTAGCTGATTTCTATAAATTATATTACAGTATTTGTTCTTCCTCAGTGTGTTTTAATATGATTTTTCATTTCTAAGCTTGATTTAGGGTTGTATCCAAAGGTCCTATTCAACCCTGTTCACAGCTGTCCAGTTTCTTGCAGAATTTTCACCAAATTTGCATCAAGCATTTTAATAAAGCAACTTGCTCAAACATGTGTATGTTTTAAGAAATTGGTTATTAACGTCAGAGGAGGCCTGGAAAGCCCTCTCCTCTCAGGAGGAGGGTTATATTAGACACGATTAAACAGGAGTCACTGAGGCAGTGTAGACCTTCCACATCAGCTCAGGATGGGCCTCACCTGGTCATGTGACTCTTGCTCTGAAATAAATGAGAAAACACCTGCAGGATTTTAAAGCAAGTTTGTTTTTGGTACCAAGATCGACCCCAGGGGTGCTCAGCGACTTTTTATTTATTTTTTATTTTTATTTTGGGCCTCACTAAGTTGCTGAGGCTGGACTCCGACTTGAGATCCTCCTGCCTCAGCCTCCTAAGTCACTGAGATCACAGGCGTACAGCACCGTGCCTGGCACTCAGTTTCTACTTTCATTGTGTCGGGGTCTGAGTCCTTCTTGCTGCTCAATCCCTGGTGGCTTCTTTCAGAACTGACCCCCCCCCCCTTTTTTTTTCCCCTCCTGTCTAAACTAAGTGAAACTTTTTGCTCCATCACCTGCCTCAGGTATTTTGTTACAGTGACATAAACCGACAGATGCCCCAAGGCCACGCCCCCCTGCCTAGCTTCAGATGCCAATCATGAGCCCATATTGCTGTGTCTGAGGGACAGGCTCCAGATTGAGGTCCTTATATCTCCCTGTTTTCTTCAAACATGAGCGCATCTTAGGAGGTGGGACTCTGGGAGGGACTGAGGTCAGGAGGTGCAGCCCATGAATGGGATGAACATTCTTATAAGAGACCCAGAGATCTCCCTGCCTTTCCACCCTGTGAGGACCCAGGAGAAGGCGCCATCTATGGGCCAGGAAGCAGCCCTCAGCAGACCCCAAGATTCCACCCTGCCTGGACCTCCAGCTGCAGCCTCCAGGGTTGTGATAGATCCATGCAGCTGTCAATAAGCCACAGCGCACCCCGAGTGCACTGTGCCTTGGACTCTAGAACACTCCCAGCTCCGCGTCGGGGTGGGGCTTCCCTTCTGTCCAGATCACAGGCCTAGGTGGAGGTGGGATGCTCAGAGGGACTTACTGGGGCTCAGCTGCTCATGTGTTCCCACTGTTCCCACCGCCCAGCTCTGCTAATGGAGCCAGGTCCCGCCCCCTCATGGAGGCTGAGCTGCAGGGTTTTTCTTGTTGTTGTTTTGTTTTGTGTTTTGTGGTACCAGGGATTAAACTCAGGGGCACTCGACCACTGGGCCACATCCCCAGCCGTTTTTTGTATTTTATTAGAGACAGGGTCTCACTGAGTTGCTCAGTGCCTCGCCATGGCTGAGGCTGGCTTTGACCTTGAGATCCTCCTGCCTCAGCCTCCCAATGCTGGGATGACAGGTGTGTGCCACCATGCCCGGCTGAGCTGCAGTTTTAAGCTGAATTACTGTTTAGGGCGCCTTAGCCAAAGCGTCCCGACCCCGGCAACATGAGAAAGTAGCTGGATTCTGGGGCCTCTGATGATCTCTGCAGAGGCCGGGGCCCCGTGTCAGGATAGAGCTTTAGTTAATTGACCATCGAGAGGCCGCGACCTCCACACTGTTTAATTTATGAATTTCTCCGCGAGCCACGGGCTGTTTATGAATGACAGACCCGCCAGGCTCACTTGCCACCAATCTGCTCAAGTGCCCCGGATGGGCATCTAGGGCAAATAAAGGGAGCTGCCTCTGAACTCAGGAGCGTGACCACAGGTGTGCCCAACCACACCGGTCCCTTTTCTCCTAGTTGTTTTTCTTTTTTTGTACAGGGATTGAACTCATGGGCACTCAACAAGTGGGCCACATTCCCAGCCCCTTTTTGTATCTTATTAGAGACTGAGTCACACTGAGTTACTAAGTGTCTCACCATGGCTGAGGCTGGCTTTGAACTCGCAAGCCTCCTGCCTCAGCCTTCCAAGTGCTGGGATGACAGGCTTGTGCCACCGCGTCTGGCTGACCGGGATGGATTATTATACATAGTTTCGGTGTAACCCAATATCACTCTGCAGTGCATATATATGTATGATTCTTCTGTATCAAATAAATAAGTGAAAACCCTCCGAAACATGAAATCACTGGCACATGCATTGGAATCATTATTTGACTTCTTTTTTATGACAAGTGATTCTGGTTCAAGTGATGGCTGTAGAATTTCCCTTGATTCTGCTCTGTTAATTCTGATTCATATTAATAATGATCATTTTTGTTGGCTGCCATGGAACCCAGGCCTGTAATCCCAGGGACTTAGGAGGCTGAGGCAGAAGGATCGAGAGTTGGAGGCCAGCCTCAGAAAAAGTGAGGCCCTAAGCAACTCAGTGAGACCCTGTCTCCAAATAAAATACAAAATAGGGCTGGGGATGGGGCTCAGTGGTCGAGGGCCCCTGGGACCAATCTCCGATTACCCCTACTCCTCTATCCACCCCACAAAAATATAAATTAAAAAAAAAAAAAAGAAAAGAAAGAAAGAAAGAAAAGAAATCACGTTTTAAGTCCTCAGGGTCTTTTGCTTCTCCTCACATGAAATAAAGCCAATTGAGTGGTGCTGCCACCCTCTCCTCCCCGTTTCTGTCTCTCTGTGCGGAAATCCTTCAGGCCTACGCACACAGTCTTGGCATTCCTGTCTGATTAAGAAGGCTCCCATTAAATCTGAGCCCAGCTCTCTGGGCTTGGCCTTCTGAGACTCTCAGAGGTGTTTAAGCAGGTCTCGACACAAAGACAGAAGACCTTTTATTTTCTACAGCGTTTTGTTTCCTAAAGCTCAATCTTCTATTCCATTTTTTAAGAGGCATTTTAGCAAATGGTGTATGAAATAGAAAAAAAAAAAAATTTTTTTTTTTTTTCTGTAGGGTTTTGCAGTAAAGGGCACGGATATGTTCAGACCAACTCTGAAAGTCTGTGCAATATGTGCTCATTATTTGCAAGGAATGGTGTGGATTCCCTGGTGAATGAAGTGTGCTTTTGGTCTTAAGAGGGTGGTGACTCTGTAATCTATGAGGGCCAGGAGCTCAGTCCTTCTGAGGTGGTAAAATGAAAGATGATGATAGGTCTTAAATGAGACAGAGCTTGGTGGGCCAGGTGGTGCACGCCTGTCATCCCAGCACTTGGGAGACTGAGGCAGGAGGATCTCGAGGTCAAAGCCACCCTCAGCCATGGTGAGGCACCTAGCAACTCAGTGAGACCCTGTCTCTAAATAAAATACAGAAAGGAGCTAGGGATGAGGCCTAGTGGTCGAGTGCCCCTGAGTTCAATCCCTGGTACAAAAAAAGTAAAAAAAAAAAAAAAAAAAAAAAAATTAAAAAAAAAAAAAAAAAAAATCTGCACACAGCAGAAGAACCAGGGCCCAGCACAGATGCCCCCAATAAGAAGACCCTTGTCCCAGGGTCCCCTTAGCTTAGCACGCAGATATCCCAGGCCCTGCAAGCAACCATGGAACTAGAATCCAGCACCCTACAGATTCCAAACGCAGAGCCTGGTGGAGCTGAACTCGCATGGATTCATTGAGGGGGGGGGTGGGGCTGTCCCAAGACCCTTGGTGAGATGAAGAAACGGGGCCCCTGTGCCACCCTAGCTGTCTGGAGGCTTATCTTGCTCAGGGCCAACCCGGATTAAACAGCTACCAAAGCCCCAGCCTCGCTGGGCGGCGGGGACTGGGGATACCCCGTTTCCAGGTTCCACCCCGGAGGCCCAGAGAAGTTAATGGGATTAAGCCGCCGCGGTCCACAACGCGCGCCCTTCAGCTCGGTGGGCGGAGACTCTGGCGGGGGCTGATCGCGCGCCCAGGCCTGGGATCAAGGTCCTGCTGGGCGCCGGCGCTCAGCCACGGGATCCACGGCGCAGAGGGGCGCACGCAGGACCGCGGGACGGCCTTGCCCTCCGCCAAATGCGTGGGACCCCCGGACGCGGCCCCACTCAGGCCCGGGGAGGGGAGGAGCGCGGGCCCCTGGGGAGGAGGCGGAGGTGCCCGGAGAGAGCGAGTAGCCGAATCCTAGTCCTTGGCGAAACCCAGCCCCAGGCGCCTTCTCTGCGAGGCCGGGAAAGCAGCGCTGGGGTGGGGCGCAGAGGGAGGGTGGGGGACCGAGCAGGAAGAAAGGGGCGCAGGCGGAGCAGGAAGGGGGCCAGGGCCCCACCCCCTGGCCTCGGAGACTCGCCTTCCTCACGCTGAGATACTCTGGCCTCCGAACCCCTCCACGACCCTCTCCGTGCCCCATCACGGCCTGTCATCCCAACACTAGGTCAGCATAGATGCTCTTCAGTGTCGCCCCCACTATCACCCGCTTCTCGGCCCCTCCCCATTCTGAGCCGGGACCCCCACCCCAAGTACATGCCCTGTGTTCACCTACCCATCCATGGGCAGGTCCCCCAGTCTTTATAAGGCATGTCCCCTGGACCACCTTGGCACGGCTGTGGCCCCTCCAACCCCAATCACACACATTTTAAGATGCGCAGCGCAATGCCCGGGTCTCCCCTGTGAGGTCGAAGCCCTTTGTCCCCTCCGGGTACCCTCCCCCAGCCATGGCCTGTCACACACACGCAGTTAAGACACAATCCTGCCCCGCCCCAAACCCGAAGGTGACCCCCCACTGAGACTCAGGTCCGGTCCCCTCCCCATATGGCCGTCTCGCTCCCTCGCTCCCTGAAAACCACACAATCCTGACCCGGGGCCGGCTGGAGCCACCCCCACCTCAGGCACGCCCCTCACCCCCTCCTCGATGCTCCTGGTGAGTCCTAGGAACAGTCTAAGCCACTGCTGTCCTGTTCCCGAAACCCTCTCTCCCCTCCAGCCAGCACCGAAGGTCCCTACAACACTAAGGCCCACCCCTGGACCCCGGCGGCGCCCCTTCCCCTCCTAAGTCAGGCTCCCATCTGTTTCTTGGTGCTTGGTCCCCCCACCCCCCAAGCAAGCTCCCTGGTGCTCAAAGCTAAGGCACGCCCCTGTCCCTCCCCCAGCACGGCCACCCCCTCTAGGACACGCCCCTTGCTAGCCCCACCTAAGGCCTTGTAACCCCTTAGGCAGGCCCCATTTTGCTCCTTGGCGCGTCCCCCTCTCAGCCTCAGCTCTGGGGTGGCCAGCAACACTAAGGCACGCCCCATTACCCACCCCCAGTAGGTCCACTTCCCACTCTAGGACACGCCCCTTTCCCCACCCCCAGCAGGCCACTCCCCCACCCTACGACACGCCCCTTTCGCAACCCCCAGCACGTCCACTCCCCCCACTCTAGGACACACCCCTTTTGCCACCCCAGCACGTTCACCCCCCCACTCTAGGACATGCCCGTATTTCCACCCCCAGCACAGCGACCTCCTCTAGGACACGCCCCATTCCCCACCCCCAGCACAGCCACCCCCACTTTAGGACACGCCCCTTGCCCCACCCCCAGCAATTCATCTCCAACTCTAGGACACGCCCCTTGTCCCACCCCCAGCAGGCCCGCCCCCTTTCCAGCACATGCCCAGTCCTGCTCCTTGGCTCCTGAGTTCCGCCCCAGCGCAGCTGCGCCCGCCAACACCTCCCCCCTACTATAAAAGGCTGCATGCAGACCTTGAGGTTATCCTATCCTTGTCCTCACCAGCTGGGTCCCCCTCCCAGCAGTAGGACACGCCATTCCCGCTCCCAGGCCGCCCACTGCGAACCCCCCTCCCGCCACACACCTCTTCCCCCCTACCCCCCCCCCCCCCGTGTCCCTCCAGCAGGGAGACTGGCCTCCGGTCCCCACCCCCACTGTGCCATCTCATCCCCTCCCCAACCCCCACCCCATCCCCCTCACTAGGGTACGCCCCCCCACTCCACCCCTACCCTCCAGGTACCCTCCCCCAGCAGAACTTTGCCCCCTATCCCCCCCACACGCTGTGAAGTCACAGTGACTCCGCCCGCCCTCCCTGGTTACCTCACCACCAGCGCGTCCTGGACTGCAAAGTCCTGCAAGTCCTGGGGCTGGTTGAGTCCAGGGCCCACCTAGGGAATCTCCTAGTCCCTTTTAAGAGAAGCCCCTGGTGCACTGGGGCTGTGGGGCACCTCACCGCCTATTCAGCTGCTCCCAGGAAATCTTGTCTGCTGGCTAAACTTCATCTCTGGCTTTGAATGCCCCATCTGTGGTTTTAAAATCCAAGTGTCCTCGCAGGTCCTGATCCTCCCAGCGCCTCGTCTGCTGCTTGGAGGAGCCCTGGAGCACTCCGCCCTTTGGGCAAAAGCTCCTGCAAGCCACCAGCCACCTCCTGGCCCTAAGAGGACCCGAAAAGGCAGGCACCGGGCTCTGAACCCCAACTCTTGCCACGTTGTGCTGCCCTTTGCTGAGAGTTGAGCTCAAATGACCTTAACACAGGAGGAGCTCAGACAGGAGGAGGAGGTGTGTGGACAGGTCTGGGGACAAACCAAACTCAACTAAGACTTGCAAAACAAGAAAGGGTGTTTCCAAGGGTCACCACGTGTGTTTTGTGATGCCTGCAGTAGCGAAAAAACGTCTGCACAGATGCACTCAGTAATTGTTTCTTAATTTAAGCGTAAGAAATTTATCAGGACTCCGTTCCCCGATGTGCAAAAAAAAAAAAAAAAAAAAAAAAAGGAAAAATAACAAGTGAAAAACGTGTAAGTCAGGCATTTGTTACAGCACGTCGTTATAACTGTTTTATTTTGAATTGCTTCTGTGAATCTCTTGCTGTGTCTAGATTATAAATCATACATTATTCTAGGCATGTATGTATAATGGGAAAATACTGTCTATATAGGGTTAAGGACTACATGAAATTTCAAGCATCCTTAGAATTTTGAAATGTGTCCCAGCGGGAAAAACAGGGCACTTCTACAGAGTTTTCCTGGGGTTAAAGAGGAGGGAAGTTTCTTAATTTGAGGGCTCAGGTTCCAATTCTTTGTTAATAACCTCCAGTTTAGGAGCAGGGGGGAAATGGTCCTCTATCAGAGTTTTTCTTGATTGTGTGACAACAGTAGTTGACTCCATTCTGGTTTGCTTTGGACTGTTGGACCCAGTGCAAAAGCAGAGAGTTCCCACAGGCTGGATAATTCTCCTGGGGCTCAGTAGGCATCGTAGAAGTTCAGCAGTGTCCCTGCCTTCCACAGGCTGGAAGCCAGAATGGAGCCCTCACCCTGACCTATGTCATCTAGATGTGCATGCTGTTTACACCTCACATTAACTAGCTGCACTGCAGTATCTTATGTTGCATGCCAAATCCTACACATTTATTTTCTACCTTTTGTATTCCTCTGCAGGGACTCCATGCTACTTCTCCTCTTTGTATGTTAGCTTCTGTGGACCTGTGAGCTGAAATCACCAAAGCCTCCAAGCCAACCATCCTACTGAGCTTGGAGGATAATCTGGGCATCAGGGATGTTGGTTGCTATGGGAACGATGCACTAAGATATACAGCTGGGTTTTTGTGGTGGGGTGTGCTGTTTGTGTAGTTAGTGGAAGGATTTAAGTACACAAAAAAATTGGCCTGTGTAAGTGAAATTTCTTTGTGCTGCAGAACTCAGCACCAAAACAGTTTATTTTCCAACAGTAAAAATAAGGTCTTAAGGCGGGCTCAATGGTGCACACCTGTCATCCCAGCACTTGGGAGGCTGAGGCAGGAGGATCGCGAGCCTCAGCAATAGAAAGGCATTTAGCAACTCAGTGAGACCCTGTCTCTAATAATATACAAAAAAAAAAAAAAAAAAAAAAAAGGCTGGGGATGTAGCCCAATGGTCAAGTGTCCCTGGATCTTTCACTAACCACATCTGCAGAAACCCAGTTTCCACACAAGGTCCAACTCACAGGTTCTGGGGGTCAAGATGTGAACAGGGCCATCCTCTTACAGTGGTTTCCTACTCCCTCCACAAGCTCCAGGGAGTTTCCTTCCTGCCTTTTCCAGCTCCTGGGGCTCCAGGTGGCACTTGGCAGAACAATAAGGTGGGCCCTCAAAAGCTGAAGATTGAATCACAATATGACCCAGTACTGCCACTCCTAGGTTCCATCCATCCACCCACCTATCAAAAAACCACCTATCCATCCACTCATCCAACAATCCATCCACCCATCTATCCACCTAAGTATTTATCCATCCATTCACCCATCTATCCATGCACCTATCCATCGACCCATCTATCCACCCATCCATCCATCCATCCATCCATCCATCCATCCAACCAAATATCCATCCATCCATCCATGCACCTATCCATCCATTCATCTACACATCCACCCATCCACTCATTCATCCACCAATCCATCCATCCACCTATCCACCTATCCACCCTTCCATCCACCCAAATACCCACACATCCATCCATCCATCCATCCATCTATCCATCCATCCATCCTTCCATCCATCAGTTTGTTCCTGTGTTCTCTATTCTATATCATTTGTCTACATGTCTATTTTGGTGCCAGTATCATGCTGTTTTTGTTACTATTGCTCTGTAGTATAATTTAAGGTCTGGTATAGTGATGCATCCTGCTTCACTCTTCTTGATAAGGATTGCTTTAGCTATTCTAGGTCTCTTATCTTTCCAGATGAATTTCATGACTGCCTTTTCTATTTCTATAAGGAATATCATTGGGATTTTGGTTGGAATTGCATTGAAACTGTATAATGCTTTTGGTAATATAGTCATTCTGACAATATTGATTCTGCCTATCCAAGAACAAGGTAGATCTTTTCATCTTCTAAGGTCTTCCTTAATTTCTTTCTTTAGTGTTCTGTAGTTTTTGTTATAGAGGTCTTTCATGTCTTTGGTTAAGTTGATCCCCAAGTATTTTATTTTTCTTGATGTTATTGTGAATGGGGTAGTTTTCATCATTTCCCTTTCAGAGAAATTGTCACTGATATACACAAATGCCTTTGATTTATAGGTGTTGATTTTGTATCCTGCTACTTTGCCAAATTCATTTACTAGTTCTCAAATTTTCTGGTGAAATTTTTTGGGTCTTCTAGGTATGGAATCATATCATCAGCAAACAGTGCTCATGTGAGTTCTTATATTCCTATCTGAATCCTTTTAATTTTGTTCATCTGTCTAAATTCTCCAGCCAGCATTTCAAGTACTATGTTAAATAAAAGTGGTGAAAGGGTGCATTCCTGTTTTATTCCAGTTTTTAGAGGGAATGCTTTCAATTTCTCTCCATTTAAAATGATGCTACCTGGGGCTTCGCATAGATAGCTTTTATAATATTAAAATACATTCCTGTTATCCCCAGTTTTTCTAGTGTTTTGAACATAAAGGATGCTGTATTTTGTCAAATGCTTTTTATGCATCTCTTGAGATGATCACATAGTTGTTATCTTTAAGTCTATTGGTGTGATGTATAAAATTTATTGATTTCCGTATGTTGAACCAACCTTGCATCCCTGGGATAAACCTCACTTGATTGTGGTGCATTTTATCTTTTTGATGTTTTTGTATTCAATTTGTCAGAATTTTGTTGAAGATTTTTGCATGAAGGTTCATTAATGATTTTGGTCTGAAGTTTTCTTTTTTGGACTTGTCTTTGATTTTCTGAATCAGTGTAACATTGGCCTCATAGGATGAGTCTAGAAGAGCTTTCTCTTTTTCTATTTTCTGAAATAAATTGAATAGTATTGGTATTAGTTCTTCTTTGAAGGTCTTGTAGAACTTGGCTGTGTTTCATCAGGTCCTGGGCTTTTCTTGGTTGGTAATTTTTTGACAGCATCTTCCATTTTCTCACTTGACATTGATCTGTTTAAATTGTGTATAACCTTCAGATCCAGTTTGGGCAATTCATATGACTCTAGAAATTTGTCAATACCTTCAATATTTTCTATTTTGTTAGGGTACAAGTGTTCAAAATAATTTCTAATTATCTTCTAGATTTCTGAGGTGTTTGTCATGATATTTCCTTTTTCATCATGGATGGTAGTAATTTGAGTTTTTATTTCTTGTTTTAGTTAGTGTGGCTAAGGGTCTGTCAATTTTATTTAGTTTTTTCAAAGAACCAACTTTTTGATTTGTCAATTTTTTCAATTTTTTAATGTTTATTTATTTGCTTTAGTTTTACAAAAGCTTTTATTTTTATGTGGTGCTGAGGATCAAACCAGGCCATGCACATGCTAGGCAGGCACTTAATCGCAGAGCCACAACCCCAGCCCTTTCTGTCATTTTTTATTTAGTTTCAATTTCATTAATTTCAGCTCTGATTTTAATTATTTCCTGTCTTCTACTGCTTTTAGTGTTGATCTGTCCTTTTTTTTCTAGGGCTTTGAGATGTAATGTTTAGTCATTTATTTGTTTTTTTTTTCCTTCTTTTAAAAAAATGAACTCCATGCAATGAATTTTCCTCTTAATTCTGCCTTCATAGTGTCCCAGAGATTTTGATACGTTGTATCTGTGTTCTCATTCAGCCTCCCACCTTTCGCGCCCGGCTCAGAGATTTTTTACGTTGTATCTGTGTTCCTCCTTAAATATCCTCCTTTATGTCTTTTGCAACCCCTTCCTTGTTCATTCACTAGCATGTTGTTATGCTCCAGGTGTTGGAGTAACATTTTTTATTTTTTTTATTATTGATTTCTAATTTCATTCCGTTACGATCTGATAGAATTCAAGGTAGTAGCTCTACATTTTTATATTTGCTAAGAGTGGCTTTGTGGCATAATATATGGTCTATTTTAGAGAAGGAGCCATGCGCTGTTGAGAAGAAAGTATATTTGTTCACTGAGAGATAAAAACTATCCTATATATGTTCGTTAAGTGTACGATGTTAATTGTATTAATAAGGTCTAAAGTTTCTTTACTTAGCTTTTGTTTGGACGAACTATCCAGTGTTAAAAGAGGTGTGTTGAAGTCTTCTAGAATAATTGTGTTGTGGTCTATTTGACTCTTGAACTTAAGACTGGTTTGTTTGATGAATGTAGGTGCTCCTTTATTTGATACATATAAATTTATTAATGTTATGTCTTGTTGATGAATGGTTCACTTAAGCAGTAAGAAATATCCTTCTTTGTCCTTTTGATTAACTTTGGCTTGAAATCCACCTTATTTGATATGAGAGTGGAAACCCCTGCTTACTGCCACAGCCCATGTTAGTGGTAAGATTTTTCCCAGCCTTTCACCTTCAGTCTATTGATGTCTTTCTCTATGAGGTGAGTTTCTTGGAAATAAAATATTGTTGTATCTTTTTTTTTAATCCAGTCTGACAGTCTGTGTCAGAATGGTCAGTTTAGGCCATTAACATTCAGGGTTATTGAGATAAGATTATATTTCCATACTTTTTTTTTTTTTCTTTTGCATTTAAATTGATTTGGTTTCGCTTTTGGCTAGTATTTCCTTTAGTTTAATATCTCCCTTTGCTTCCTTTTTGTTATTTTTCTTTTCTTTTTCATGGAATATTTTGCCAAAAATGCTCTGTAGTGCAGGCTTTTGAGTTGTGAATTCTTTTAACTTCTGTTTATTGTGGATGGTTTTTATTTCATCTTCAAATCTGAAGCTTAATTTTGCTGGATATAAGATTCTTGGTTGGCTTCCATTTCTTTCAGAGCTTGATATATATTGTTCCAGGATGTTTTAGCTTTTAAAGTCTGGGTTAAAAAATCTGCACATAATCTACTTGATTTTCCCCTATATGTAATCTGATTCCTTTTCTCTCGTGGATTTTAATATTCTCTACTTACTCTACATGTTAGGCATTTTCATTATAATGTGCCTTGGTTTGGATCTGTTGTGATTTTGTACATTCGGTTTGGGTAAGCCTCTTGAACTTGGTTTTCCCATTCATTCCTCATGTTTGGAAAATTTTTTCTGCTATTATTTCATTGAATAAATTACTCATTCTTTTGGTTTATAACTGTATACCTTCCTCGATCCCAATAACTCTTAAATTTGGTCTTTTAATCTATCCCATATTTCTTGAATGTTCTGATCATGATTTCTTACCATTTCACTGTGTGATCTACATGTTTTTTTTCAAGATTTTATATTTCGTCTTTATTACCGGAGGTCCTGTCTTCCAAGTAGTCTAATCTGTTGGTGGTGCTTTCAATTGAACATTTAACTTAGTTTATTGTTTTTTTTTTTTTTTTAGAACCTCTATTTCCCTAGTGAAGTAATCTTTTGCTTTTTTTTTTTTTTTTTTGTGTGTGTGTGTGTGTGTGTGTGTGTGTGTGGTACCAGGGATTAAACTCAAGGGCACACGACCACTGGCTCACATCCCCAGAATAATTTTTTGTATTTTATTTAGAGATAGGGTCTCACTGAGTTGCTAAGTGCCTCACCATTGCTGAGGCTGGCTTTGAACTCACGATCCTCCTGCCTCAGCCTCCCAAAGTGCTGGGATTACAGGCGTGCGCCACCGTGCCCAGCTTTTTGCTTCTTGTATTTGTTTAGGAAGTTTTTATTAAAAATGATCTTTTATTACCTGTATTTGATCTTTTCTATCATTCTTCAGGTCATTGAAAATTTTGATTATGTACCTTCTGAACTTCTTCTCTGTCTTTTCATCTGCTGTGCTTGCCATGGAATCTACTAAAAAGGCATGTTGATTTGTTTAGAAAAATTTTTTCCCTTTTTTTTTTTTTTTTAATATTGCTTGTGTGACTTATCTTCTACCACAATGAAATCTTCACTTTTTCATTTTTACCTTAAAACCTTATGATGCCCCTGTTGTACAATGTTATCAGATTCCCATATAAACACTTTACACTTTAAAACCAGACATTTTCTATTCAAATGTTCACAATTTGGTCACAATGTACAGAATTAGTGAATTCAAATATTGTCCCCAATATACCCTCTAGGTTTGTAAAGATGTTTATAATTTCTGATATTGGACACTTATGTGATATGCTGAGGAGGAAGGAGGTGAGGATATTGTGTTATTATTTCTTAGGAAGTGTGAAAGAGAAATGAATGTAGTTTAATATCAGCAGGAGAGAGAGGAGATGAATTGGAGTGAACAAATTAGAGTGAAGAATGAGGTGTATATAAAGCAAATTTATGTCTATGTTAAGAGAAATAAAAAATGTCAAAGTAGTAGAAATTGGTGAAAAGAGAAGAAAAAGAAAGTCAAAATTGAAAAGAAACTATATATAACACAGCTTTGATATACTATTTATTTGCCCCACTTCTCAAAATCCTTATTCATATATAAAACTTGGTTTCACATAGGTTGAGAGTGTGAGGCAGGGGAGTAAGTAGGTAGAGGGCAGAAGAGGAAAAAATAAAAATAAAAATAAAGGAGAAACAAGACCAACCAACCAAACAAAAAACTGAAAAAGAAGAAACAAGACCAAGAAAACAAAATAGAAAAAACTGAGAAAGCATGTGTGTATGCACACACACACACACACACACACACACACACACAGGCACACAAATCAAAACAAAACAAAAACTTCACTAAGACAAACACACAAATAATTCACAGATAAGAAATCTTAAGGGAAGATTTTCTGGTTCCCTTCACAGCCAGTAGATTTGGTTGTCTGTTTTCGGTTTTCAGGATGTTATTTCCATCCTCCAGATGTTGAAAGTAACCAAGTCATCACAGAACCAGTCCTAGCTTTGGCTACGAAATTGGAGAAGTGTTATAAACTGTGTACCTGGTCAGGCAGAGCTCTGAGTTGGGAGTGGTCCCCCCCAGTAAATGGTGCTGAAAGGTGACCCAAGATGTAGGCGTCTACTTTCCATGTCACAATATAGTTGCAGAGTTGTGGGGCTGGGTTGCTGGGTTCAGATACAAGCTCCTCCACTATCTGTATGTGGTTTGTGTAGATGTCAGCTGTCTTCAGAGCCTGTGTAAAATTTCTCGGGTGTATGCAGGCTTTCACACGCATAAGTGATTTCCTTTTTATTTCTTCTTTCTCCCTGTGCTGCAGCCACTTTTATAAATGGCGGTGATCAATCCTCCTGTGAATGATGGAACCACCCACCTAACTACTGTTCCTGGGAATTTGCTAGGTGTTTTGCATGAAAGCAAGTTGTGTAGCCGAAAGATCAGCGCCTAATCAGTGCCTAGTGATCTGCACTGCTTTCTACTGGTGCTGCTGCAGGGGTCCTTGTTCTAAGGCACCATTCCCCCATGGGTTCCGCTGCTACCTTTGTGCGTTTTTTGTCTCATACGTGGGATCCCCACGAGTCAGCAATTTGGAGACTCACCCCCACTGTAGGCTGTTGTCCCAGAGCTTCAGAAATGTATAATGTCCTTGGCTCCTTTGTGGGTGCAGAAGTATGGCTAGTAATTCAGCAGTATTCTCACTACTGAACCTCCCTTTACTGACTGACTCTTAATGTCACCTCTTTCTGGTCTGCCATTTTGCCAGTCTCTTCAAGGTATCCATTTATTTTCAGTGCACACATTGCTGCCTTAGAGAATTGCCTTCCTTCCTTTATTTATTTATTTTTTCTTTTCCTTTCCCTTTCTGCTGGGGATGGAATACTGAGATAGAGAGCCAACCCCAAATGCTTCCTTTCATAACTCAGGCAGTCTCCTCAAAAGAGAAGACACCAGGAGGTCCTGAGAATTTCTAAAATAATTTTCAAATTCTTTTAAGTTTTAGATATCATATGTGTGTGATATATATATAATATCTTTAAACAGTGTTTCAAAAATTTGGAGTGTGTCTTTCTAAATTGCCTGAGGACACATCATATGAAATTTTATATATATGCGTTTATATATATATATATATATATATATATATACATATATATACATATATATGTGTGTGTGTGTGCATATATATATATATTTTATATATATATGCATATATATATATATATATATATATATATATTATATATATATATATATATATATATAAATATATATATATATATTTTATATATATATATATAATATATATATATATATATAAAATATATATATATATATATATATATATTTATATATATATAAAAACAAAGAAATATGTGTGTGTGCGTTTATATATATATATATGTGTGTGTGTGTGCGTTTATATATATATATATATATATATATATATATATATATATATATATAGGCTTGACCTAGACCTCTGATTTAGATTTCCAAAACTTTTTACTTTATTTTAAGATAGGGTCTCATGGCTTGTAAACACTGATTTGACCTTGGGCTCCTCCTGCCTCAGCCTCCCTGAGGAACTTTTGTTTGTTTTTGTGTTGAGGTTAAAACTCCCGGCCTCACCCAGTCTATGAAAGCACTCTGTTGCTGATGCATAGCTCAGTCCCAGATGTTTCCTTCTGTACTATTCACAAAGCAAATGCTTCCTACCTGGATTAGTTCCCATCACAGCTGGGAAGCTCCCCTTGAAAAAGTCTGGGGCCATGAATCTGTCAGTCTAGCCAATTTAAGCCAGTGAATGGATAATTTTAGCTGTCAGTCATGATGCAGAGGTGCACCTGGTGCATTGTTTCCCCAAAGTTCTGTTCCCATTTTTTGGAGACAGGTGAACAGTCAGTTTGTGGAAGGTTATGCTGAGGGTCCTTGTCAGAAGTGATTCCTGACCCTTGCATTCTCTCAACGATGTGACAGAGCAAAACTCTCCCAGAGAATAAGAACCACCCACCCCAGTACAGTAATATGTAAACCTAAAAAATCTCACACACTGTAGTCATGGTCCTGGTCTCCTGGGAGGGTGATCCTGGAGTATTTCAGTGGGCACGACCAGGTGGGGGATGTCCCAGCTAGCAGGGACCTTACCTGCCTCTTGAGACTGGCAGGTGTCCTCCCTCACCACCTGCCATTTTTGTTTTTATCACTGTGAAATGATCTGCTCACTTACTTGAGGGCCAACTTTATTTATTCAGGACCAAATGTGATGAAATATTATGAAAGAGGGGAGAAATAAGAAGATTAAAAAAAACTTTACTTTGCCGGGCGCGGTGGTGCACGCCTGTAATCCCAGCACTTTGGGATGCTGAGGCAGGAGGATCGCGAGTTCAAAGCCAGCCTCAGCAATGGCGAGGCACTTAGCAACTCAGTGAGACCCTGTCTCTAATAAAAACACAAGAAAGGACTGGGGATGTGGCCCAGTGGTCAAGTGCCCGAGTTCAATCATCGGTACCACAAGAAAAAAAAAAAAAAAAAAAACCTCTACTTACATTTCCATTTGTAAATAACCTAATTTACAGCAAGTGCAGTCGTGCACACATGTAATCCTTGCTGCTTCTGAGGCTGAGGCAGGAGGATTTAAAGATTTAGGAGAGTTTTACAAACTTAGTGAGACCCTATGAAACTTGATGAGACTCTGTCTTAAAATATAGCATAAAAGGCTTGGGATGTGGCTCAGTGGTAAAGTGTCTCTGTGCTCAATCCCAGGTATCAAAAAAAAAAAAAAAAAAAAGTACCTTGTCCTTGGTCCATTCCTTTGGGAGATGGACTGCTAGCTTATGAAATTTGGGAGTTACATAAATACTCTTTATATACTCACTGGGATCTTTACAACATTTTGGCTTCTCTTAGATACGGTCTACTATTTCCATTTTTAGAAGTAGATTTTCTTCCTTTTTTCAAATTTAATTTTTTATTCTAAGTTGTTAGAAATGACTGCAGAATGTATTACATTTTATATTGTACTTATAGAGCACAGTTTTACATATCTCTGGTTGTATACAAATTATATTGACACCATTCGTGACTTCATACATGAACTTAGGGTAATAATATCCACCTTATTCTACCATCTTTTTTTCATTCACCCTTTTGGCCCCCTCTTTCCCTCCCTCCCCATTGGCCATTCTAGTGTTCCTCTAATCCTCCTATGCTCTCCATTTCAACCCCACTGTGAATTGGCCTCTTTATATCAGAGAAAACATTCGGCATTTGGCTTTAAGATTGGATAACTTCACTTAGCATATTCTCCAGCTTCATCCATTTACCTGCAAATGCCATGATTTTATACTCTCTTATTGCTGAGTAATACTACATTGTGTATATATACCACATTTTCTTTATCCATTCATCTACTGAAGGGCATCTAGGTTGGTTCTACAGTTTAGCTATTGTGAATTGTGCTGCTATAAACATTGATGTTGCTGTGTCCCTGTAGTATGGTCTTTTTAAGTCCTTTGGGTATAGAGTGAGGTGTGGGATAGCTGGGTCATAAGGTTGTTCCATTCCAAGTTTTCCAAGGAATCTCCATACTGCTTTCCATATTGGCTGCACAATTTTGCAGTCCCACCAAGAATGTATGAGCTAAAAGTGAAGTTTTAAAATGGTGTTGCTTAGGCTGAGGCCTAAGGCCATCCTCAAACTGCCTCAGCATCCTGGAGTAACTGTTGTTTGTTTTGGTGTTGGGGTTAAAATCAGGGCCTCACCCCTCCTATGAAAGCATTCTGTCGCTGAAGCATAGCTCAGTCCCAGAGGTTACCTTCTGTACCAGATGCAAAGCAAATGCTTCCTACCTGGATTAGTTGCCAGCACAGCCCAAAATCTCTCCTGAAATGGGCTGGGGCCAAGAATTTGTCACTCTAGCAAATTTCAGCCAGTGATTGGATAATCTTTCTGTCAGTCAAGAGGCAAAGGCGGGCCTTGAAACCACCAATCAGGTATGCTGGGGTGGAACTGTCCAATCAGTGCGCAGACTGAGAGGAAGGGCAGGCTTCTGCAGGCTTTACTTCCTCACTAGCTCGGCTGGCTTCTCCATTTCCAAGCTCTGTGTTCACTGCTTCAGCATTTCAGGTGACTCTGTGCAGTCTGTGTCCCCGCAATCTGGGGTGACTAGTGGTTCCTCAAGAGGACGCCGGGTCACCAGGGAGGACAAAAATGGTGAGTTTGCGACCAGGGCTGAAGGTACATCGTCAACACCTGCTGGGGGCCCCGGAGTGCAGGTGAGCTGTGGAGCTGGCAGAGTCCCCGCTGGCGGGTGGCTCTGAGTTCTGTCCCCTGGTTCCCCAGGGTTGCTTGGGCGGCTCAGGTCCCTGGCGTCCCCTTCGATCCCTGCTTGTTGCCTACACTGACTCTTCCAAGTGTGTAGGAAGCAGGGTCACAAATGCACTTTCTTGCTCCCAGCTGAAATCCTCTGAAGGTCCTTAAAATTGCAGTTGCCTTCTGGGTCCTAAAATGCCCCCTTCCTCTCCACTTCACAGCGTCATCAAACATTCATTTTTCCATCTATGTTTCAAATGGACACAGTGATTTCGCTGGTTGTCGGTGATGAGTTCTGCTCCTCCAAATGTTAAAGTCTGAATATTAAAGAAGCACGCTGAGGCAAGCACATAAAGCAGGGTTTATTTAAAAGGGGTCACATAGACTTCCCCAGGCAGGAAGAAGGGGGACATTGCTGGTATCTTGATAATTCCAAGAAGCCAGGCAGGTCTGCCTTTTTTATATATCCCAGGGCTTCCTTTGTTCTCCTGCTCTCTTCCTCTTATCTCTCTCCTTCCTGCACAGGTGACCAGGCCCAGTGGGATGGCCAAAAGGTAAAAAGCAGATGGGCTGAAGGGGGAAGGATCAGGACACCTAACAACTTTATAGCTCCCTGTATGAGGGGCAGTTCCTGGGAGGGGTTACCTTGGCAACAGGTTGAGGCAGGGGCAGATTCTTCTTAAGGGTGGAGGGAGGGCTCTGAAGGAATTAACATTGCAATCCCTCAGGGGACAGTCTCTCAACAGTCTCAACTCCCTGGACTCATTCCAAATTGGCTTTCTTGATCCGACCTGACTCAATTTACCTGTCTATACTTACTGCCTATCAGATTCTGGCTTCAACAGTCTATTTATTTTTATTTTTCATCTAGTGAAACATCGAAAAGAATATAAATAAATAAGTTGGGGAATCAAAAGTAGGGCAGTTTTATCAGTGACTTTTCAATACACCCCCCCACCCCTTTTATTAAGTTTTGATATCTGGTCCTACTTTTTTTTGAAGCTGGCCTCCAACTTGTGATCTTTCAGCTTTAGCTGCCCAAGTCTCTGAGAAAACAGTCTGTGCCACTATCCTTCACAAGAATAACATTTTTGAAAGCATTTGTTTTCTATTTGTGAATGTTATACTTGAGGGGAAAGAAAAATCA
This sequence comes from Tamias sibiricus, assembly GCA_025594165.1. Taxonomy (NCBI): domain Eukaryota; kingdom Metazoa; phylum Chordata; class Mammalia; order Rodentia; family Sciuridae; genus Tamias; species Tamias sibiricus. Next base: position 4,079,121 of record CM046667.1, on the reverse strand, counting down.
CTTAACATTTCCCTGTTTTTGGTCAAAATAACCACTTTAAAGGAAATAAGGCAGTAGATGATAGATCCTAGGGATATTGAATCCTGAGCTACATACCTAGCCTTTTTCTTTTTTTTTTTTTTTTTTTTTTTTCTTGCTAGCGGGGATTGAACTTAGGGGCACTGGACCACGGGTTTACATCCCCAGCCCTTTTTTGTATTTTATTAGAGACAGGGTCTCACTGAGTTGCTAAGGGCCTTGCCATAGCTGAGGCTGGCTTTGCATTGGCCATCCTCCTGCCTCAGCCTCTCAAGTGCTGGGATTACAGGCATGCACCACCGTGCCCAACTTTTTTTTTTTTTTTAACATAAGTTATTTCTTAATATAAATTTGTTTTCTTTGTGATATATGACAATAGAATGCATTTTGACACATCACAGATAAACAGCTCCATTTTCTGATTGTACATGATATAGAATCATAGCAGTCTTGTAATCAGATATGTACATAAGGTAATAATGTCTCATTCATTCTTCTGTCCTTCATCCCCAGCCTTTTTAAATTTGATTTTTAGATAGGGTCTTGCTATGTTGCCAAGCCTGGCTTGAAAGTTGTGATCCTCCTGCCTCAGCTTCTGTAGCTGTTGGGATTAAAGTCTTTGACAATCCCAGCTACATGAAATGGTTTATTTTGATACAAATATTAATAAACATACTCAGGAACATGGATTCAGGTTACCCAGAATGGTGTATGTGTTCCACCCCAGAAGAGATTACATCATTTCTTCCTTTTTTTTTTTTTTTTTTTTTTTAATACCTGTGCGTGAACCCAGGGACACTTAGACACTGATCCTCATTCCAGCCCTTTTTATATTTTATTTTGAGACATGATCTTGCTAAGTTCATTATGGCCTCACTAAGTTGCTGAGGCTGGCTTTGAAATTGAGTAGTCCTCCTGCCTTAGCCTCTCAAGCTGCTGTCATTACAGTGGTGCCCTGCTGTTCGTGGCCTACCTTATAATTCATAAAAGAAAGTTTTGTATGAATACATTAAGCAGTTGTAGTGGTAGAATCATCAGATTGGTGAGAAACAGAAACAAAAAAGGGGTTGAGATTTCTTCTATAGGTCTGTTGTTTAAACATTGTTAGTTTTGGAACATGGTGGAGACTAGACATCTGGTAAGGTTAGTCATATATCCTGAGAAGTTTAGTAGTTTTTAGAATTGTGGTCTGACACAGAAATTGAGATAATTGGTTATTAAAGGGCTTAGCAAAGCCCAAGATAAGTTTTGCTCTCCACACCGAACCCTGTCTTTTTACCCTCATGTTGCTCTAGTTAGCCAAATTCAAGTGTTCTGAAGGTTCATTGAAGTAGATGCAACTTTAAAGAGAAGTTCAGTTCTTACTTGTGAAAATCTTGTGCTTCTCCTTTTATCTTTCTTAGGTGTAGACACCATTTCAGAATTTTTTTGGCAGAGTTTTTCTTTGGGCACTTCACAGGGTCTCATGTCCTCAGCCACTATCTTTTCCTGGAGCTGCCACAAGGTGCCCACAGCTGCTGCCACAAGGTGCCCACAGCTGCCCTATGCCCTGCACGGTTAAGAGAATTTCAGGCCCTGGGTGAGCTCTTTCTACAGGACAGCCAGAGGTGTGTGATGCAGCCTTTCAGGGAAGCAGCTGGGGGCCATGGGTCTGAGGAAGATCCTATAACAAGCCTGACCTAGACAGTTACTTCTTTGGAACATTGTTTCCCCCAAGCTCTTTTCTCATTCCCTGGAGACAGGTGGACAATCAGCCTCTGGATGCTGGTGCTGAGGGGCCAGGTCAGCAGTGATTCCTGACCCTTGCATTCTCTAACATTGTGAAGGAGCAAAAACTCTCCCAGGGCGTAAGGACCACCCACCCCTGTGCAGTGTTCTGCAAGCCTGAAAAGCCTCGTAGACTGGAGTCATGGTCCAGATCTTTTGGGAGGGTAATTTCAGCAGGCTTCCTTGAGCAAGAGCCAGAGGGAGAATGTTCCAGCTGTCAGAGACCTTGCCTGCCCCTTGAGCCTGACACACCTCTGCTCCCTTAGCACCAGTGGTTTCTGTATATCACTTTGAAATAATCTGCTCACTTTTTTGAGGCCCAGTTTTATTTATTCAGAGTCAAATAGGATGAAATATTATTAAAGAGGAGAGACAAAAGTGGATTTTTAAAAATCTACTTATGTTTCCATTGTTAAGAATCCTAATGTACAACCAGGTACAGTGGTGCACACCTGTGATCCTTACTAATCCAGAGGCTGAGACAGGAGGATTGCAAATTTGAGGACAGCCTTAGCAATTTAGCCAGTCCTAATGCAACTTGGTGAGACTGTGTCTCAAAATAAAATATAAAAATGGCTGGGGATGTGGCCCAGTGGTTGAGTGCCCCTGAGTTTAATCCCCACTACCAAAAAACAAACAAACAAACAAAAAATTCTGAGTCTCTTGCTAAGTTGCTGAGACTGGCCTCAAAATTTCCATTTTCTTGCCTTGACCTCCTTACCTGCTGAAATTACAGGCACACACCACCATACCAGCAGTTGAAATGACTTTTAAAGACTTATCATCCCATTTCTCTCTAGATGGAAACAGTATTGCAAACCAGTTTTCTTGCTTTTCTCCATAGTTTTGAATTTTGTAATTATGACTCTTCCTATTTCCATTAGTTTGGCATTTTTTTGAAAAATTTATTCTGTATGTAATATTGTTTCTTGTGTACATATTTGTGAAACTTCATGGCATGTTTGCTTATTCACTTCTTTATTAAATAAACTTTGTTTTGCAGAGCAATTTTAGGCTTACATAGTTTATTAGTCAGTGTTCTCTAGAGGAACAGCATCAACAGAAAGTATGATTATAAAAAGAGGATTTATTAGATTGGCTTGGTTGACAAGAAGCTGGATAGTTTGCAATGGCCGTATTCAGGCTGGAGAGCTTGAGAAGTAGTAGCTGCATAGTCCAAGAGGCTGAAACCTCAGAAAAAGAGAGTTCAATAGTGCTGTCCTAGTCCAGACCTAAGACTTCTGGAGAATCTATGGCAGAGGACACTTTGTGAGAAAGAAGAAGGGATGAGTCTGATATCCTCAGACCATTGCAGCACCAATCAAGATCCCATGTAAAGCCGGGGCGCGGTGGCGCACGCCTGTAATCCCAGCACTTTGGGAGGCTGAGGCAGGAGGATCACGAGTTCAAAGCCAGCCTCAGCAATGGTGAGGCACTTAGCAACTCAGTGAGACCCTGTCTCTAATAAAATACAAAAAAAGGGCTGGGGATGTGACCCAGTGGTCGAGTGCCACTGAGTTCAATCCCCAGTACCAAAAAAAAAAAAAAAAAAAAAAAAAAGATCCCATGTAAGAAGACAGGCAATTGCATCTGGTGCTACTTTCTTGCTCTTTCAACTTTTATTCCATCCAAGTTTATTGGATAGTGCTGCTCTTAGTTAAGGAGGTTCTTCACTTCAGTTTACTATTCCACATGCCAATCATTCCTAAATACACCATCATGGAAACACCCAGAAACCTCTTAATCATCTGTATCTATATCTTTTAATCCAATCAAGTTGACAATTCAAATAAAGCACTAAACATTTTAGCTAACACCCTTTCTCAACAGCTTATAGTCTCCACTTTTTCCAACATTTTGCATTGTTGTAGTATGTTTGTTAGTTACTGAGCCAGTGTTGTGTATTTGATGAAGACATGGATAATGCAAAACATTATCAGCATCTGAAATCCATACTTTACCTTAGGGTTCCTGCTCTGTGTGGTGTGATTGTGTTTGTCATGTATTCTTTTTTATTATCATCATTTTTATAATTTTTAATATGTACAACTCATAGTGCATATATTTAGTGTCTTTTTACATATAACTGTTTGTATACAAAGTATATTCGTACAATTCAGGTCTTCAATCATGCATTAAGGAAAATGATATCCGCCTCATTCAACCACCTTATTTTTTTTCTTTTCTCCCCCTCCCTCCCCTCTTGCTCCCTCCCTTACCCTCCCTTCCCTTGACCATTATAGTGTTCCTCTAATCCTCCTATGTACCCCCATCCAACAATACTTTGAAATAGCCCCCTTATATCAGAGAAAACATTTGGTACTTGGATTTTTGAGACTGACTAACTTCACTTAGCATTATGTCTTCCAACTTCATCCATTTACCTGCAAATGCCATTAATTTATTTTCTTTTATTGCTGAATAAAATTCCATTGTGTGTATATACCACATTTTCTTAATCCACTCATTTACTGAGGGACATCTAGGTTGGTTCCACAACCTAGCTATTGTGAATAATGCAGCTACAAACATTGAGATAGCTGTGTCACTGTAATATGCTGTTTTTAAGTCCTTTGGGAATAGACCCAGGAGTGGGATGGCTGGTTCATAGGGTGGTTCCATTCCCAGTTTTCCAAGAAATCTCCATACTGCTTTCCATAACGGTTGCACCATTTTGCAGTCCCACCAGCAATGTATGAGTGTGCCTTTTTCCCCACATCCTCTCCAACATTTATTGTTGATTGTGTTCTTGATGGCTGCCATTCTGACTGGAGTGAAGTGAAATCTTAGAGTAGCTTTGATTTGCATTTCTCTAATTGCCAGCAATGTTGAACATTTTTTCATGTATTTGTTGATTAATCGTGTATCTTCTTCTGAGAGGTGTCTTCTCAATTCCTTAGCCCACTTATTGATTGGGTTATTTGTTTTTTTAGTGTAAAGTTTTTTGAGTTCTTTATATATTCTAGAGATTAGTGCTCTATCTGATGTGCATGTATTAAATATTTGTTCCCAATTAGTTGGCTCTCTATTCACCTCACTGATTGTTTCTTTTGCTGAAAAGAAGCTTTTTAGTTTAAATCTATCCCATTCGTTAATTCTTGGTAGTAAATCTTGTGCTACAGGATTCTTATTAAGGAACTTGGGGCCTAATCCGACATCTTGAAAATTGGAGCTTATTTTTCTTCTATTAGGCGTATTGTCTTTGGTCTAATTCCTAGGTCCTTGATCCACTTTGAATTGAGTTTTGTGCATGGTGAGAGATAAGGGTTTAATTTCATTTTGTTGCATATGGATTTCCAGTTTTCCCAGCACCATTTGTTGAAGAGGCTATCCTTTCTCCACTGTACATTTTTGGCATCTTTGTCTAATATAAGATAGCTGAAATTATATGTATTAGTCTCTGTGTCCTCAATTCTGTACCATTGTTCCACCAGTCTGTTTTGGTGCCAATACCATGTTGTTTTTGTTACTATTGCTCTATAGTATAATTTAAAGTCCGGTATGGTGATGCCCCCTGCTTCACTTTTCTTGCTCAGGATTGCTTTGGCTATTCTGGGTCTCTTATTTTTCCAGATGAATTTCATGACTGCTATTTCTATTTCTTTGAAGAATGACATTGGGATTTTGATTGGAATTGCATTAAATCTGTATAATGCTTTTGGTAGTATGGACATTTTGACAATATTAATTCTACCTATCCAAGAGCAAGGTAGGTCTTTCCATCTTCTGAGTTCATCTATAATTTCTTTCTTTAGTGTTCTATAATTTTTGTTATAGAGGTCTTTCACCTCTTTTGTTAGGTTGATTCCCAGGTATTTTTTATTTTTATTTTTTTGAAGCTATTGTAAATGGGGTATTTTTCATCATTTCCCTTTCAGAGTCTTTGTCACTGATGTACACAAATGCCTTTGACTTATGTGTATTGATTTTGTATCCTGCAAATTTGCCAAATTCGTTTACTAGTTGTAAAAGTTTTCTGCTAGAGTTTTTTGGGTCTTCTAGGTAGATTATCATGTCATCAGCAAATAGTACTAATTTGAGCTCTTCTTTTCCTATCTTGATCCCTTTAATTTCTTTCGTCTGTCTAATTGCTCAGGCCAGAGTTTCTAGTACCATGTTAAATAGCAGTGGTGAAAGGGGGCATCCCTTTCTTGTTCCAGTTTTTAGAGGGAATGCTTTCAATTTTTCTCCTTTTAAGATAATGTTAGCTCGGGGCCTTGCATAAATAGCTTTTATAATGTTAAGATATGTTCTTGATATTCCTAGTTTTTCCAGTGTTTTGAACATAAAGGGGTGTTGATTTTTGTCAAATGCTTTTTCTGCGTCAATTGAGATGATCATATGATTATTGTCTTTAAGTCTATTGATGTGATGTATTATGTTTATTGATTTCCGAATGTTGAACCAGCCTTGCATCCCTGGGATAAACCCCACTTGATCGTGGTGCACTATCTTTTTTTTTTTTTTTTTTAAATATTTATTTATTTGCTTTAGTTGTACACAATGCGTTTATTTGTATGTGGTGCTGAGGATCGAACCCGGGCCGCGCACGTGCTAGGCAAGCGCCCTACCGCTGAGCCACATCCCCAGCCCTGCACTATCTTTTTGATATGTTTTTGTATGCAATTTGCCAGGATTTTGTTGAGGATTTTGCATCTATGTTCATTAAAGATATGGGCCTGAAGTTTTCTTTTTTGGATGTGTCTTTGCCTGGCTTTGGAATTAATGTGATATTGGCCTCATAGAAAGAGTCTGGAAGAGCTCCCTCTTTTTCTATTTCTTGAAATAGTTTGAAGAGCATTGGTATTAGTTTTTCTTTGAAAGTCTTATATAACTCGGCTGTAAACCCATCAGGTCCTGGACTTTTCCTTGTTGGTAGCTTTTTGATGACATCTTCTATTTCTTCGCTTGTAATTGATCTGTTTAAATTGTGTATAGCCTCCACATCCAGTTTAGGCAAATCATATGACTCTAGAAATCTGTCAATGAATTCAGTATTTTCTATTTTATTAGAGTACAAGTTTTCAAAGTAATTTCTAATTATATTCTGTATATCTGAGGTGTTTGTTGTGATATTCCCTTTTTCATCACGAATGTTAGTAATTTGAGTTTTTTCTTTTCTTCTTTTCATTAGCATCACTAAGGGTCTGTCAATTTTGTTTATTTTTTCAAAGAACCAACTTTTAGTTTTGTCAATTCTTTGAATGGTTTCCTTAGTATCAATTTCATTAATTTCTGCTCTGATTTTAATTATTTCCTGTCTTCTACTGCTCTTGGTGTTGGTCTGTTCTTCTTTTTCTAATGCTTTGAGGTGTGATGTTAAGTCATTTATTTGTTGTTTTTTTTTCCTCTTAAGGAATGAACTCAGTGCAATGAATTTTCCTCTTACTACTGCCTTCATAGTGTCCCAGAGATTTCTATAAGATGTATCTGTGTTCTCATTTACCTCTAGGAATTTTTTGATCTCTTCTTTGATGTCTTCTTCAACCCCTTGTTCATTCAGTAGCATGTTGTTTAGCTTCCAGTTGATGGAGTAGCTTTTCTTATTCCTTGTTTTGTCGTTGATTTCCAGTTTCATCCCTTTATGGTCCGATAGCATGCAGGGTAGTAACTCTATTTTTTTTTTATATTTGCTGAGAGTTGCCTTGTGACATAATATATGGTCTATTTTGGAGAAGGAGCCATGTGCTGCTGAGAAAAATGTGTATTCGTTTACTGAGGGATGAAATATTCTATATATGTCTGTTAGGTCTAAATTGTTAATTGTTTTAAGGAGGCTTAAAGTTTCTTTGTTTAGCTTTTGTTTGGATGATCTATCCATTGGTGAGAGAGGTGTGTTGAAGTCCCCTAGAATAACTGTGTTGTGGTCTATTTTACTCTTGAACTTGAGAAGAGTTTGATGAATGTATGTGCTCCATTATTTGGGACATATAGATTTATGATTGTTATATCCTGTTGATGGATGGTTCCCTTAAGTAATAAGAAATATCCATCTTTGTCCCTCTTGATTAGATTTGGTTTGAAGTCTACCTTATTTGATATGAGAATGAAAACCCCTGCTTGCTTCCGCCGGCCATGTGAGTGATAAGACTTTTCCCAGCCTTTCACTTTCAGTCTGTTGATGTCTTTTTCTATGAGGTGTGTTTCTTGGAGACAGCAAATTGTTGGGTCGTTTCTTTTAATCCATTCTGATAATCTGTGTATTTTGATTGGCGAGTTTAGGCCATTAACATTCAGGGTTATTAGCCGGGTGCGGTGGCGCACGCCTGTAATCCCAGCACTTTGGGAGGCTGAGGCAGGAGGATCGTGAGTTCAAAGCCAGCCTCAGCAATGGCGAGGCACTTAGCAACTCAGTTGTAAGCTGCCTATTGTGGCCAGCCACGGTGCCGCGGGAAAATTCTCGGAGGCAGAGTTAAGCTTTTACTACTTTTACTTCTACTTTCTTAGAGAGAGCTTAGAGTCTTAGAAAGAAAGATAGAGAAAGATTTCTTCTTGTCTTCTTAGCTTAGAGTCTTAGAAAGAAAGATAGAGAAATATTAGAGCTTAGCTTAGAGTAAGATTCTTAGCTTAGAGTAGAGCTTAAAGAAAGATCTCTTCTTTCTTCCTTCTTCTGTCTTCTTAGAAAGAAAGATAGAGAAAGATTTCTTCTTGTCTTCTTAGCTTAGAGTCTTAGAAAGAAAGATAGAGAAATATTAGAGCTTAGCTTAGAGTAAGATTCTTAGCTTAGAGTAGAGCTTAAAGAAAGATCTCTTCTTTCTTCCTTCTTCTGTCTTCTGTCTTCTGTCTTCCTCGGGAGCCTCGGCCTTACTCTGACCAGTCCTCTGGAGCCTCGGCCTAACTCTGGCCAGTCAACTCAGTGAGACCCTGTCTCTAATAAAATACAAAAAAAGGGCTGGGGATGAGGCCCAGTGGTCGAGTGCCGCTGAGTTCAATCCCCAGTACCAAAAAAAAAAAAAAAAAAGAAAAACATTCAGGGTTATTATTGAGATGTGATTTTTATTCCCATCCATTTTTATTTGAATTATGGTCTTTAGCTTGATTTGCTTTCTCTTCTGGTTGGTATTTCCTTTAGTTTAATATCTCCCTTTGTTGATTTTTGTTATCATCTTTCTCTTCTTCTTCATGAAAAATGTTGCCCAGGATGTTCAGAAGTGCTGGCTTTCGAGTTGTGAAATCTTTTAACTTTTGCTTGTCGTGGAAGGTTTTTATTTCATCTTCGAATCTAAAGCTCAATTTTGCTGGATATAAGATCTTGGTTGACATCCCTTTTCTTTCAGAGCTTGAAATATGCTATTCCAGGATCTTCTTGCTTTTAAGGTCTGGGTTGAAAAATCTGAACATAGTCTGATATGTAATCTGCTTCCTTTCTCTTGTGGCTTTTAGTATTCTCTCCTTGCTCAGTGTATTAGGCATTTTCATTATAATGTGTCTTGGTGTGGATCTGTTGAGATTTTGTTTGTTTGGTGTTCGGTATGCCTCTTGAACTTGGGTTTCCCATTCATTCCTCAAGTTTGGAAAATTTTTCTGTAATTATTTTGTTAAATAGTTTACTAATTTCTTTGGCTTGAAACTCTGCCCCTTCCTCTATGCCGATCACTCTTAAGTTTGGTCTTTTTATGCTGTCCCATAATTCTTGGATGTTATGTTCTTGATTTCTAACAAGTTTTGCTGTATAGTCTAAATTCTTCTCTAGGATATATATTGTGTCTTCATTGTCTGAGGTTCTTTCTTCCAAATGGTCTATTCTGTTGGAGATGCTTTCAATTGAGTTTTTATTTTGGTTTATTGCTTCTTTCATTTCTTTCATATCTGTTTGGATTCTCTTTAGAGCCTCTATTTCCCTATTGAAGTAATCTTTTACTTCCTGTATTTGTTTTTGGAGTTCTTTGTCAAAATGATCTTTTGCCTCCTGTACTTGCTCCCTCATCTCATTTTTGAGTTCATTCTTAAGTTCCATAAACATTTGGCATATGTAATTTCTAAATTCCATCTCTGGCATTTGACCAACTATGCTTGCCATGACATCTACTGATGAGGTATCTTGATATGTTTGTGTCATTTTCTTCCCTTGTTTTTTCATGTTGCTTGTGTGTCTATTCTTCCTGCACTGTGGGACCTTGACTATTTCGATTTTACCTTAAAGCCTTATGTTGTTCCTGTAGTACAATGCTATCAGATCACCTTATAATTCCTTTACACTTTTAAAACCTAACACTTTCTATTCAGAAAATCCAAGTTTGATCACAATGTACAGATTTGGTTAACCCAGATATTATTTCCAGTTTACTCTGTACGCTTCTGATGGGGTTTTATAGCTTTGAGTATTGGATACAGAGGTGTTATGTTTAGGAAGAAGGAAGTGTCTTGAATTGTTCTTTCTTGGAAAGTATGAAAAGAGATTTCTATTGAAGTGGTTTAGTGGAAGTGGTTTAGTATCAGTAGACAAGGGAAGAAAGAGAATGGAGTAGACAATTAGGTGGAAAGACCAATTTATATATAAAGTAAGTTGGAAAAGAAAAAAAATGATAAAAGAGTAGGAATTGGTGTAAGAGAGAGGAGAGAGAGAATCAAGAAAATAGAGAGTAAACTATATATAACACCGCTTTGCTACCCAGTTCAATTGCGCTGGTTCTAGAAATCCCAAGTTCTGCGTATAACTTGTTTTTGCCTCTGTTTAGTGTGCACTGGCAGGGTGTAAACATGAAAGATGAAGGAGGAAGAAAAGATGCAAGAGTGAAAAGGAAGAAAAGAAGGAAAGAAAAAAGGAGTGGAAGCAAACAAACACACTGACAATCAATGCAGAAGGAAAAAAAAAAAAGCAGAACAAAACAAAGCCCAAAAAAGAAAAAGAAAAATAAACAAACAGACAGACAAAAAACCTCCCCGAAATCCAACAAAACAAGCAAACCAACAAAAAAAAAAAAAAAAAAAAAACATTGAACCCCAAGTCTCAAACAAAATGGGTCCTGGGAAGCCCCCCTTTTTTTTCCTTTTTAGTTCAAGGCAATTGTTATTGGATCACGTCTAGACAGTCTGTGATCCTGTTAGTGGAATCAAGACTGCACCTTAGGCCAGTGGCTGAACAGCTCAGTGAAGGAGTGGCCCAGGTGTTTGTGTGTCAGCAGATGAATGGCACCGGGAAGGGGACCCTCCAGAAGGCACCCCCTCCCCACACCCACCCACAGTTGCAGCTTCCTGTGGCCGCTGCGCTGGCCTCAGACACGCCCTCCCCTGCTGGCCACCCGAGCCTCACCCAAGTGTGCCTTGTCTCCAGAGAGCTGGAGGGTCCCTGGATGGCTGCAGCCATCATTCTCCGTCTTTTCCCCTTTGTCTGGGTCAGCCACTGCACCTTTCAAAGATGGCGGTGCTCTCCTCCCAATCAACAGCAGCTCCGCAGACTCCCGTGTCCTCGCCGATCGATTTCAAAGCCATTGGGTGCATGTCTCCTTGCCGAGGTGGTATCGGGAAGCTGCAACTATAACTGCGGCGCAGACAGCGCTGCTTCGGATCGTGGACCGCTCTGATTCTGCCCCTGCTTGCTGTTCGCCAGACAATGCGCCGCTCTCTCCAGGGCCCTACTGCTGAGGGTTGCGTCCGGCTGAGTGTGGATTCGAACTGGTGTTGTCGACCCGCGGTCTTCCGTGGTCCCCCAGCACCAATTCCGCCGGCTGTTATCGCTGGTTTCATGCTGGTGTGCCCTGAGTGTGGCTGGGGTTGCAGTCGCAGTGCGGTCTCCCCACACTGACTTTGTTTCGCACGGCCTGTGCACCACCCAGGCGGTTTTTCAGAAGCCTCGTGGCTCTAGCCGCTGCAGACAGCTTTGTCTCTTTCTCTCCCTGGTAGTGGTAATCAAACCATCCAGGAGATCGGTATTTTTGGCCTATATATATATTATGAAAGGCAATTTATCTGCTTTGTTGGATTCTTTCCATGGAGCTGCCCTGAAGTGCGGCTTCCTCTAATCCGCCATCTTGGATCCTGTCATGTGTGATAGTGTCATACAGAAGAGTTTCACTGTTCCACCTGTTCATCACTCCTTCCTATCTCTTCCTCTTTCTCTGCTCCCCAAGTCCCTGGCACCCATCATTTCTACTACTGCATCTATAATTTTGTCTTTTCCAGAATGTTGTAGACTTGGAATCTTCCTGCCCTTGCCCAATTCAGACTGGCTTCCTTCAATTACCAGTCTCACGTTAAGGTTGTTGTATCCTTCCAGGCCGTAGAGCTCATTTTCTGTGTGATGTTCTTTGGTATGATTAAGCCACAGTTTTTCCATTAAGTATTGAAAGGTGCATTTTCCTTTCTTCTAGCTTTGGGTATTTCTGCTTATGTCTGCTGTAGTAACTACTGTGAGGTTTTCTTTTCTTTTTCTTTTTTTTTTTTCATATAACAATTTTGTATTTCTTTTTTTTAATATTTTTTTTACTTGCTTTGGTTTTACACAATGCATTTATTTTTACATGGTGCTGAGATCGAACCTGGGCTTCGCACGTGCTAGGTGAGTACTCTACTACTGAGCCACATCCCAAGTACTAATTTTGTATTTCTGATATCAAAAAATTAGGTTAACAATGCTCCATAGTTTTTTCTTGCTGTCCTAATTATTTTTTTAATAATTTACTTATTCTAATTTGTTATACATGATGCAGAATGCAATTCATTTTCATATTAAATATACAGAGCACAATTTTTGAAGTTACATGTTCTACACAAAATATTTTTACACCATTTATGTCTTTATACCTGTACTTAAGGTAATGATGTCCAACTCATTCCACCCTCATTCCTACCAATTTGCCCCCTCTTGTCCCCTTACTACCCCTTTGATCTATTAAAATTTCTTCATTTCTCCCATGGTCCCCTTTACTTAGCACAATTTTCTCCAACTCCATCCATTTACCTGTGAATACTAGGATTTTATTCTTTAGCACTGAATGATGTTCCACTGTGTATATATACAAAAATTTCCCTATCCATTCATGTACTAAATGGCATCTGTTTTTTTTCCACAATTTAGCTATTGTAAATTATGCTGCTATAAACATTGATGTGGCTCTATCCCTGTAGTATATTGTTTTTATGCTCTTTGGGTACAGACCAAGGAGGTGCATAGTCGGGTCAAATGGTGGATCCATTCCAAGTTTTTCAACGAATCTCCATACTGCTGTTCAGATTGGCTGCATTATCTTGCCATCCCATCAGCAATGTATTAGTGTGCCTTTTTCCCCACATCTTCACCAACACTTATTGTTTGTATTTTTGATAGCTGCCATTCTGACTGGAGTAAGATGAAATCTTAGAGTAGTTTGGATTTGCATTTCTCTAATTGCTAGAAACATTTTTCATATACTTGTTGATTGATTGTATGTCCTCATCTGAGAAGTGTCTATTCAGTTCCTTAGCCATTTTGTTTTTACTTATTTATATATTTATTTGTTTATTTATTTGATACTTGGTATATATATAACATTAGCATGCATTACAATTCATAATACACATACAGAGCACCTTTTTACATATCACTGTTTGTATACAAAGTATATTCACACTATTTATGTCTTCAAACATGCCAAATCTCTACTACATGCACGTCAGAAAGAGCAGTGATTTCTAGAATATATAAAAAACTTAAACATCTTAACACCAAAATACCAAATAACCCAATCAATAAATGGGTCAAAGAACTGAACAGACACTTCTCAGAAGTATACAATCAATTAACAAATACATGAAAAAATGTTCAACATCTCTGGCAATTAGAGAAATGCAAATCAAAACTACTCTAAGATTTTATTTTATTCCTGTCAGAATGGCAGCTATTAAGAACACAAACAACAATAAATGTTGGAGAGGATGAGGGGAAAAAGGCACACTCATATATTGCTGGTGGGACTGCACAATGGTGCAGCCAATATGGAAAGGAGTATAGAGATCCTTTGGAAAACTGGGAATGGAACCACCTTATGACCCAGCCATCTCATTACTAGATCTATTCCCAAAAGACTTAACAGCACAGTACAGGGACACAGCCACATCAATGTTTATAGCAGCACAATTCACAATAGCTAGGTTGTGGAACCAACCTAGATGCATGCCCCTCAGTAGATGAGTGGATAAAGAAAATGTGGTTGATGTACACAATGGAATATTACTCAGCAATAAAAGAGAATAACATAATGGCATTCACAGGTAATTGGATAATGTTGGAGAATATAATGCTAAGTGAAGTTAGCCAGTCTCAAAAATCCAAATGCTGAATGTATTCTCTGATATAAGGAGGGTGATTCACAGTGAGTTTTTAGTCTGGGAACATAGGAAGATTAGAGGAACACTAGAAAGGTAAATGGGGAGAAAGGGGAAGGGAGGGGGCAAGCGGGTAGAAAGGGGGAAAAATATGGTAGAATGCCTTGGCCCATTTATTGATTGGGTTGTTTGTTTTTCTTTTTCATTTTTTGTTTTTTGTTTTTGGTATTAAGGTTTTTGAATGCTTCATATATCCTAGAGATTAGTGCTCTCTCTGATGTGCTTGTGGTAAAGATTTGCTCCCATTCTGTAGGTTCTTTGTTCCTCTCACTGATTGTTTCTTTGTCTGAGAATAAACTTTTCAGTTTCCATTCCATTTATTGATTTGTGGTTTTAATTCTTGCACTATGGGTGTCTTATTAATAAAGTTGGGGCCTAATCCAACATGATGGAGATTTAAACCTAATTTTTCTTCTATTAGTCACAAGGTTTCTGGTTTAATTTCTGGTTCTTTGATCCAATTTGAGTTGAGTTTTGTGCATTGTGAGAGATAGAGGTAAATTTCATTTTGTTACATGTGGATTTCCAGTTTTCCCAGCACCATTTGTTGTAGAGGCTATCTTTTCTCCAGTGTACGTTTTTGGCGCCTTTGTCTAATATAAGAAAACTGTAGATATATGGGTTATTCTCTGTGTCCTCTATTATGTGCCATTGGTCTACAGGTCTATTTTGGTGTCAATATCATGTTTTTGTTTTTGATTTTTTTTAACTATTGCTTTGTAGCATAGTTTAAGGTGTGGAATAGTAATGCCACCAGCTTCACTCTTCTTGCTAAGTATTGCTTTGGCTATTCTGAATCTCTTATTTTTCCAGATAAATTTCACAGTTGCTTTTTCTATTTCTATGATAAATGTTATTGGGATTTTGATTGGAATTGCATTGAATCTTATATAATGCTTTTAGTAGTAAGGTTATTTTGATAATATTAATTCTAAGTATCCAAGAACAAGGTAAATCTTTTGATCTTCTAAGATCTTCTTTAATTTCTTTCTTAGAATGCTGTAGTTTTCATTATAGTGGTCTTTCACCTCTTTTGTTGATTCTCAAGTTTTGTGTGTTTGTGTGTGTTTTGAGGCTATTGTAAATGTTGTGGATTTCCTAGTTTTTTTGTTTTGTTTTGTTTTTGTGGTACCAGGGATTGAACTCGGGGGCACTCAACCGCTGGGCCACATCATCGGCCCCCTTTTTTTGTATTTTATTTAGAGACAGAGTCTCACTGAGTTGCTAAGTGCCTCGCCATTGCTGAGGCTAGCTTTGAACTCGCGATCCTCCTGCCTCAGCCTCCCAAAGTGCTTGGATTACAGGCGTGCACCACCGCTCTTGGCCCTAGTTTTTCTTTCTGAGGATTTTTTATTGCTATACAGAAATGCCTTTGATTCTTGGATGTTGATCTTATATCCAGTCACTTTTCTGAATTTCTTTATTAGTTCTACAAAATTTCTGGTGGAATTTTTTGTGTCTTCTAGGTATAGAATCATATCAGCAAATAGTGCTAATTTGATTTGTTCTTTTTATATCCGTATTTTAAAAATTTGTTTCATCTTTCTAATTGTTCTGGATAGGGTTTCAAGAACTATGTTAAATAGAAGTGGTGAAAGAGGACATCCCTGTCCCAGTTTTTAGAGGGAATGCTTTCAATTTTTCTTTATTTAGAATGATGTTGGCCTGGTCTTAGTGTAGATAGCCTTTACAATGTTGAGGTTTGTTCCTGTTATCCCTAGCTTTGCTAGTGTTTTGAACATAAAGCGGTGCTGTATTTCATCAAATGCTCTCTCTGTGTCTATTGAAATGAGCATATGATTTTTATCTTTGAGTCTATTGATGTGATGAATTACATTTATTGATTTCTTTATGTTGAACCAACCTTGTAGTCCTGGGATGAACCCTACTTGATCTTGGTGCATTATCTTTTTGATATGTTTTTATATTTGATTTGCCACAATTTTGTTGAAAACTTTTGCTTCTGTGTTCATTAGAGATATTGGTCTGAAGTGTTTTTTTTTTTTTTTTTTTTTTTTCTTTGATGTGTCTTTGTCTGGTTTTGGAATCTGGGTGATTTTAGCCTCCGAGAATGTGTTTGGAAGTGTTCCCTCTTTTCCTATTTTTTGGAAGAGTTTGAGAAATATTGGTATTAATCCTTCTTTAAAGGTCTTGTAGACCTCAGTTGTGTATTCATGCATTCCTGGGCTTTTCAATTTCATTGCTTTTAGCACTGATTTTTTTTTTTTAATTTCCTGTCTTCCACTGCTTTTGGGGGTTGATATGTTCTTCTTTTTCATGAGCTTTGAGATGTTATGTTCGTTCATTTATTTGTTGACATTTTCTTCATTGAAGGAATGAACTTTATGCAATGAACTTTTTTCTTAGAACTGCCTTCATAGTGTGCCAGAGATTTTGATATATTGTATCAGTGTTCTCATTTAATAATAAGTTTGGATTAGACAAAAACAAATTATAGAAAGGGAGGGGGTGGTATAGAAAAGAGAGTAGACTGGGACACAACATTTCTATGTTCATGTAGGACTACATAACAAGGGTAATTCAACATCATGTACAACCCAAACTCTTGGATTCTAATTAGAGTAAGTTATATACTATGGATGTGTAATATGTGCAAATATTTTCTGCTGTCATGTATGTAAAAAAAAAAAATATTCTTTTTAAAGTGTAAAAATGCTACACTCATGGACCAGACACAAATGCAAAAACTAAAATTACTAGAATTCTCCCATTGGTTCTGCTATTGCCTTTATAGGGTTGTGTTTTTCAGAACATTGTTGACTTGGAGTCTTACTGCACGTGTCTATTTCAGACTGGCTTTTTTCACTTACCAGTCTGCTTTTAAGGTGCTATATTTTTGTGTATTTATATTTTTAGCTTTTCCAATTACCTGTAGAAAGGAGCACCTCTTTTGATTCTATAGTTGGGGACTTCTGGATATGGCTGCTGTAATCACTGCTATGAGGTTTCTTTGCACAAAATTTTTATCTCATTTGGGAAAATACCTAGGAGTGTGATGAGTTAATTGTAGAGTGTACTGTGTTTACTTTGTAGGAGCATGGCTTTCTTCCAGATAGGCTGTTCTCCTTTCCATTCACATGAGCAAGGAAAGAGTTCTTCCTGATTTATGTTTTCCCTCTCCTTTGGTGCTGTTGGTGTTTGGCATTTGACCACTCTAGTGGGTATATGCTTATACCTCATTTTTAGTTTGAAGTTTCCTAAAGACATGCTGGTGAACATCTCACACAATATTTTCTGTCTGTGTTTCTTTCATGAGTGCTTTTCAGATTTCTGCCCTTTTTTTTTTTTTTTTTTTTTTTTTTTTTTGTGGTACCGGGGATTGAACTCAGGGGCACTCGACCTCTGGGCCACATCCCCAGCCCTTTTTTGTATTTTATTTAGAGACAGGGTCTCACTGAGTTGCTAAGTGCCTCGCCATTGCTGAGGCTGGCTTTGAACTCGCGATCCTCCTGCCTCAGCCTCCCAAAGTGCTGGGATTACAGGCGTGCGCCACCGCGCCCGGCTACTGCCCATTTTTAAGTTGGTTGCTTGCTTTGTTACCGAGTTTTTTTTTTACCCCCATGTATGACGAATATCAGTCCAGTGTCATTATGTGTTGTGGAAACATGTTGTCCAGTTGTCCAGCTTCTCTACTCATTCTCATAAGTGTATTTTTTGAAATAAGGAAACATCCTTTCAATAAAGTTCTATTCACAAGTTTTTCACTCACAGATCATGTTTTTCTTATGGCCTATGAAGCCAACACTCCAAACCTTATTTATATTTAAGTACTTCTGGTTTTTTTTTGTTGTTGTTGTTGTTGTTGTTGTTGTTGTTTTGTTTTTTAAGTGATGTTCTAAATTTTGAATCAATTTTGTACAAGGTGTAGGCAATTTTGGGGGCTAGGCAGTGAGTCCACAGACTTCTAAGTTCCAGGTGGTTGCTGTCCTAGAGCTGCAGCCCACACCCTCTGTCCTACTTGTAAACCAAGTCTCCATTGAGAGCTGACACTGTGACATTTGTGAAATAAATGTGTATTATTTTTTGCATGTTAATGTACAGTATCATTGGAAACATTTTCCAAGAGAATATATTTTTCACTGATTTTTCATGTGTTTATTTGTGAAAATATTAGTAGAATATATTTATATTTTACCAAGTATTAGACTCTCTTGATAATTGTAGCTTTTTAGTAGTTTTTAACCTCAGGTAGTGTCCATCCTGTGAATTTAGTTTTTATTACTCTGTTGGTTATTCTGGGTCTTTTATGATTGAAAATGTAACTTAAAAGATATTGGTATTTTATTGAATCTGTATCTGAAATTGATAAGAATTGATGATAGCATTGAGTTTCCCAGCTATTAAAATAAAATATCTCCACCCTTTTGCCTGATCTTTTTTTTTTTTTTTTTTTTTTTTTTTTTTTTTTTTTTGTGGTACCGGGGATTAAACTCAGGGGCACTCGACCACTGGGCCACATCCCCAGCCCTTTTTTGTATTTTATTAGAGACAGGGTCTCACTGAGTTGCTAAGTGCCTCGCCATTGCTGAGGCTGGCTTTGAACTCACGATCCTCCTGCCTCAGCCTCCCAAAGTGCTGGGATTACAGGCGTGCGCCACCGCGCCCGGCCTTGCCTGATCTTTTATACCCTCTTTAGAACCTTGCTCTTTTTGTCATACAGATTTTTGTCAGGTTATTTTTATGAGAAATTCTCTATTTTATTCTTTCTGCTATATAAACAGAGTGTGCTTTTGTTAATTTTTTTTTTTCTTGTAGTTAGTGTTAGACTCAGGGTGCTCTACCATTCACCTACAGTCTGAGTTGTTTGTATTTCTTTATTTTTTATTTTGGGACAGTCTTGTTAAGCAACCCAGGCGGGCCTCAAAATTGTGATCCTGGGAAGGCTATGTGTTTTGTTGTTGGGTAATAGTCAGGGAAGCCCTCCTGTCTGCTGCTATGCTACATGGTCTCAGACTCAACAGAGCTGTGAGATACCTTCCAGTGTAACTGTGAATTCTTCATTGTCCTGGGAAATTTTGTATGTCTCTGCCTGATTTTTTTTTTTTTTTTTTTTTTTTTTTTTTTTGTGGTACCAGGGATTGAACTCAGGGGCACTCGACCACTGGGTCACATCCCCAGCCCTTTTTTGTATTTTATTTAGAGACAGGGTCTCACTGAGTTACTAAATGCCTCACCATTGCTGAGGCTGGCTTTGAACTTGCGATCCTCCTGCCTCAGCCTCCCAAAGTGCTGGGATTACAGGCGTGCTCCACCGCGCCCGGCTTGCCTGATATATTTTGACTTTGTTTCAGGTGCATGTATATTAAAAATTTAAGACATTTAATTGAAAGTTTAGCCTAGGGCCACCACACTGGCTCATGCCTGTTATACCAGCATCTCCAGAGTCTTAGAAGGATATCAAGTTCAAAGGAAACTCTACAGCTTAGGCGCTGTACTACTTAGAGATTTTCTCTCTCAAAAAAGAAATAATTTTAAGAGCCAGGCACGGTGGCGCACACCTGTAATCCCAGCACTTGGGAGGCTGAGGCAGGAGTATCGTGAGTTCAAAGCCAGCCTCAGCAATAGAGAGGCACTTAGCGACTCAGTGAGACCCTGTCTCTAATAAAATACAAAAAGGGTTGGGGATGTGGCTCAGTGGTCGAGTGCCCCTGAGTTCAATCCCTGTACCTCCTCCCCCCAAAAAAAAGAAATAATTTTTTAAAAAGGGCTGTGGATGTGGCTCATTTGTTAAGCACTTCTGGGTTAATTCTTTAATATAAAAAATAAAATCACAAAAAAACAAATAAATAAATGAATAGATAATACTTTGGCCTGAGGGTTTTGGAGACTGATCTTTATCGAGGATGGTCAATGTCCAGTCATTTATTTTTCAATCATGAGCCATGTTTTCCTGTTTCTCAATAGTCTTTGTACATCTTTTGTTGTTGTTGTTGTTTTTTTAAAGTGAATGAAAAATGTGTTCCTCGCCTTTCTCAATGCTGCTGTTCCTGTTTGTGAAAGGCTTCATGCATTTGCCTAGAGAATATGTTCTATATGCTGTTTAGTGATTTTGTTTGCTTTCGGCTCCTTTGACACATTTTCCTGAAAGCCAGTGTGGTAGGACAGAATGGAAACTTCAGCAGTTTAAGAGCTGAGAGGCTGTGGCTTTGCAGACTGACACACAGCAACTCTGCTTCATGACATTTCATCATGGAGGCTTGTAGCTGTGGCAGGTACCTGTAACACAGTAGCAGAAGCAGCAAAGTAACAGTTAAAGAATAAAACCCTCTTTAGGTTTTGTGTAGTAAAAGTCCCTAATAAGTCTAACCAGAGACCTTAGGCTATTGACAAGCTTGTGCCTGTATAAGAAATATAAAATTTTGTCTCCAATATATTGCCCTAACCCCTTTGTCTTGATGTCCTCCAAATTGTTTATGGATCAAAGTAAAAGCCCTGCTGTGCTCAAGGCTAGGCTTTGGGAATTATTCCTCTGGGCTGTGGTGCCACTAATAACCTGTTACTTCGAGATCTCAGTGTCCCTTGACTTCATTTCCTTCTACACAAAATGGTAGAAAAGTGAAGTAGAAACAGCAAAAGCTCTGTCCTCTGGTTTTTGTGGTTAGATGACTGGGGCCTCTGATTTTAAAACACAGTGTTGCTATTGAAAACTCTTCTGTGTGTTTACTCTGGGGAAACCAGCATGAGGAGAAACCAGTGCTGAGCCTGTGGATCTTGGTTCTCTCTGAAAAGTGTCATTCTGGTCTTTGTGGGCTTCCTTTCTTCCTGAGAACACCTGGGTGGTTTATTTTGGGGATGCATAATGTGGAGTGATCCCACAGCTTCTTAAATACAAAGCCAAACCCCCAGAACCACCAACCTCAATTGTTATCTTTGTTTATTTTGATTCAGGGTTTAGCCAGCTTGTTTATGGCCTAATTCCCTGAGGCTGGCATTGAACTTGGGAGCCTCCTGCCTCAGCCTCCTGAACCTGGGTGTTTTTGACACCTGATTCACAAAAGAAACTCTCTCTGAAGTTTTCTTTATTAGATTTTAGGTGATGATTGAGTAGATAAAAGTAATTTGCTGTTCTTGTCTAATGCAGGCTGTTGGTTGACTCAAATCCTTTTAAGGAATTCCTGCTAATTTTTCACAGTGATCACTTCAGACTTAGGAGAATGAGAGGTAATTTTAGACATTAAGATTGTTCCATTATTTTCATACAAATTTCCAAGACATGGATAAGATATGCTGTTTGTACAGTGGAGCCAATTTCCAAGGTCTCACACTGGGATATCAGGCTGCTGTCCTACACTAGAGAGGATCAATCTGAAGGACTAGTGCAGGTCGCACTGTTTTTGCTACCCTCCACTGTTCTTCATGACTAGTCCATGTCTATGTTGTGAACCTGTCAGAGCTTTCAGGCATGAGGAAATTTTTGTACTAATTGCTCTGCTCGTGTTTTTTCATTTCTCTGAAGGTTTTGCATGTGGAGCAGCTACTTCTCCCTGGAGACCTTTTTCATTTTGGATATAAAGGACTTACCTTTTTCAAAGACAAATTGACTATATTTGTGTGAGGATATTTTGGGGCTCTATTCTCTTCTACTTCATGGCAGAACCATAATGTTACCAGGCTTTCTATTCTGTTTTATTTCTTGGCAGTACAGTGATGGTTCCAGACTCCCTGTTGTGTCATTTTAGAATTAATATTGATTTTCTTCTAAAGGCTTATCATTTTTGTAGAATTATTTTTCTTGTTCTTATATAAAATAAAATTTCCACTGGTGGTGCATGTTTATAATCCCAGCATCTGGAAAGGCTGAGGCCAAAGGATCATAAAGTTCAATTTTAACCTCAGCCACTTACAAGGTCCTGAGCAAGATAGTGAGTACTGTCTCAAAATGACAAATGTGCTGGAGATGTGACACCATAATTAAGTGTTCTGAGTTCAATGCCTGCTTTTTTTTTTTTTAAGTTTTCCAAACATAAATATACAAAAGTAAATCTCTTATAAGCTTCTTAAAAGTGTTTTAGTCTTTCACACTTGAAAGTATAATAAATGGATATTTGTCTACAGAAGAGAGGCCTTTTGCCAACTAGACTCCAGCTGGCCTGGCCATCATTTTGATCAGTCTCCAGAATATCTGACTTCACTCATCTTTTCATGCTGTAAAGGCCACCCCACTGAAGAATTTCTCTCAACATTTTGCTCACCTCTGCTGATACTGTGCTGCTCAGGAGCTCACACATTTAAGTCCTTGAGTGTGGTTTTGTGTCAGTGGCATGGGCACATTCTGGTAGGTGTAGTTTTTTGGCTGTTCTATCACTGTGCAGATGATAACATGCTTAGAGATGTACATAGAAATGCTTGTTTCACACCCAAACAGTGTTAGATAGGTGAGGACTTTTGGTTGCAAACCTGCTTCTTTACCACACCCTACAATCGCTACTGTCTTAGGTTTCTTTGCACCAGCATCATTCCAGCCTGAGGAAACTCTTTCACAACAGACAACCATTGCATATGTGGCCCAACCTTGATCAAAATTTTTTTGAGCAGAACATGCTTATGTGGCATATGACTGTACCATATGTTAATGAACTGGCTGCTTTTCAGAAGAGTTTTACAATTATTGGACACTCATTGTTGCTATGAGGTTTTCTAAAGTAGTGTCTGCCATTTATTAAGGAGATTGCTTTGAGACATATAAAACTTTGTAAAAGTGTTGATTAGACAAGGTGATATCTTTGGTCCATTGAGTTCTAAGACATGTGACATCTTTCCAATTATCCCATTCTGCTTTGACAGTAACCATGAGAAGTGATCAAATTTTTGTGTTTATTAATCATTATTCTTGTTTGCTAGTTGACTAAATATGTTCTGGAGTAAAGCACCTGCAAATTTCTAGTCGATCTCTTGGTGTAATCGCACAGGTTTAGCTCAATCCCCAATTAACACATTGGGACAAACTGTGTGAAATGATGTCTAAATGTTGTCTATAAGGGAAGCTCCTTAGTGAGCCCATGCCCAGAGCTTGTTGGTGTGTTTTGATTGTAGGCACTTCTTTAAAAATTTAACAATAGACTTTCAAAAAGAGACAAAAGATCAGTATACACCATGTTGTCTATATTAAGAGTATAGGCCCAGTGATCCAATGTGGTTAGCAGAATGTGTCTCAAATACTGAGTTTTATGAATCTAGCAATTTTGTACTTAGCCAGCTTTCTATTCTAAGAGTACTTATTATCCTGAGTGCTAATATTACCTCTGTACTGCACAAAACATTGTTATGACTTGTAATAGAGGTGCAACCAACAAAGAAGTTAGGAGTGACACGGGAGCCTGTCTTACTTTCTGTTAGCCCACAAAAGGAAGGATGAAAACCACTTTACTGTTTGCCATTGGAGTGGCTGTGAGGAATTGAGAGCACTATAGTTTTCATGGACTAAATCATGGAATTGTGGAATAAATATGGAAGCCAGAGAATCATGTGAACATCATGAAAATTGAGTATAGATTTCTTATGCTGTCAGTCTCTCCTGAAGTCCACTATACATTTCTGGATTATTTTAGATCTCAGTGACCTTTGAGGATGTGGCTGTGAACTTCACCAAGCAGGAGTGGGCTTTGATGGACCTATCCCAGAAGAAGCTTTACAGAGATGTGATGCAAGAAGTCCTCAGAAACCTGGCTTTTATAGGTAATACTGATATTTCTTTAATTAATGGAATAGAGAACTCATGTTTGTTTTGTCACTTAAGTAAAACATGAAAACAGAATTATTTGGTGAATAATTGCAGGAGAAAATGCACTTAGGACTAGGTAAAACATGTCTAGTTCTTAAAAATTTTAAATGATTTTTCTGGTCTGGCATTTTAGGTAACAAATGGGATGACAAGAACTTGGAAGATCAGATCAAAAATTCTGGGAGCATTCTAAGGTAATTGTACTCAATAAAGAAATTGTTGAGTGAGTCTGAAATGTCATATAATTTTTCAAAACAAAACAAATAATATGAACAACTTGAAATATATTTATTCTGATAAGATTTATCTTACCAAAAATATATACTTATTTCTACAAGTTATTCAGTCTATTCAAAGTACCTAACATACAAAACATATTATGAATTGCATATGTGAATACAACTATTTGGATAATAGCCATAGGGAAGCTGTGTTACAATGGCTTATTTCTTTTCAATATCTTTATTTTCAGGCAAATTGAATAAGTTAGCAAACCCAGGATTTACCTGATGTTGGTAGAAATGTAAGCCCATCCTAGCTTTTACCTTATTTTGCTAGTAATGTAAGCATAGTACCTATAAATAAATAGAATATCATGAATAAATCAGGCATTGATAATGTGCTGGTAATTCTTCAGAGAAGGCATATGAGAAACTTCAAAGTCAAGGAAGTGCTGTGGGGAAACTTTCAATGAGATTCCAATTCTTAAGTGGACAAAGAAAAATTTTAATAGAGTAAATCCATTTGACTGCATTATGTGTGCAAACAACTTCATATGTCTTTCATTCCTTCATAGGCAGATCACATCTCCCTCTGGACACAAACGCGATAAGCATGAGGAAGGTGAAGAGAAGCGATGTGAATCTAAACAATACAGAAAATCTCTGGTTTCTCTCAAAAGGATTCAGACACAAATGTTAATACAAACAGGAGATGGACCTTATAAAAGTGCAGTATGTGGGAAAGGCTTTATTTATCCCAGTTCCATTCAAAGTCATGAAGAAACACATACTGCTTGGCAATGCTGTGAATGTAAACAATGTGGTGCAGCCATTTCTTCTCTCACAGGTGCTCAAGGACACATGATAATACACAGTGGAAGTAAAAGTTATAAATGGAAGGTCTGTGGGAAAGCCTTTCATTTTCCTTCTTTATTTAGAAGACATGAAAGTCCTCATTCTGGCAGGAAACTCTATGAACGTAAACAAGGTGGTTTAACCTTTATTTCACTCATGAGTCTCCAAAATCACTTGTTCATGCACACTGAGAATGCACGTTTTAAATGTAAAATATGTGGGAAAGACTTTGCTTATCTCAGTTTCTTTAGAATACATCAGGAAATGCATATAAGAGAGAAACCCTATAAATGTAAGCAGTGTGACAAAGCCTTCAATAGTTTCTCTAACCTTAAGTTACATCAGCAAATTCACACTGGAGTGCAGCCCTATGAATGTAAGCAGTGTGTCAAAGCCTTTACTCAGTCCTCTCACCTTAAGAAACATGAACGAACACATGCTGGAGAGAAGCCCTATGAATGTAAACAATGTGCAAAAGCCTTTATTAAGTTTGCTCACCTTCAGAGACATCAAAAACCTCATACTGGAGAGAAGCCCTATGAATGTAAACAATGTGGAGAAGCCTTTGCTAGATCTGATGAGCTTCACACACATGAAAGAACACATACTGGAGAGAAGCACTATGAATGTAAGCAGTGTGGCAAAACCTTCACTAGGTCCTTTAACCTTCACTCACATGAACGAACTCATACTGGAGAGAAGCCCTATGAATGTAAGCAGTGTGGCAAAGCCTTCACTAGTTCCTCTAACCTTCAGAGACATGAACGAACTCATACTGGAGAGAAGCCCTATGAATGTAAACAATGTGGAAAAGCCTTTACTAGATCTAAATACCTTCACAAACATGAAAGAACACATACTGGAGAGAAGCCCTATGAATGTAAACAATGTGGAAAAGCCTTTACTACACCCACTCAGCTTCACAGACATGGAAGGACACATACTAGAGAGAAGCGCTATGAATATAAGCAGTGTGGAAAAGCCTTTGCTAGATCCAGTGACCTTCACAAACATGAAAGAACACATACTGGAGAGAAGCCCTGTGAATGTAAGCAGTGTGGCAAAGCCTTCAATAGGTCCTCCCACCTTCATTCACATGAACAAACTCGTACTGGAGAGACTCAGCCCTATGAATGTAAGCAGTGTGGCAAATCTTTCACTAGGTCCTTTAACCTTCACTCACATGAACGAACTCATACTGGAGAGAAGCCCTATGAATGTAAGCAGTGTGGCAAAGCCTTCACTAGTTCCTCTAACCTTCAGAGACATGAACAAACTCATACTGGAGAAAAGCCCTATAAATGTAAACAATGTGGAAAAGCCTTTACTATATCTAAATACCTTCACAATCATGAAATAATGCATACTGGAAAGAAGCCCTATGAATGTAAGCAGTGTGACAAAGCCTTCACTAGGTCCTCTAACCTTCAGTCACATGAACGAACTCATACAGGAGAGAAGCCCTTTAAATGTAAACAATGTGGAAAAGCCTTTACTAGATCTAAATACCTTCACAATCATGAAAGAACACATAGTGGAGAGAAGCCCTATGAATGTAAGCAGTGTGGCAAAGCCTTCACTAGGTCCTCTAACCTTCACTCACATGAACAAACTCATACTGGAGAGAAGCTCTATGAATGTAAGCAGTGTGGCAAAGCCTTCACTAGGTCCTTTAACCTTCACTCACATGAACGAACTCATACTGGAGAGAAGCCCTATGAATGTAAGCAGTGTGGAAAAGCCTTTGCTAGATCCAGTGACCTTCACAGACATGAAAGAACACATACTGGAGAGAAGTCCTGTGAATGTAAGCAGTGTGGCAAAGCCTTCACTAGGTCCTCTCACCTTCACTCACATGAACGAACTCATACTGGAGAGAAGCTCTATGAATGTAAGCAGTGTGGCAAAACCTTCATTACTTCCTCTAGACTTAAATTACATCAGCAAATTCATACTGGATTGAAGCCCTATGAATGTCAACAATGTGGCACAGCCTTCACTCGATTCGATAGCCTTCACTCACATAAACAAACTCATACTGGAGAGAAGCCCTATGAATGCAAGCAGTGTGGCAAAGCCTTCACTACTTCCTCTTACCTTAGGATACATGAGCAAACTCATCCAGGAAAAAAGCGTTATGAATGTCCAAAATCTGGAAAAGCTTGTGATACATGAATTCAACTTCACAATGGTTGAAGGCATACATGAATGAAGACTTATGAATGTTAACAATATAAATATACCTTTGTTACATCTTCCCAGCTGCTCATACATAAAAGAGGGCAAACTGGAAAGAAGACCCATGAATGTAAACAATGTGAAAAGTCTTTGTTACATCCAGTCTTATTCTCTCACGTGAATGAATTATACTGCAGAGAAATCTTTGTCATTAAAACAATTGGCAAAATTCGTCATTACTGTTTCGCTCATAAACATGAAGGAATTTTACTGAGAATGCAAAAATGTTGTAAATCAATATTTCATGTCATCTTCAATGAAAAGAAAGGGCTCACATTCCTGAATATATATAATTGTACTGGGGATTCAGTCTGGTACGCTATCAATGAGCCACATCTCTATTCCTTTTATTTATTTATTTATTTATTTATTTATTTATTTATTTACTTACTTACTTACTTATTTACTTTGAGACGGAATCATGCTGAGATTCTTATGGTCTTGCTAAGGTGCTGAGGTTGGCTTCACCTAGTAATTTTTCAGCCTCTGCCTCCTGAGTGTCTGGGATTAAAGGCATACACCACAAAATTGACTAAATAATTCTTTAAATATGAAATATATGGCAAATAATTCCATTTTTCCTGTTGCCTGCAAAGCCGTTCTATTCACACTAGAAAACAAACATTCTGAATGTGGGGGATTTGCTACATCAGGTTGACTTATATCCCAGTCCTATTTTTCTTCTTATGTATGAAAATACTCATGAAGAGAAGCCCTGGGAATATAAGAAATGTGAGAAATCTGCTAATTTTCCCAGTTCCTTCTAAAGACAGCAAGATTCTTGTTGAAAGTTTCATGGCAAAATGAATAAATTCCATGCAAGTAAGAAATATAAAGTCTTTAGATGTTCTAGTTTTGTTCAGTTCTATGAAAGGCCTCATACTGTGGAAAGTCCTGTGGATAAGCAATGTGGGCAGTATTCACCTTTCACAGTTTTCTTTAAAGACATAAAATAATTCATATCAAGGAAAATACTTTTGCTCTTTATTATTTTTAATTAATTTATTTTTTATGGTTCTGGGGATTAAACTCAGAGGCACTCGACCACTGGGCCCCATCCCCAGCCCTTTTTTGTATTTTATTAGAGACAGGGTCTCACTGAGTTGCTAATTGCCTCACCATGGCTGAGGCTGGCTTTGAACTCACGATACTCCTGCCTCAGCCTCCCAAGTGCTGGGATTACAGGCATGAGCTACCACACCTGGCTTCCTTTTGCTCTTTAAAAGATGTGGTAAAACTTTCAACTTTGTAGGTCTCTCTGAACAGTGTGGAAGAACTCACATTGTAGAAAAGACTTGTATGTAAAAATGTGGTGAGACCTTCAGTTGTTTTAGGTCCAGTTAGACTTGTTTAAATTTTAGGAAATTTTTAAAATTTCATTTCATTTATTTATTTAGTTTAGAACCAGGAAATCAACCCCGAGATGCTTAACCAATGAGCCAGATGCCAGTCCTTGTGAATTTTTTTTTTTTTTTTTTTTGTTAATGTTTATACATGTTCTCATTGGATTGCTTAGGTACTAATTTGTAGAGGCTGGCTTTGAATTTGTGATCCTGTTGTCTCAGGCTGATATAGTCATGCACTGCCTTCAGCACACAACCTATATTTTGAGAAAACCACTATAGCTATAAGAAAATAGTGTTGGCCTTCATTTCTCCTTTGTGACTATTTACGGGTAATGAAAATGCACCCTGGAGTGGACATGAGCATTGAATCAGCATGAAGATGTAAAAGTAACATGCTTTTCTGGGTTATATCTCTCTTATTTTTAGATTCAATTTTTCTGTTTTAATTTTTTTTTTTTTTTGCATATGTAGTCAACTCTCACATATTATGACATAATCTTATTTATACATGGTTTTATGTGTATGTAAAATCTAGTATGCAGTATAATTTTGTACATGGAAGTATATTATATAGAATAGTTTTCTACATTTGTAGTTCAAAATGTATGAATATTTATTTTCAGCATTTAAATGCCTTTTTAGAGTTTTCATCTCTCTACCCTTCTTAAGTACATTTTCTCTAATACTGTTCTTTTTCCACTAAAAGCCTTAGAAAAAAAATGGTATTTTAAAATTCTCATCTCATAATTAAAAAACTTTTTTCCAATCGTCTTATGATTTTATATATGTTGTGACAAAATAAAGATTTTAAGAAGTCTTATATATAATTTCTAGAGTCAGAGAATGGAGAAGGAGCAGAAAAGGTAATCATCATCATCATCATAGTCATTATCACTTCTGGAGTGCTTGTGCATTGAGCCCCATCCACATCCCTTTTTATTTTTTTAATTTGATAGAGGATCTTGCTAAGTATTTTCCAAAATCTTCACTATGTTGCTGAGGCTGAATCTGAACTTGCAACACTGATGCTATTGTCACCGAGAATACACATATATTCTATCATGCCCAGCTCCTGGATGTTTCTTGAAATTCTGGTGTAAATCAAAATGTGCTTTGTTTGTGTATAGTTTCCAGTTGTTTACTGGTTCAGAAGCAAGAATTACTTTTTAATGTGTTAATGTATATTAACCTCCTTCAAGCTCTAAGAGTCTAGAATAATACTGATAATCATAAGTACATAAATTCACATTTTACATTCCAAACATGTATTAGGACACTTGAACTAAACTGAAGTCTATTTGAAAAAGTTTATCTTAAATAATTCATGTTGAAAACAGGGGTGGAGGAACTATTTACATATTTAAGGGTGCTGGGCGTGGTGGCTCATGCCTGTAAGCCCACCACTTGGGAGGCTGAGGCAGGAGGATCGTGAGTTCAAACTGGCCTCAGCCACAGCGAGGCACTTAGCAACTCAGTGAGACCCTTTCTCTAAATAAAATACAAAAAAGGGCTGAGAATGTGGCCTACTGGTTGAGTGCCCCTGGGTTCAATCCCAGGTACAAAAAAATAAAATAAAAAATAAATTAAGGGAACAAACTATTCATTTCTATTAAAATCTCATGATATAATAAACTTTCCCTAATAACAATGAGGATTATCAGAATTTTATTTTCAACAAATAATTTAAAATTCCCTTCTTTGCACCAGAAACCAACTAAGCACATTGGCAAGGTTACAGAGGCTGTCAAAAATGGCATGGTGCTCATGTGAGCATTTTCTAGAGCACCAAGTGAAATTACAAAAGAAAATGGCTGGGAGGGGTGAGGTTTGACATCCACACATACACAGTCATATTCACGTGCACTTATGTGAAGGTTCAATTCCCACTTTTCATATACCCTCCCTACTGCAGTTATTCAATCCTTACTATGTAATGTAAGTATTGATTTCTTTCATTTTTTCTCAGAATATGCTGCCCACTAGTTCTTCTAAAAAAAACAATTCTTATTTTAAGACTTCTCAATTTAGTCTTTTGTGTCTTTATAAAGCTTCATTACGCATTGCATATGTTAGTGTAGGCATTTCCACTTCAGCCTTATGTACAGATTGGTGAAATGTCTCTTTTCTTCCTCCTTTTCTTCCTTCTTTCCTTCAGATTTCACCCTGCAGTGCTCCACCACTGAGCTTTGCAATAGCTCTTTTTTTTTTTTTTTTTTTTTTTTTTTTTGTGGTACCAGGGATTGAACTCAGGGGCACTCGACCACTGGGTCACATCCCCAGCCCTTTTTTGTATTTTATTTAGAGACAGGGTCTCACTGAGTTGCTAAGTGCCTCTCGCCATTGCTGAGGATGGCTTTGAACTCGCGATCCTCCTGCCTCGGCCTCCCAAAGTGCTGGGATTACAGGCGTGCGCCACCGCGCCCGGCTGCAATAGCTCTTTTAGTGTTAATTTTTTTGAGATTTGGTGAGACTGGCCTCGAATCACCCAGCCTCAGGTTTCTAGCATCTGGGACCAGAGGCACGTGCTCTTGTGTGCCATGCAGCTGTCTTCTTCCTTTTCCTTGATGCCTTTTTGATCTCTTGATGACACTGTTATCACCACATTTGATGAATTAGGCAATACTACTCTATTATATGTTCTGAGAAGCACATCAGATTTTAGATGAATTGTAAGTTCCCATACACTTTTTTTTAACATACCAACAATTATATGAAGTGATTTAGAGATACATGTTGTTTAATTTTACTTATTTATTTATGCTAATGTATATTGCCATGACCAGCGCAGCAAAACTAGCAGGTTCCAGCAAGGAGCAATGGGATATTTTAAGAAATAAAATGTCACACACACAGATCTTGAAGACAAAACAGCTGGGATAGGGTGAACTGTTACTCTGTGATGGAGCAGCAGGTCTAAAGAATTGCAGCAGTAATCTTCATTATATATGTCTCATTAATCAGATGAAAGATTATGCAAGCATTATTCTTTGTATTCATAAAAGTTACAGAGTTAGCAATGATATGCAGCTACTTTCTCAGTTTTATTCTATGGTTGCAATGTGCAATAGTAGGAGAATTGTGCAGCTTTCCAGAAAGTCCATTGTTTAAAGTTGCTAACTTTATGCATTTTTATATACACACTAACTTTATACATACACATTATTTATATATTTGCATCCAATCAGTGACTCCTGTCATAGCATATAATTAGACCTTGTTTTGATTCTGTCTAATGATTTCTATCTTTGGATATAATTGCTCAGTCAATTCACTCAATATTACTGTTAATATAGTTAGGTATATGTCTGCAATTTCACATTCTTCTGTTTTCTTATATCTTTTTTTATTTTTCTATCACTCTTTACATTGTTTTTTGTTTGTTTGTTTGATTTATTGATTGATTGTTTTACTGAGGATTGATTCCAGCAGTGCTCTAACACTGAATTACATCCCCTCCCATTTAAACATTATTTTGTGAGAGGGTGAGGCTAAGTTGCTGAGGCTGGCCTAGAATTTTTGATCCTCCTGGCATGGTTTGTTCCACCATACCAGGCTACAGCCCAATTTTGGTTTTGTTTTATTTTTGTTTGCTAACAAAGATTTCAACAATTTTTTTTCACATTTTTTACTTTTTGTTCTAAAGATGTGTCATCATGTATGAGAAATATGCTCACTTGTCCAAACCCAAAGATGGCCTTGTTTGAGACCTGGCACCTTCTACAAATTAAGGCAGTGTGAAGACCCCCTTCAATCCTCAATTCTTGGAATCAAGTCAGAAAGACTTCAGACATGTTGCCCAGTAATAGGCATGAGCTTTTTGAAGGGTTGGGGACACTCTATAGGGAGAAAGTGGGTTCTCTCAAAGAGGAGAGGGACAGTGTGCCTCTACTGCATTCCAGTTTTATTGGAGACCTAGAGAAATTTCCAGAGAGGACTGCCCAGATCTACCACTTGACTTTTGACTGACCACAGGATTACACTAGTCTTTCATGTTCCTACTGTCATGGCAACTCTATATCACCTTTGCCCATCCTGGGAAGTTCTAAGAGGATTCTTATCCAAAGAACTATCCTTATTTTCCAAAATATGGCCTCTGAAATGGGTCAAAAATCTCTCCCTGCAAGGTAATTGGTGTTCATCTTAGATCTAAGAGCCTTTGATGAGGAAGTAGCTCTATGATGGTGGCTGGCTGAGAGCCAAGAGGTGGCGCTTACTTGTTTGACAGAAGCAAGGCTTTGTTTATTACAACTTATACCCGACTTTTGTCGTATTTGTAGTAGCTCGTGGGCACTGCGTGCTGCACCTGTAGGTCGGGCTTAACTAATGCACCTGTGATGGGTAAAGAGTATGTAAACAGACTGTGGAGACGAAATCAGACAGAAGATAGAGAGAGAGAAGAGAAGATAGAGAAGGAAGGGAGAAGAAGAAGGAACAATAAAAGAACCACTCATTCCCAGTCTGCCTCCGATTTCTTTCATATGGGCTCATTGCTGCTGGTGGCAACAAGTGGTGGCCCGTACGGGGAACTCATCAACATGGCAGGTAAACTGAGGAACCTCACGGGAGTCTCTGGCTAGAGCAGTTAAGAGCGAGGGAAAATGGGTTCGGAAATTTCAAGGAACCAGATGGTTAAGGTTATTAGAGATTTGTTAAAGATAGTTAGGGAAGAAGAAAATGGAACAGCAGTAAAATTGAGTACTGCGCAGAAATACGTCCAAAAGATAATGAAAGTAAGCTCCACCTCTTGGCTCTCCGCCAGCCGCCATCTTACTACCTCACCAAAGGCTCTTACACTCTTAGGGTGTTTCCTGCCTGCATTTCTCATGCAGATAACAGATAGTTTTCTGAGGAATATGACATAACCTGTCCACTTAGATTAGGCAGGGTTGCAGATAAATTGTTTTTTGTCCATTAATGCATATGGGAGTCAACACAGTGGTCTCATTTTATGGTATTATTCTTTTAACTTTGTATTCCCACCATTGTGATCTATCTGTCCCCTAAAAGACTGAGAAGCTGGGCGCAGTGGTGCATGCCTGTAATCCCAGCACTTGGGAGGCTAGGCAGGAGGATTGCGAGTTCAAAGCCAGCCTCGGCAATGGCGAGGCACTTAGCAACTCCGTGAGACCCTGTCTCTAATAAAATATTTTGAAAAGGCTGGGCATGTGGCTCAGTGGTCCAGTGTCCCTGAGTTCAATCCCCAGTACCAAAAAAAAAAAAAAAAAGACTGAGAGACAAAGGTACAAAGAAGGCACAGAAGAACTTTATGGTCACCATTTTTTCCTCTGGTGCACAAGGTTTTTCTACCCACTTCCATTCTAGCATCTTCCATATCATCACCTGGGTTTTATTATCTGTCATTGGATCATTTAAAAAAATATGCTGCCAGACACAGTGACACATGTCTGTAATCTGAGTTGTTTGGGAGGCTGAGGAAGGAGGATTGCAAGTTCAAAACCAGCTTCACAACTTAGTGATGCCCTAAACACTATTATATATGTGTGTATATATATTTTAGCTGGACGTGGTGGTTAATGCCTGTAATTTCAGCACTTGGGATGCTGAGACAGAAGGATCGTGAGTTCAAAGCCAGCCTCAGCAATGGCAAGGCACTTAGCAACTCATTGAGACCCTGTCTCTAATAAAATACAAAAAAGGGCTAGGGATGTGGCTCAGTGGTCATGTGCCCTTGTGTTCAAGATGTAAGTGTGTGTGTGTGTGTGTGTGTGTATACATACATATATATATATATGTATATATATATGAGATATAAAAAGAAAAAGCTAGAAAGTTTGCTCAATGGTTAGGCAGACCTCAGTTTGATCCCTGGGTGTGTGTGTGTGTGTGTGTGTGTGTGTGTGTGTGTGTGTATAAAGTAATACACCATTTTTTGTACAAACTTCCTTTTGACCTCTTTCTGTGAAAATCCTTCTTGGATTGAGTACATCTTGTCATGTAGACAGTTTTCTTAAAAAAAATTATTTTTTTGCTTTAGCTGTACACAATGCCTTTAATTTTACGTGGTGTTGAGAATCGAACCCTGGGCTGCACACATGCTAGGCAAGTGCTATACCACTGAGCCACAACTCCAGCCCCTGTAGACAGTTTTTAACTTTACCTAAATTAACAGATATTTCTATCTCTCTTCATCAGGCTGACCTCTTCCCCTCCCTTCTGTGTGTCAAGGGTGGTTAAGGTGCGTGCACTCTGAATCTGCCACATGCACAGTCTGTTGTGCTGTTTGTGTAACTTTCCATTCTGCTCTGTTTCCCCACAGTCTGCCATTCTCACATCTCAGTTTTACTCTAAACACTAAATACTGTGATATGAAAACTGGCTCCCTGGACTTTTTTTTCTCCCACACCCTGTATATCTCATCAAAATCACATACAAATTAATACTAACAACTCAAGATGAAAAGAAACATTATCCTCCACAGCTCTATGTTCTTCTACACATTAAGCTGTAAATCCTTTTCTACATTCCTTTTTTGCATATTATTTTTTATATGTCATATCTATAAAATTACAGATTATACAGTAACTGGGTGAAATTGTTATTGCATTATGTATTCCTATGTATTTTGTGGAACTTAAAGGGAGACCCATGATATAATTAGGATTCTTTATTTAGTACTGCAGATTAAATTCTGGGGTACTTGGCCACTGAGCCCCATACCCAGTCCTATTTTGTATTTTATAAAGAGATAGGTTCTCACTAAGTAGCTTAGTGCCTCACTTTTGCTGATGTTGGCTTTGAACTAGCAATCCACCTGCCTTTGCCTCGGGAGCCACTGGGATTACAGAAGTGTGACAATATTCCCAGAAAAAAAAAATTGGCATTCTTTTACATTTGGTCATAAATAGATTAGATTCACCATACTTATATTTCAAACACTTAACATTTATGCTCCCATCCAGTTTCTTTTGTAACACTATAAAAAGAAAGCTGGGGATGTAGCTTAGTGATACAGGGCCCCTGTCATGGATTTAATCCCCAACACAGAGGGTAAAGAAAAGCACGTGAAGTTCAGTTCTCAGCCACACACAGTTATGTAGCCACTATTCCACACTTGTGGAAATATGACTCTTCATATATTAGCCCGCCCCTCCATGGACAATATTATTAGGTACAAAGAATTTGGTCTGCTATGAAGGATGTGGAAGACTTCACAAAGTCTATGTTAAGAGTAGAGAATAAAATTTTATATACTTTCCAGGAACAGAAATCTTCCACAAAATACATACCACAGGCCAATCTGCCTAATGTGGGTTTTTATATGCAGCATTTATGGGCAGAGCTGAGCAGGATTGTTACTTCTTTCTGGTTTAACTGTCAATTGAAATCCAGGAAGCTGAGAGCACTGGGTCAGCATCTAGGGATATGTTGCCTTCCTGGCAGGAGTAGTTGGGCTTGTGGATTTTCTTGGAAATATTGGTACCTCTAAACCATTGTGATGGAAACAACACATGGAAGGAGGACTACTCATTAAATATAAATTTATTTCAGCCTCTGGAATAGAGTGATGTGTGTCAAAAGGGCACGTGAGCATGAGCTTACCAACAGTTTTGAGACCCACAGATTCCTGCAGCCACATATAACACCAAACCCTACATGCAGTTTTTCCTATGCAAACATCCCTATGATTACCCTTTTCATAAACCCTGAAAGTCCTTGCCAGCCCCTGAAGAAAGTGCTAATGACATGATTCCCTTGTCTTCCTTGTGTAGCTGTAGTGATCAAAGTTTCTTTCCTGCTTTTCATCATGATCATTTCTTTTTGGTTTTGGGGTAAACAGATGACCTGACATGTGAGATCACCAGGGTCAGTTCTCTGCCTATAACTCTCCTAATAGTAGAATGTAGACATCTACATTAAGCACAAGGTGCCCATTGTATTCCCACTACACATTTGTGCCTTAGAGGATTGCCTCAATTCTTTTATTTATTTTTTTTTTTATTTTTATTTTTCCATTCTACTGGGGATAGAACACTGAGCCAATTCACCAACAATAATTGTTTCGTTCATAGCTCAGGCTGCCTCCTCAAAAAAGCAGAGAATGAAGCCGGGTGCG
Organism: Tamias sibiricus; assembly: GCA_025594165.1. Lineage (NCBI taxonomy): Eukaryota > Metazoa > Chordata > Mammalia > Rodentia > Sciuridae > Tamias > Tamias sibiricus. The sequence goes on along the minus strand of CM046667.1, from coordinate 4,042,557 downwards.
GTGGCGCACGCCTGTAATCCCAGCACTTTGGGAGGCTGAGGCAGGAGGATTGCGAGTTCAAAGCCAGCCTCAGCAGTGGCGAGGCACTTAGCAACCCAGTGAAACCCTGTCTCTAAATAAAAAATATAAAAAAGGGCTGGGGATGTGGCCCAGTGGTCGAGTGCCCCTGAGTTCAATCCCTGGTACCAAAAAAAAAAAAAAAAAAAAAAAAAAAGCAGAGAATGAGAAGTGATGAAAATTACTAAAATAATTGTCAAACTGTTTTTATTTGTAGATATATGTGTGATATATATGCTATCTCTGAATATTTTTTTAAAAATATTTGAGACTCTATACTGCTAAGTTTCCTGAGGTTGCACCAGCTGATACTATATGTGTATATACATATCTTTTTCTTTGAGGTACAGTGGAATAATCCCAGGGGGGTTTGACCTCTAAGCTGGACCCCCAACACTTTATATTTTATTTTAAGCTAGGGTCTCACTCTTTGACCATGATAACCTGAACCTTGGGCTCCTCATGCCTCTACCTCCCCATGTAACTGTTGTTTATTTATGTGATAAGGTTACAACATAGGGCATCACCCAAGAAAGCACTCTCTCCTTGAGTCGGCTCAATCCCAGAAATTACCATCTGTACCAGTTCAAAGCAAATGCTTCTTACCTGGATAAGTTTCAAGCCCAGCAAAGAAGCTCCACATGAAAAGGGCTAGAACTAAAAATTTTTCACTCTAGCCAATTTAGGTAGTGATTGGACAATCTTAGCTGTCAGTCATGATGCAGAGGCCTGCCTGGAAGTTGCTCATCTTGGAAGCTCTCAAGGAACTGTCCAATTAGGTGCGCCAATGGAGGGGAAGAGCTGGCTTCTCCAATTTCAAGGGCTTTTCTTCCTCAACCAATCAGTTTCTTCTTTTCCAGGCCCCACCTACTCTGCTCAGAAGGCCCAAGTGACTATGCACAGATGTGTCCCTTATGATCTCGGTTGCCTGGACATTCCATGAGGGAACTCTGGGTCACCACGGAAGACAACAATGGTGAGTTTTTGGCCAGGGCTGAAGGTACAAGGTCAGCATCATCCTTTCGGCCCCCGGCGTGCAGGTGAGCTGCAGAGTATGGCAGAGTCACCTCTGGAGGTTGGCCCTTGGTCTCTGCAATCTGCTACTGCAGGATAGAATTGGTGGTGGGTCCTTGAAGTCAGCTGCACAGCGTGCGACCTTATCCTTTCTGGCCACTGGCAACCCTATGAATGTAAACGATGTGGTGAAGCTTTTTTTCTTCTCACAGTTGTTCAAGGACACATGATAGCACACAGTGAAGATAAAATTTATAAATGTGAGATTTGTGGGAAAGTCTTTCAATTCTCATCTTCATTTACAATACATGAAAGATCTCATTTTAAAGAGAAATTTTAGGTGGTCAAAACTTTATTTCACAAGTCTTCAAAGTCACGTTCAAGCACACTTTGAATGAACATTTTAAATGTAAGGGATGTGGGAAATTCTTTGCTTGTCCCAGTTTATTTAGAATACATCAGAGAATGCATACTGGAGAGAAACCTTATAAATGTCAACAGTGTGGCCAGGCCTTCACTCACTCCACTGGCCTTCACTCACATAAAAAATCTCATACTGGAGAGAAGCCTTATGAATGTAAGCAGTGTGGAAAAGCCTGTGGTAGATCCAGTAACCTTCACAGATATGAAAGTACACATACTGGAGAGAAGCCCTATGAATGTAAACCATGTGGTAAAGCCTTTATTACTTTCAGTAAACTTCACATACATGGAAGAACGCATACTAGAGAGAAGCCCTATAAATGTTAACAATGTGAGAAAGCCTTTGTTACATTTTTTTTTTTTATCTTCACAGACATAGAATAATGCATACTGGAGAGAAGCCCTATGAATGTAAACAATGTGGCAAAGCCTTTCCTAGAACCAGTCATCTTTAAACACATGGAAGAACAATTACTAGAGTGAAGCCCTATAAATGTGATCAGAGTGGCAAAGCCTTTGCTATATCCACTGCCCTTTTTTTTTAATTTTTTAAATATTTATTTGCTTTAGTCGTACACAATGTGTTTATTTTTACGTGGTGCTGAGGATTGAACCCGGGCCGCGCACGTGCTAGGCGAGCGCTCTACCGCTGAACCACATCCCCAGCCCTCCACTGCCCTTTAAAGACAAGTAAGAACACATACTGGAGAGAAGCCCTATGAATGTCAACAATATGACAAACCGTTGCTCTGTACCCTCAGCTTCACATACATGGTAGAATGCATACTGGAGAGAAGCCCAATGATTGTGAAGAATGTGGAAAAACCATTGGTAGATCCAGTGACATTCACATATATGAAAGAACATATACTGGAGAGAAGCCCAATGAATGTCAGCTTCCCTCACATGAATGAACTCATACTGCAGAGAAATCGTAATCATGAAAACAATTTGTAAAGTCTTATGTTATTACTTTTTCACTAATAAACATGTAGGAACTTTAATGAAAAAAAAATCTTTGAAATTGAAATGTGGATAATCAATGTATCTTTTCACCTACAAAGAAAAGAAAGGAAGAAAAAGCTCACACTGCCAAATATGTATATATGTAGTCTGGAGGATTTAGTCTCACTGTGCTATATCGATGAGCCACAACCCATTCCTTTTTATTTTTTATTTTGAGACAGGGACATTCTGAGTTTATTAGTGTCTTGCTAAGGTACTGAGCCTGGCCTCAAACTTGTAATCCTTCAGCCTCAGCTTCCCAAGTCTCTGGGATTAAAGGTATATACCACCATATCTGACTGAATAACTGTTTAAATGTGAAACATGGCAAATTATTCCATTTTTCCTATTGCGTTCAAAGCCATTTCACTCACACTCAAAAACAAATTCTGAATATAGGGAATTTGCTACATTCTTTCAGCTTTACATCCCAGGCCTATTTTCTTTCTTATATATTAAAATACTCATAGAGAGAAGTGCTGTGAATATGACACATGTGGGGAATCTTCTACTTTCCCTGTTTGTTCTAAGAACTGGGAAGATTTTTTTTTTCTAATGATTCATGCAGAAATGAATAAATATCATGAAAGTAATAAACATTAAATATATTGTGTATGAATCCTATGCAATAAATATAGTATGAATGAATGAATCCTATGTAATAAATATAATATTAATGAATCCTATGCAGGTAAGAAATATAAAGGGTTCAGATGTTCTAGTTTTGTTCAGGATATGCAAATTTGGGGCAGAATGCAAATTTCACAGTTTCCTTCAAAAACGTGAAATGATTCACATCAGGGAAAACCTTTCTGCTCTTAAAAAAAAAAAAAAAAAGTGGTAACACTTTCAACTTTCCAGGGCTCTTTGAACATCATGGAAAAAAATCGCACTGGAGAAAAGCCTTCTATGCAGAAATGTGGTGAGACCTTCAGTTGTTTCAGATTCATTTAGCCTTGTTCAGATTTGAGAAAAATGTTATTTTGTTTTATTGTAACAGAGATTCAACCCAGGGACACTTATCCACTCAAGAGATATCCCAGTCCTTTTAATTTTTTTTTTTTTTTTTAAATTTTGAGACCTTGTATCACTGGATTACTCAGATCTTATGTTGCTGAGGCTGGCTTTGTGCTTGTGGTCCTCCTACCTCATCCTGATATAGTCATGCACTATGTTCAGCAATCAACTTCTTTTTTGAGAAAACCACTGTTGGTGTGTTAAAAGAGTGTAAGCCTTAATTTTCTCACTGTCTATTTAGAGGTAATGAAAATGCACCCTGGAGTGGACATAAGGATTGCATCAGCATGAAGATGTTAAAGCCACATTTTTTTTCTGGGTTAAATTTCTATTAATGTTAGTTTCAATTTCCCTGTGTTTTAAGTTTTTTGCATCTGTGGTTAATTCTCATGTAATATGACATAATCTTATATTTACTGTGCATGTATTTTTTTGTGTAAAATCTAGTATGTAGTATAATTTTGTACATAAAATTATATTAAGTAGAATAGTTTCCAAGATTTTAAGTTAAAATGTATTTACCTTTAGTTGCTACATTTTAATACCTCCTAGATTTTTCATCTCTTTACTTCCCTTAGGTACTTATTTTCTTTTATTTCCATTTTTTCCACTAAAGGCATTAGCAAATAAATAATATTTTAAAATTCTGGTATCATAATTAAATAACTTTTTGCAGTCCCAGGTTTAATTTGATTTTTTTTTTTTTTTTTTTTTTTTTTTTTTTTTTTTTTTTTTTTTTTTTTTTTTGGTACTGGGGATTGAACTCAGGGGCACTCGACCACTGGATCACATCCCCAGCCCTTTTTTTGTATTTTATTACAGACAGGGTCTCACTGAGTTACTAAGTGCCTCGCCATTGCTGAGGCTGGCTTTGAACTCGCGATCCTCCTGCCTCAGCCTCCCAAAGTGCTGGGATTATAGGCGTGCGCCACCGCGCCCGGCAAATTCTGATATTTTTTATCTTCTCAAATATCTTATTACTTTTATATATGTTGTGAGAAAACAAAAAAAAAAGTGAGAGGTTTTTATATATAATTTCCACGGTCAGAGAATAGAGGGGGAACAGAACAGAAGTATTACTATTAGTAGTATCACCATCATCATCATATCTGATTTCTTAAGCACTGAGCTCCATCCTTAGCATTTTTTATTTGATACATGACCTTACTAAGTTCTTCCCAAGAGCCTCACTATGTTACTGATGTTGTGTTGAATTTGTGAACCTCATGCTATAGCCACTGGGATTATAGACATATGCTACCAGGCCGAGTTCCTGAATGTTTCTTGAAACACTTATGTAAAATAAAATGCACCTTGTTTGTGGATACTTTCCAGGTGTTAACTGATTCAGAAGCAAGAATTACGTCTTCAAGTGTTTATGTATATTAAGGTCCTTCAAGTTATAAAATTGTAGAATAATACTGATCATCATAAGAACTTTAGTTCACACATCACATTCAAAATTCTTATTAGTCCAGTTGAATTAAACTAAATTGTACTTAGAAAAAGTTTATTTTAGATAATTTATTTTGATAACAGGGGTGGAAGAACTATTTAAATATTTAAGAGAGCAAACTATTTATTTCTATTAAGATCTCCTGATATAACAAACTTCAGTTAATCACAATGAATGTTCCTGGATTTTTTTTTTTTTTCAACAAGTACTCTAAGGTTCCCTTCTATGCACCAGACACCAGATAAACACCTTAGCAGGGTCACAGAGGCTATTAAATATGGCATGGTGTTCATGTGAGTGTTTTCTAGAGCATCAAGTAAAATTACAAAAAGAAATACATGGGAGGGGTGAGTGTTGCCACCAAACATGCACACTCACACGCACACATATGTACAGGATCAAGTCACCCTCTTCTGTACATACCCTCACTAGTGCAGTTCTTTAATCTTAACTATGTAATGCAACTATTGGTTTCTTTGATTATTCTCACAATGTTACTGCCCACTATTCCTTCTAAAAAATCAACTGTTATTTCATGACTTCACAATTTGTTCTTTTGTGTCTTTTTAATGTTTCATTACACATACAATGTGTTAGTTTAAGCCTCTCCACTGCAGCCTTATCTATATATTGGTGAAATGTCTCTTCCTTTCTCCTTTTCTACCTTCCTTCCTTCAGGTTTCACCCAGGAGTTCTCCACCACTGAGCTTCACCATAGCCATTTTAATTGTTATTTTTGAGATGGGTTGGGGATGCCCTCAAGCTTGTGGTCACCCTGCCTCAGGCTCTTAACAGCTAGGACCATAGGAATGTGCCCTTGTGTGCCCACCAAATGGACTCTTCCTTTTCCGTGAAGCCTTATTGGACTGTTGATAACTCTGGGACTACCTCTTTGTCACTAGTGATTGTTCTAAGTCTTATTTTTATTGTTTTATATATGCACATTAAAGAGCATTAGAAAATATTTTCATTTGTGTGTATTATTTACAGAGACATCTTCTCAAAATATCTTTGGCCCTATACTTAATTAAGTTGTTTTCCAATTCTGACTTGTGCATGATATGCAGACACTCTAGCAATAAGCACTCCCCTAGATCAGGTCATGAGTTTGCTGCAGCTGTCTGTGCAGATCCCAGTGAAGACCATGTGAATAGATGCCAGTCTTCAGGTGTTTACTCCACGTTTGCAGCACATCTTATATAGCAGTGAGTTTCAAAAACTGACATCCAACTTAGCTTTTCTCCAATACTTAAGTGGAATATGCAAAAAACCCAGGCTTCATTTTTCTCTGTGTTTAGGTACTTCAGTAGCCCTGGGTAAGTCATGTGAAGATTATAAAGTGTGTAATCAAAAGTCAGGTAAGGAAAGTTCCAGTCTGATGTTTGAAAGTAGTGGTCCTCCTTTCTCCATCTAAAAATCTTAAATAAGCTTCTCCAGAGACCCTCAGCATCATTTTCTTTAGACACATTGTCAGGAAAAGTTTCTGCAAGGAAATCAATGTGGATTAGAATGCAGACTTTATGATGTTACTTCTGCATTTCTGGTAAACCTTGGAACACCACTGACTAATCTTAGAAATGGTACACAAAGCACTTTCTGGGAACTACAAAACAAAAAAACAGAAAACTTCCTGTAGACTACAAAAAATGTAAACCTGCACTGCCCTCACCCTGGTTGTAAAGATCAATAAAATTCCCAGCACCAGGTCCAGGAAATTTTAGGTGATACCCCTCTGAATTCTTTAGTCAATATATCTGCTCCCTGAAAATTATTTGGGTGTACAACGTCACCAGCCCTACATGACTAATGGAGCCTACACTGGCAAATAATTCCATATCATAGACAGGAATTCTTGTTTTAACATTATACTGCAGGTTCTGTTATGGGAATTCAGGAGCACTTGTTTCAAGGTTCCCAGACACTTTAGAGCTGCCACCTTCTTACCTAGCATTCAGGACCCACGTGTAGTCCACAGTGGGTGCAGCACCTCAGTGGTGGTCAGCCCTCATGAAGGCAATACCCCTCTGGACCCTACAACCAATCAATTTCCAGGTATCCTTCTTTTTAGTGCTTGCCCCGTTTTGCAGGGGACTCCTTAATGCAGTTATATATTTCTGGGTGTCCTTACAGTGCTCTGCTGGGGTTATTCTTTCCAGGAGGCCTGCACACTTCTGATTCTGGGGTCTCTGAATGACTATGAAGCAAAAGGCACTTGCACTGACGCCCATACTCCTAGGCCTCGTGAACTTCCTGCACTATCACCATCCAGTCCTGCCTGGATCTGCTGTTCACTGTTGCCTTCTTACCTGCACTGCCTGAGCTAAGAGTGCCCTCAGTTCTCTCCATTCATGTTGTTCCATCCTCATGGCCCTGGTGGCCAGCTGGTACCATGCCCCTTCTCATTGAACCTTACCAGTTTCCCCAAGCCCCCACTCTGCATTGTAACCCAGGCATGTGCCATGCTAAGGGTGTCTTGTCCTGCTGTGGAACCTTGGTACACTAGGTCCGAGGATCTTCCAGGAATGTGTCATGTGGGCGACATCTCCTCCTGTTGTGGAGGATTGGTACTCTGGGCCCCAGTGTCGACCGAATGTGTGAGGTGTGGAGGGCGTCTCCCCTGTGCTTTGTGGCCTTGGAACACTTGGCCACATTGTCACCGAGATTCAAGCCACAGGGTGGGCCTTTCCCCCTGTCCTGTGGAGCCATGATACACTCTGCCCATACCCTGAGTACCATGCCAGGAGGAGAGAGGGCAGCCTCCAGCAGAGCACCTAGGTTTCTTCTTATTTTTATTATTATGACAGAAGAATTATTTTTATTCTAAGATGTTATAAATGACAGAAGAATGCATTACATTTCATATTACACATATAGAGCACAGAACGTTTTTTTTTTAACAAATATCTGGTTGTATGCAAAGTATATCCACACCATTCATGAATTCATACATGCACTTAGGGTAATGATATCTATCTCATTCTACCATCTTTTTTTTTTTCCCCCTTCACACTTTTTCCCCCTCACCTTTTGCCCCCTCCCCCCTCCCTCCCCATTGGCCATTCTAGTAGAATGCATTACGGTTCATAATACGCACATAGAGCCTCTGTTCACATAACACTTGTTTGTATACAAAGTATATTCATACTATTCAAGTCTTCAATCATGCATTTAGGATAATGATATCCATCATATTATACCTCCCCGTTTTTTCCCCACCCCCATGCCCCCTAGCTCCCTCCCTTTTTCTCCCTCCCCTTTGACCACTCTAGTGATCCTCTAATCTTCCTAAGTACCCCGACTCCCAACACCACTGTGACTCTGACTCCTTATATCAGAGAAAACATTTGGTACTTGGATTTTTGAAACTGACGAACTTCACTTAGCATTATGACCTCCAACTTCATCCATTTACCTGCGAATGCCATTATTTTATTTTCTTTTATTGTTGAGTAAAATTCCATGTGCGTATATACCACATTTTCTTAATCCACTCATCTACTGAGGGACATCTAGGTTGGTTTCACAACCTAGCTATTGTGAATTGTGCAGCTACAAACATTGAGATAACTCTGTCACTGTAATATGCTGTTTTTAAGTCCTTTGGGAATAGACCCAGGAGTGGGATGGCTGGATCATAGGGTGGTTCCATTCCCAGTTTTCCAAGAAATCTCCATACTGCTTTCTATAATGGTTGCACCATTTTGCAGTCCCACCAACAATGCATGAGCGTGCCTTTTTCCCCACATCCTCTCCAACATTTATTGTTGTTTGTGTTCTTAATAGCTGCCATTCTGACTGGTATGAAATGATAACTTAGGGTAGTTTTGATTTGCATCTCTCTAATTACCAGTGTTGTTGAGCATTTTTTCATGTATTTGTTGATTGATTGTATATCTTCTTCTGAGAAGTGTCTGTTCATTTCTTTGGCCCATTTATTTATTGGGATATTTTTTTTTCTGGTGTTGAGTTTTTTGAGTTCTTTATACATTCTAGAAATTAGTGCTCTGTCTGATGTGCATGTATTAAATATTTGTTCCCAGTTAGTTGGTTCTCTATTCATGTCACTGATTGTTTCTTTTGCTGAGAAGAAGCTTTTTAGTTTGAATCAATCCCATTCATTAATTCTTGATACTAATTCTTGTGCTACAGGATTCTTATTAAGGAACTTGGGGCCTAATCTGACATGTTGGAAATTGGAGCTTACTTTTTCTTCTATTAGGCACATTGTGTCTGGTCTAATTCCTAGGTCCTTAATCCACTTTGAATTGAATTTTGCGCATGGTGAGAGATAAGGGGTTAATTTCAATTTGTTGCATATGGATTTCCAGCTTTCCCAGCACCATTTGTTGAAGAGGCTGTCCTTTCTCCACTGTACATTTTTGGCGTCTTTGTCCAATATAAGATAGCTGAAATTATATGTATTAGTCTCTGTGTCCTCAATTCTGTACCATTGGTCTACGCATCTGTTTTGGTGCCAATACCATGCTGTTTTTGTTACTATTGCTCTATAATATAATTTAAAATCTGGTATGGTAATGCTACCTGCTTCACTTTTCTTGCTAAGGATTCCTTTAGCTATTCTGGGTCTCTTATTTTTCCAGATGAATTTCATGACTGCTTTATCTATTTCTTCGAGGAATGTCATTGGGATTTTGATTGGAATTGCATTAAATCTGTATAATGCTTTTGGTAATATGGACTGTTGCTGCCTGAAGCGCTTGAAGCAACGGAGCCGCGGGAAGAACTTCAGAAGCAAACTGGAGACAAACAACTTTTTATTCTGATAACTTTTCTCTCTGGTTCTAATAACGACTAACACACGCCAAAAACACACCCTAAAATGGCGCTGACTCGATCAGCAATTTCGGCCAAGTCACTCGAGATCACGCAACAATCCCGTGAGACTACGGGTGGCGACAAAGGCCAAATCTCCACGGCTCATAGTCAACCGCAATTCAAGCCAATCCCCAAACAGGGCTCCTGCATTTCCCCCTTTTTGTTTTAAAAGAGGTAATGCTCTAGGACGTCTATGTGCAACCAACATTCTTACCCATCATCGGATAATCAAGGCTGTGCCCTTGACTCCTGTCTTAGGTTGATATGTCGGCCACATGAGACTGTCCCGTGCGACTGTGCCTGTCTTAGGTTGTCCCCCTCTGGGGATCTTACCCGTCATTGGCTAACCAGCCATCCAATGGAGCCCTTTAGGATCGACTATATATGATGACTAACAGCCGTCCAAATTGTGAGGAGATGTTGCGGCTTTAAGGCAACAAGCCTTTTGGTGATGAGCCAAATTGCATAGCATATCAAATTGTTTAAACAAATCAGCTGCCCTAAGTTCCATCAAGTAACACACTGAATTCTCTAGACAAATACCCGCAAGGCATTGTCCCGTAAAGTCCCAAACAATGAAAGATCAAAATGTCCATTTGTTATAACATGTTGATGTAGGAGGCCCCATGCATGTAGAGCAGAGGCCACACTGTTGGTGAGGTTGTTTGATGTTTGAGCAGCAGACGTCTTTTTGATGTTTAGACAATGCCACCGGCAAATCTTCAGGGCCCGCTACCTAGAAACTCAAGCATCAATTATTAAAGGAAAGGCAGTGCTATTGCAGCACTGAGTCAAGAGGCGAGTTGTCAAACTACAAAATAGAATAATTAGATTAGAAAATTAAAGTTGATTTTTGTTCACATACATCGCTGGTTGAGCTTTTACAAACATAAGTTGGAAAAATGTCATATTTAGAACAAAACAAAGAAAGACTGAGGGTAATTACTGCATTAAAGATAGATTAAAGAAAAGGTAAAGGCACTTTAGAGAAATAATTTGTTAGCTGGAACCCTTGAGTCTCTGTATACAGAGCAATTTTTTACCTGTTGAGATAATTGAAATTAATGAGCTATTAAACAAATGAAGTTAATAACAAATAAACAATCTTAAGTCAAAACACCAAAATATCAGGTTATATAGCACTAGTCATATTGTTTGCTAAAGAGAAGTCCCAGGGACACCTATAAATCAAAATTGAAAGTACCTTCATTTATAAAATTATTTACCTAAATTGAATACGCTTAACCTAAAATGAATTAAAGTTATTTGGATCCATATATATATATATATTTTTTTCTTTTTCATAAGCGCTTTGTTCTTTGTGACGTCACACTGGACAGACGAACAAACATACAAACATATATTTGTGACGTCACATTAACATGAAATGTAGACAAATGTACAGACATAAAGACATGTATAAAAAGAAAAGAAAAAAAAATACAATTGTGTGCACACTAAAGAGAGATCTCCTCGTTCCGGCCGGGAGGAATGACACTTAAGTTGTGAAATATTTTGAAGGACTCTTTTGAGGGAATCATTCTATACCTTCATCTTGGTCCTCTTGATTTTGTACCTTTTTTATTAATCTTGATTCTTCAATAACTTCATCTTGATCATTTTGATGTGGTACCTGTTTTATTAATCTAGATGGTATCCATATTGGAGAGGATTCGTCTTTTGGAAAAACACAAACAGATCCTCTTCCCCAAATTAACACTGGATCTGGACCCTTCCATGTACCTGAAAGAACATCCTTCCAGTAAACCAAAGGTTTATGTTGTTGGTGTAGATTCCAATGTCTGTCTCCAGCAGAATAACCATTAGAGTCTAAAGTTAGAAAATTTAAGGTAAACAGGGCAACTGCCAATCTGTCCTTAGGACTTTTCCAATTTCCTTCTTTTTGTTTTAATAACATAATTTTCAGTGTTCGGTTTGCTCTTTCAATAATGCCCTGACCCTGAGGATTGTATGGGATGCCTGTTTTATGGGATATATTGAATTTTGCGCAAAACTGCTTGAAAGATGAGGACGTATATGCGGGGCCATTATCTGTTTTAAGCATTTTGGGGATGCCCAATGCAGCAAAAGCTTGCAAACAATGAGATGTAACATCTTTAACTTTTTCTCCAGAATGTAAGGAAGCAAAAATCATGCCTGAGCATGTATCTATAGTCACATGAATAAATCGCAATTTTCCAAAACTTGGCTCATGAGTAACATCCATCTGCCACAAATGATTGGGCATTAATCCTCTAGGGTTAACTCCGAAATGAGGATTGGGCAAATGTGTCATACAAGATTTACAATCTTTTACAATTGTTCTGGCTTGCTCCTTTGTGATTTTAAACCTACGTTGCAAGGTGGTGCTGTTGACATGAAACTGGGAATGAAATAAAGTAGCTTGTTGTAGCGCTGAAAGTATAAATACTGTTTTTGTAAGTTCATCAGCCTTTTGATTACCTTCATGGAGGGGACCAGGCAAATTAGTATGTGCTCTAATATGGCCTACGAATAGAGGTTCTTTTCTTGCCCACAAAAGTTTTTGTATTTGATAAAACAATTTAAAGGCTGGAGTATGAGGTGCTATTGGTCCTGCTAACTCTAATTTTGGGACGGCTTGTACAATATAGTGGCTATCTGAAAAAATGTTTACGGGCTGGTCCCTAAAATTTTCCAGAGCTCTTACCACAGCTTCCAGTTCCACTAGTTGAGCTGATTTGTGTGCAGTTATGTAAGTCATATTTTCTTTTTTAGTGACTACTGTAGCAGTACCATTTGAGGACCCATCTGTAAATACATTAAATGCCTTAGGAATAGGTTGATTTTTTATTACCTGTGGAAATATAATAGGATGATTAATACAAAAAGATAATATAGGGGACTTAGGAAGATGATTATCAAAATTTGCAGAAGTAGAGCATTTAGCTATAGCCCAATCATTATCATTGAAGCATAAGTATTCAATCTGTGATGATGAATAGGGAGTAATAATAGTAGCAGGGTGAATGCCAAATATTTTAGTAGAAGTCTTAAGTCCTTGAAGAATAAGTTTAGCCACCATGGAGGTATAAGATTCAATTATACTTTTAGGAGAGACGGGCAAATGTATCCATAATAAAGGCCCTTGTTGCCAAAATACTCCTGTGGGTGTATATTGTGAAGAAATAATAATCAACATCAGCGGTTGAGTTAAATCAAATCTATCACAATGAGCTCCTTCGATGGCTTTTTCTACTAATTTTAAAGCTTTCCTAGCATCAGGAGTCAATGTTCGTGGTGAAGATGGATCAGGATCTCCACGAAGGATGTCAAATAAAGGTTTTAGTTGGCCAGTAGTGAGATTTAGTGTAGGGCGAAGCCAATTAATGTCTCCCAGTAGTTTTTGGAAATCATTGAGGGTGGTCAAATGTTCTTTATTTATTAAAATTTTTTGGGGTCTAACAAAAGTATCCATGATTTTAAATCCTAAATATAATATGGGAGATCTGGTTTGAACTTTTTCTTCTGCTATATATAATCCATATTTTTTTAAATTTTCTACCACATCACTGAATATATTAAATAAGATTTTTTGATTAGGGTGGGCCAATAAAATATCATCCATGTAATGTAGACACATGAGGTTTGGATATTTATTTTTAATGGGTTGGATAGCCTTGTCCACATATATTTGGCATATGGTGGGGCTATTAGCCATTCCCTGTGGTAAAACCTTCCATTGATATCTCTGATCAGGGCCATTATTGTTCATAGAAGGAACGGAAAAAGCAAACCTGGGGGCATCCAGAGGATGTAGGGGAATAGAAAAGAAGCAATCCTTTATATCAAGAGTAATAAGATGGAAATTTTTTGGAATAGCTACGGGACTAGGAAGTCCAGGTTGAGTAGGCCCCATAACTTGCATGGTTTTATTGATTTGTCTAAGATCATGTAACAATCGCCATTTTCCTGACTTTTTCTTGATCACAAATATGGGGGAATTCCAGGGAGAGGTGGAAGGTTCTATATGACCTGCTTCTAATTGTTCCTGAACTAATTGGTGGGCCGCTTGTAATTTCTCTTTAGATAGGGGCCACTGAGGGACCCACACTGGCTTATCAGAAAGCCATGGTATTTTCAAAATTATTTTCTCAGTGGCCCCGAAAAAAAATATCTTTTTCCTTTATGACAATGATTACTTTTAGGGTTAAGATTACTCTGTACTTTTTGATAATGAGTTCTTTTATGGTTAAGATTACCCTGTAGGTTTTCACATTTAACATCTGCAGGCTTGGTTGCAAGGTGTACTCCCATTTGTTGCAAAATATCTCTTCCCCATAAAGTAACCGGTAGATTAGGTAAAACATAAGGCTGAAATGTTCCTTTATGGCCTTCATCATCCTCCCATTTTAAAATTACTGCACTTTTATCTGGGAGGTTATTATATCCCAAGCCTCTTAAACTGGTTGAAGCTTTTTGCAGAGGCCAGTGCTTGGGCCATTGGCGTAAATTAATAATGGAAGAGTCAGCTCCAGTATCTATTAATCCCTCCATTTCTATTCCTTGGATTTTTATTTTACACATAGGCCTCCTTGAACAGTCTCGAACCCAGCAAGCCATGGGACTTGAGTCAGTGGAACAAAATCCTCTATTGTTCCCTTCTTGAGGCATACCCATTTTAAATGAATTATGTAAATTGGGAAGGAGAAGCAACTGAGCAATTCTATCTCCTTGATTAACAGAACTTACACTTTGGGGTGAGCTAAGCATTATTTTTATTTCCCCTTTGTAGTCTGAGTTTATTACACCTGGGGTCACTTGCAAACCTAATAAGCTTTTAGGACTACGCCCGATAATAAGTCCTACAGTCCCTGAGGGAAGAGGTCCCCTGACTCCTGTGGGAATCAGTTGAACCCCCATTTCAGGTGTTAACACTATTCGGGCGGTGGAACAGAGGTCTAATCCTGCATTTCCTCTTGTTCCTCTGGCGAGGGAGTGGATGGGTAGTAGGGATTGTGTCGGGGAAGCATCTGAGTGGATGCTTGAGGATACTCCTTCTGCAATGCCCCGTACATTTGTGGGCCCCGGGGTACTGGGCCCCGTGCCCCGTTTTTTGAATTCCTGAACAAAGGATTTCCATGGATGTCAAATTTTGAATAGCATTTATTGGCCCAATGATTTCCCTTTTTACACCTGGGGCAGCGGCCTGGGGCACGGTATGAGCTTGATCTTATTTCTCTTTTGGGATTTTGCCTAGAATTGCCTGATTGATTATGATAATTTTGCCTGGAATATCCTGATTGATTATAATGTCTACGTTTAGCCTTTGTGAAATTTCGAGAGGAAGCACCTCTCATTGAGGCTGCAATCACATTTCCTGTGACAAAGGCGCCATTTATACCTTTACATAGTTGTATATATACGGAAAGATCCTTTTTAGTTCTCCATGGCCTGATGGCTGCTTGGCACCATTTATTTGCATTTTCATAAGCTAATTGAACAACTAAAGGCATAGCTTGGTCAACATCTGCAAACACACTACCTGCAGTTCTCAAAAGTCGATCAGCAAAGTCGGCATACGGCTCATTAGGTCCTTGAATCACTTTTGACAAGCTACCTTGTAGATCCCCAGGTCCTTGTACAGTTTTCCATGCCTCTAAGGCAGCTGCATTTATCTGAGCATATATATCTGAGTCATAATCTGTTTGAGCCTGTAAGTCTGCGAATTGCCCTTCTCCTGTGAGCATGTCTATATTATAGTTTTCAAACCCTGCAGCCGCGTTTCTTTTAGCCGTTTCTATACAAAGTTCTTGGAATTGCGATCACCAAACCAAGAATTGCCCCCCGCTTAATGTTGCTTTACATAGACTTTTCCAGTCTGAGGGGGTTAAGCTAAAGGTGTTAAGGGACTCCAGCATACTCAACGTGAAAGGAGCTTGGGGCCCATAAGTCATTACTGCCTCTTTGAGATTTTTTATAGTTTTGAAATCTACTGACTGATGGACACTCTGTCCATTTTTCTTTTCAAATGCTGGCGGTTCCCAATGTATCTGTGAGTTGTCCTCGAGGGCGCATAAGCGATCAGAAAGACTTTTTATTTCTGTTTCTAGGGTATGCAAATGCCTAGTAATACCCTTCATATTTTCTGTAATGGATTCCACCCATGGGGGAGTAGTCACTTCCACAAGTGACTCCTCTGCCTGACGGACCTTTTTCTCGGTCTTTTTAAAATTTCTTTTTCCTCATTTTCTCAGGATCACTTTTACTAGATTCCTCACCACTGCTAATTTCACTGACAGCAATATCCTGAGGCCCAGGTTCCAGTGAGAGCAAGTATCCTTCAGCTTTCGCCAATAACTTCCGAATAGCTTTAATAGCTTGGATTTTTGTCATTTTTGGGTCTCTTCTAATACTCTCTTTACTGGTCTCAGTTGGCCCAGTGGAATCTACACTTTTTTGATCACTTTCACTTTTGTCTATATACTCCTCACTGAGAACAGAGTCAGGTATATCAAGGAGTCTTTGCATAGCCTCTATCACTTGGGATTCAGTTATATTCGAACCCATCTTTAGAGACCTTTCAGTTCTTACCTGTCCGCTCCGAAGTTCCCCGTACGGGCCGCCACCTGTTGCTGCCTGAAGCGCTTGAAGCAACGGAGCCGCGGGAAGAACTTCAGAAGCAAACTGGAGACAAACAACTTTTTATTCTGATAACTTTTCTCTCTGGTTCTAATAACGACTAACACACGCCAAAAACACACCCTAAAATGGCGCTGACTCGATCAGCAATTTCGGCCAAGTCACTCGAGATCACGCAACAATCCCGTGAGACTACGGGTGGCGACAAAGGCCAAATCTCCACGGCTCATAGTCAACCGCAATTCAAGCCAATCCCCAAACAGGGCTCCTGCAATGGACATTTTGACAATATTTATTCTGCCTATCCAGGAACAAGGAAAGTCTTTCCATCTTCTGAGGTCTTCTATAATTTCTTTCTTTAGTGTTCTGTAATTTTCTTTAAAGAGGTCTTTCACTTCTTACATTAAGTTGATTCCTAGGGTTTTTTATTTTTTTTTTTTTTTTGATGCTATTGTAAATGGGGTGGTTTTCATCATTTCCCTTTCAGAGGTTTTGTCACTGATGTACAGAAATGCCTTTGACTTATGGGTATAGATTTTATATCCTGCCACTTTGCCGAATTAATTTACTAATGTAAGAGTTTTCTGCTAGAGTTTTTTGGGTCTTCTAGGTATATTATCATGTCATCAGCAAATAGTGCTAATTTAAGCTCTTCTTTTCCTATCTGGATACATTTAATTTCTTTCATCTGTCTAATTGCTCTGGCCAGAGTTTTAAGTACTATGTTAAATAGCAGCGGTGAAAGGGGACACCCCTGTCTTGTTCCAGTTTTTAGAGGTAATGCTTTCAATTTTTCTCCATTTAAGATACTCTTAGCCTGGTGTTTTGCATAAATAGCTTTTATGATGTTGAGATATGTTCCTGTTATTCCTAGTTTTTCTAGTGTTTTGAACATAAAGGGGTGTTGTATTTTGTTGAATGCTTTCTCTGCATCTATTGAGATGATCATATGGTTTTTATCTTTGAGTCTATTGATGTGATGTATTATGTTAATTGATTTCTGTATGTTGAACCAACCTTGCATCTCTAGGATAATCCCCAAAATGGCGCTGACCCGATCAGCAACTTCGGCCAAATCACTCGAGATCCTGGGACAAGTCCCGTGAGACTACGGAAGGCGACAATGCCCAAATCTCCACGGCTCATAGTCAACCGCATTTCAAGCCATCTCTTCAAACAGGGCTCCTACACCCTCTTTTTCTATTTCTTGAAATAATTTGAAGAGCAATGGTATTAGTTCTTCTTTGAAGGTCTTGTAGAACTTGGCTGTAAAGCCTTCAGGCCCTGGGCTCTTTCTACCTGGTAGTTTTTTGATGGCATCTTCCATTTCCTCACTTGAAATTGATCTATTTAAATTGTGTATATCCTCCAGATCCTGTTTGGGCAGTTCATACGACTCTAGGAATCTGTCAATGTCGTCAGTATTTTCTATTTTATTAGAGTACAAGTTTTCAAAGCAATTTCTAATTATTCTCTGTATATCTGAGGTGTTTGTTGTGATATTTCCTTTTTCATCACGGATGTTAGTGATTTGAGTTTTTCTCTCCTTTTTGTTAGCATCGCTAAGGGTCTGTCAATTTTATTTATTTTTTCAAAGAACCAACTTTTAGTTTTTTCAATTCTTTGAATTGTTTCTTTAGACTCAATTTCATTAATTTCAGCTCTGATTTTAATTCTTTCCTATCTTCTACTGCTCTTGGTGTTGGTCTGTTTTTCTTTTTCTAGTGCTTTGAGGTGCGATGTTAAGTCATTTATTTGTTGGTTTTTTTCCCATTTGAGGAATGAACTCAGTGCAATGAATTTTCCTCTTAATACTGCCTTCATAGTATCCCAGAGATTTCTATATGATGTATCTGTGTTCTCATTTACCTCTCAGAATTTTTTAATCTCTTCCTTGATGTCTTCTTCAACCCCTTGTTCGTTCAGTAAGAAGTTGTTTAGATTCCAGTTGTTGGAGTAATTTTTTTTTTTATTTCTTGTTTTATCATTGATTTCCAATTTCATCCCATTATGGTCTGATAGAATGCAGGGAATTATCTCTGCTTTTTTATATTTGCTGAGGGTTGTCTTGTGGCATAATATATGGTCTATTTTGGAGAAGGAGCCATGTGCTACAGCTGCAGGGATTGAACCCAGGGCACTCAATCACTGGGCCACACCCCCAGCCCTTTTTTGAAATTTATTAGAGACAGGATCTCACTGAGTTGCTACGTGCCTCGCCATTGCTGAGGCTGGCTTTGAACTCACAATCCTCCTGTCTCATCCTCCCAATTTCTGAGATTACAGGCATGTGCCACTTTGCCCAGCTTTGTTTTGCTTTTCTTATGTTCACTTCAAATCATGCAGTCTCCAACCCAGCAGCAGTGACCTGCACAAAGGAGGAGCTTTGTTTTTTAAGTGCTTGAGACAAGCATGAAAATTGTAAAATGGCTCCTGAATTTGCTAATAGCAAAATAGCTATTGACAAGGGTCAGCTGATGCCATTGGCTCTACTTCAGGTACTACTAAAGCCTTCAATCAGGTCTACATGGTACAGTACATGCTGTGGAGAAAGTCGTTTGTGCTTAGGCTTAGGGATTCACTGACTTGTCCCTAAGGATTCAAAGTATGGTGAGCAAAACTTCACCAACACCCTATTCAAGTGTCATAAATCTTGTGTGGCCATTGATCAGTGTGTCTTACATACTTGTCTCCAAATATTTAAAGTAGCATATATGCTAAAAATAGGGTAATTGTCCCAGCTATCTCTGTTACCAGAATTTTGGTGTGTCTCTCATAGTGTTCATTTGGAAAGAAAGGTCAAAAGACAGTGCTGTGGCACTTCTGTTTTTAGTGAATACAGCTTAAGGTATCCAGTAGCACTTAGTCTTATAAATAATAGTTTTAAATTCCCCAGGATTACTGAGATTTATGAGTGTGAACATATTGTCAATAGGTCTAGTGCAGTCTCATAATTGTCAGATTTGCTTGTCTTTAAGGAGTTTGTCAGGAATCCTTGGAGAAAATTGTCCACAATGTAAGATCAACCCTGTGCTTCTTAAGAAAGGGGAATGTTGCAAGTCTCATCTTATGCTCACATATGAAAAACTGTTGAGTAGTCTGAAAAAAAGTTTTTGGTCCTTTTAGAGGTAAGAACCATTTGCTGTAGAATGGCTATTGAAATAGAGATAACAGAAAATATTAGCCAAATATTTATATTTTTTGATATACAAACCCAAAGCTATAAATTTTCTTTTAGAAGTGCCTTCTTACTATCTCAAAGATTTGGTGTTTTATGTCTGTCCTCTCATTGGTTTCAATTTTTTTTCACCTTAATTTCTTTCATGATGCTTTATCCTTTCAAAAGTGTATTATATAATCTTCAGGTGTTATAATAGTTTCTGATATTTATCTTGATGTTTTATAATTTTATTCCAGTATGATATGATCAAATGCAAGGAATTATTTCTAATGTTTGCATTTGATAAACTTGCTTAGAGCACTGAAATATGATATATTTTAGGAAATATTCAACTGGCCAATGAGAATGAATTGAATTTGGTTGTCAGTGCATAAAATATTTAAAGGATTTCTGTTGAGTGATTTGGATTAATAATCCTTTTTAGTTCTTATAAGCCTTTACTTAGTTTATGTCTAGATGACATATCTCATGGTAAAAGACGTGTGTTGAAATCACCCAATTTTGTTATCTCCTTGATGATTTATATCCAAAAAGATTCTTTTTTATAAGTGCAATTTCATTGGTATTTGGAGTATAAATATTTACAATCATATTTTTTGGATGATTTCCTAAACCAGTATGAAATGGCCTGGCTGATGTTAAAGGTCCTTCCATAAGCAAGGGAGTGCAGGCATCATTTTGATATAAATTATTTCCTCTGAATATATTCCCATTGGTAGTATTGCTGAATCTTCTTAAAGTTCTGCTTTTAATTTCTAATGAATTCCAAATTTTTTTTTCAAAATAGCTCTACTATTTACATTTCATCCAAGAGTGTATGAGAGTTCCTTTTTCTCAAGGCTGGGTGCAGTGACACATGTGTGTAATCCCAGCATTTGGGAGGCTGAGGCAGGAGGATCATGAGTTCAAAACCAGCCTCAGCAATGGCAAGGCACTTAGCAACTCAGTGATCCTCTTTTTTTTTTTTTTACATACCTATGATTACTCTTTTTATAAAACCTCAAAGTCTTAGTCACCACCTGAAGACAGGGCTAAGCACAGGGTGACCTTGTCTTCTTGGTGTAGCTGCACTGGTGAAAGTTTCTTTCCTTTCACTATGACCTTTGCTGTATGAATTTTGTGGCAAATTGATGACCTGACCTGTGGGATCTCCAGAGTCAGTTCTCTGCATAATACTTCATAATAGTAGAATGTAGAACATCTACATAAAGCTCAAGGTATCCATTTTATTCCCACCACATATTGCTGCCTTAGAGAACTGTCTTTCATTCTTTTTTTCTTTCTTTTTTCCTTTCCCTTTCTCCTGGGGATGGAACACAGGGATATAGAGTCAACCCCAATTGCTTCCTTTTATTGCTTAGATTGCCTCCTCAAAAAAGCAGAGGCCAGGAGGTTATGAGCATTACTAAAATTGTTGTTGTCTGAAGCGACTGCTGCTTGGAGCAACGAAGCCATGGAAAGAAGTTCAGAAGCGAACTGGAAACAAACAGGCTTTTTATTCTGATAACTTCTTCTTCTCTGGCTCTAACAACGACTTTAACACGCACCACACACCACCAAAAAACACACACCAAATGGAGCCGGCCCGATCCAATCTCGGCTCAAGTCTCCTGAGATCCCAGACCAACTCCTGCGAGATCCCAGGCCAAGTCCCGTGAGACCACGGAAGGCGGCAATGTCTGAATATCTCTATGGCCCGCAGCCAACCGCAATCTCAGCCACCTCCCAAATCAGGGCTCCTGCAAAAAATAATTTTCATATTCTTTTCATTTTTAGATATTATATATATGTAATATATATGATATCTTTAAACAGTGTTTCAAAAATTTGGAGACGGTGTTTTCTAAGTTGCCTGAGGTCAAATCAGCTGAGCATACACACACACACAAACCACCATTCTTTCCTTGACGTACTGGAGAATAAACTGAGTGGGGCTTAACCTCAAACTCTGAGCTCGATCTCCAACCTTTTCATTTTATTTTAAGCTTCTGCCTTTTTAAATGTTTTATTCACTCAAATCACTGAATACAATTTCACTCTATAGGTTCTTTTTTTTTTTTTTTTTCATTCTTTTTTTCTTTCTTTTTTCCTTCCCTTTCTCCTGGGGATGGAACACAGGGATATAGAGTCAACCCCAATTGCTTCCTTTTATTGCTTAGATTGCCTCCTCAAAAAAGCAGAGGCCAGGAGGTTATGAGCATTACTAAAATTGTTGTTGTCTGAAGCGACTGCTGCTTGGAGCAACGAAGCCATGGAAAGAAGTTCAGAAGCGAACTGGAAACAAACAGGCTTTTTATTCTGATAACTTCTTTCTCTGGCTCTAACAACGACTTTAACACGCACCACACACCACCAAAAAACACACACCAAATGGAGCCGGCCCGATCCAATCTCGGCTCAAGTCTCCTGAGATCCCAGACCAACTCCTGCGAGATCCCAGGCCAAGTCCCGTGAGACCACGGAAGGCGGCAATGTCTGAATATCTCTATGGCCCGCAGCCAACCGCAATCTCAGCCACCTCCCAAATCAGGGCTCCTGCAAAAAATAATTTTCATATTCTTTTCATTTTTAGATATTATATATATGTAATATATATGATATCTTTAAACAGTGTTTCAAAAATTTGGAGACGGTGTTTTCTAAGTTGCCTGAGGTCAAATCAGCTGAGCATACACACACACACAAACCACCATTCTTTCCTTGACGTACTGGAGAATAAACTGAGTGGGGCTTAACCTCAAACTCTGAGCTCGATCTCCAACCTTTTCATTTTATTTTAAGCTTCTGCCTTTTTAAATGTTTTATTCACTCAAATCACTGAATACAATTTCACTCTATAGGTTCTTTTTTTTTTTTTTTTTGTGTGTGTGTGTGTGTGTGGTACCGGGGATTGAACTCAGGGGCACTCGACCACTGGGCCACATCCCCAGCCCTTTTTTTTATATTTTATTTAGAGACAGGGTCTCACTGAGTTGCTAAGTGCCTCGCCATTGCCGAGGCTGGCTTTGAACTCGCGATCCTCCTGCCTCAGCCTCCCAAAGTGCTGGGATTACAGGCGTGCGCCACCGCGCCTGGCTTCTATAGGTTCTTAATCAAGAAAATGACAATCCTTAATGCTAGACACTTCAATAGACATAATCAATCCACACCAAACAAGTCTAAGTTAATTCTAAGCACTGAAAACACACTTATACATGATAGGCTCATAACAGACATTCCCTCTGCATGCTAAGCTTAAGTGATAAAAAGTCTTAAGTCTTAGGTCTCAAGGTCAGCAGATGCACACTCACTCAGACCATGGTGATCAGATCAGGAAACAAGGCCAGCCTTTCCTGGTGTGGAGCTGATAGCTGGCTGAGGAGATGGTTGTAAGGAGAAGGCCTTTTCTCAGCAGAGTCCAGAGGCTCCTGTAGAGTTGGAGAGTGGTGAGGACAACAGAGGTTCAGGCAGATGAGAAGAGTTTGGAGGTCAGTCCAGGTCCTCCTCAGACTCTCCAGCATGTGGGCATCAGTGTCGGCTGGCTGAATATCTGTTCATTGGCTCCATTATTTATACTTAATTTTGGGGCTTTTGACTGCCTTTTCAACCCATATCAGTACCTACTGTCTTTTTCAGTGACATCATTGCTCTGAGGGTAGAGCCTCTGGTCTGGTGGTCCCCACCCTAATTTTCTTGCCTCTTCCTTAACAGGGACTTATCAGGGTGAGGGTAACATCACAGAGATTTTCCCTTGGGTTTAAGCCAGAGTTGTAAGGAGTGAATTAATTTATGAAGCTATGCCTGATGACTAGAGTTCAGAGCAAATGCTCCCTACCTAAATTAGTTGCCAGCACAGCCCGGAAGGTCAGCCTGAAAAGGGCTGGGGCCAAGAATCTGTCACTCTAGCAAATTTCAGCCAGTGATTGGATAATCTTTGTGTCAGCCAAGATGCAGAGGCGGACCTTCAAACCATCAATCAGGGAGGCTGGTTTGGAACTCTCCAATCAGTGCGCAGGCTGACAGGAAGGGCGTGCTTTCGCCAGGTTTCCTCTTCCTGAACCCGGCTTCTCCTTTTCCAGGCCCCCTGTTCTGTGCTACAGGACATGGGTGACTCTGCGCAGCCTGTGTCCCCGGGATCTCCGTGATTGGAAGTTCCTGGAGAGGACGCTGGGTCACCAGGAAAGACAAAAATGGTGAGTTTGCGACCAGGGCTGAAGGTACCCCGTCAGCACCTGCCCTGGGGTCCTGGTGTTCAGGTGACGTGCAGAGCGTGGCCTAGTCCCTGCTGGCGGGTGTCCCAGGGCCCTGTCACCTGGTTCCCCAGGTTGCATGGTTGTCTCGGGTCGTTGGCGTCCCCTCCGCGCCCTGCTGCTTGTCTGCACCTACTCTCTTAAATGTGTAGGAAGCAGGGTCACAAATGCACTTTCCTGCTACCAGCTGAGCTCCTCCGAAGGCTGCTGTAGATCTTAAAATTGCAGTTGCCTCCTGAGTCCTAAAGCGCCCCCGTTCTCTCCACTTCACAACAAAATCAAACGTTTGTCCTTCCTACTATGTTTCAAAAGGACACAGTCTATTAACTTCCATTTTTCATCTAATAAAATATCGTAAAGAATATATATTTTATTGGGGATCAAAACTAAGGGAGCTTTATCAGCGACATCCCTCCACCTCTTTTATTAAGTTTTCAGATCTGGTGCCACTTGGTTTGGAAGCTAGCCTCCAACTTGTGATCCTCCAGCTTCAGCTGCCCAGGTCCCTGAGATTACAGGCTGTGCCACTATCCCTGGCAAAAATAACACCTTTGAAAGCATTTCTTTTCTATTTCTGAATGTTATGCTTGAAGGGAAAGAGAAATCTCTTAACACTACCTTGTGTTTGGTCAAAATAACCACTTTAAAGGAAATAAGGCAGTTATTTATACATCTTAGGGATATTGAGTCCGGGGCTAAATACCCAAACACTTTTTTTTATTTTTTTGACACAACTTATTTCTTTATTTACTTTTGTTTTATTAGTGATACATGAGAATGGAATACATTTCGACACATCATACATAAATAGAGTATAACTGCTCCTTTTTCTGATTGTATATGATGTAGATTCACAGCAGTCATATAGTCATATATGCACATAGGGTAATAATGTCTGATTAATTCTATGATCCTCCATCCCCAACCCTTTAAATTTGATTTTCGGACAGGGTCTGGCTATGTTGCCCACCCTGGCCAGAAAGTGTGATCTTCCTGCCTCAGCTTCTGAAGCTGTTGGGATTAAAGTCTTTGACAACCCCAGCTACAGAAAATAGTTTATTTTGATCCAATTATTAATGACCATTTTCAGGAACATAGATTCAAGTTACCCAGAGTGATGTAAGTGTCCCGCCCAGAAAGAAATTACATCTTTTTTTTTTTTTTTAATATATACCAGGAATAGAACCC
The DNA here is from genome assembly GCA_025594165.1 of Tamias sibiricus. Lineage (NCBI taxonomy): Eukaryota > Metazoa > Chordata > Mammalia > Rodentia > Sciuridae > Tamias > Tamias sibiricus. The sequence continues at coordinate 4,017,530 of CM046667.1, read as the reverse complement.
AGGGGCACTTAAACACTGAGCTACATCCCCAGACCTTTTTATATTTTATTTTGAGATGTGATCTCACTAAGTTCCTTACAGCCTCACTAAGTTGCTGAGGCTGGCTTTGAACTGAGCAGTCCTCCTGCCTTAGCCTCTCAAGCTTCTGGGATTACATTTGTGTGCCACTGTGCCTGGCTTATGTGAAATTTTATAATAGAAAGTTGGTATCACTTCAGTAACCAATTGCATTGGTAGGATCATCAGATTGGTGAGCTACAGCAAAAACAAAAAAAGGTAGGGGGGGCAAAATTTTTTTCTGTAGGTCTGTTGCTTTTACATTCTTAGTTTTGGAACATTATGGAAACTAGACATCTGGTAATGTTAGTGGTAAATTCTCAGAACTTTATTAGTTTTGAGAATTGTGGTTTGATACTGAAATTAAGATACTTGAGCCGGGCGCGGTGGCGCACGCCTGTAATCTCAGCACTTTGGGAGGCTGAGACAGGAGGATCGCGAGTTCAAAGCCAGCCTCAGCAATGGCGAGGCACTTAGCAACTCAGTGAGACCCTGTCTCTAAATAAAATACAAAAAAGGGCTGGGGATGTGGCCCAGTGGTCGAGTGCCCCTGAGTTCAATCCCCAGTACCAAAAAAAAAAAAAAAAAAAAAAAAAAAAAAAAAAAGATACTTGGCTATTAAAGGGCTTAAGATAACTCAAGATCAATTTTGCTCTCTATATACAACCCTATCTTTCCACCCTCATGCTGGTCTACTTAGTCCAACTCAAGTACTCTGAACGTTCTTTGATGTAGAGCAACTTCAGAGAGAATTTCAGTTCATACCTATGCAAATCTTGTGCTTTCTCCTTTTATCTTCCTTAGGTGTAGACACCATTTTGAATATCTTGGGAAAGGTTCCTTTTGAACACCTCAGAGGTCCCATGATTTCAGCCACTATCCTCTCCTGGAGCTGCCACAAGGTGCCCACTGCTGTCCTGTTCCCTGCAGGCTAAAAAGAATTTCAGACCCTGAGTCAGCTCCTTCTAGGGGACAGCCTGAGTTGTTGGATGCAGCCTCTCAGGGAAGCAGCTTGGGGCCATGGGCTGAGGAATCTTCTGGCACAGGCCTCATGTAGACAGCTACTTTTTTGGGACATTGTTTCCCCCAAGCTCTGTTCCCATTCCTTAAAGACAGGTGGACAGTCAGCCTGTGGATGCTGGTGCTGAGGGGCCAGGTCAGCTGTGATTCCTGCCCCTTGCATTCTCTCACATTTCTGAAGGAGCAAAAACTCTCCCAGAGTGTAAGGACCACCCACCCCAGTGCAGTGCTGTCCAAATCTCAAAAGCCTAATAGACTGGAGTCATGGTCCAGGTCTCTTGGAAGGGTAATCCAGGAGGCTTTCAGTGAGCAAGACTCAAAGGGATAATGTCCCAGCTGTCAGGGAACTTACATTCCCCTTGAGCCTGACACCTCTGTGCCCCCTCATCACCAGCTGTTTCTGTGTATCACTGTAAAATTATCTGCTTACTTTTTGAAGGCCCAGGTTTATTTACTCAAAGTCAAATAGGAGAAAACCTTATTAAAGAGGTAAGAGCAAAGTGGATTAAAAAAGGTCTAGTTATATTTCCATTGTTAAAAATTCTAATTTCCAATCAGTTGCAGTGGTGCACACCTGTGATGCTTGCTGCTCCAGAGAGGATGAAAAAAGGAGGATTGCACATTTGAGGACAGCCTTAGCAACTTAGTCAGGCCTTATGCAACTTGGTGGGACTGTTTTTCAAAATAAAATATAAAAATAGCTTGGTATATGGCTCAGTGGTAAAGTGCATCTGGGTTTAATTCCTGGTACCATACCCCACCTCCAAAAAAAAAAAAAAAAACTAATTTATCTTTTGCTACCACTGACTATGCATAGAATGTTTATGAGATTTAATCTTGTCTTTTCAAAGATTTCAATTTGAAATCCAGGTCCTAGATTCCAGAATACCAGTCAAGATACAGAGAAACTCATTCTTGCATTATTGCTGCAGAATATGAATCCATTTTTACAAAAATGGTGATGAATAAATTTATGAATATGATTTCACAAAAACATCAGTTTCTGTTCTTTACAGGTGGAGAATTTGACAGAAAATACATTTGTTGTTGTTGTTGTCTGGAGTTGGCATGTTCATGTTAACTGTACAGTTTTTTTGGTATAAAAAAATGGAACCCAGTGGTGTTTAACCCCTGCCCCTTTTAGATTCTTGTTTTGAGACAGGGTCTTGCTACATTGCCTAGGGCCTCAGACCCCTGAACAGCTGGGGTTACAAGTGTGTACCATTGTACATGTCTTTATCTTAAATTTAAAGGACAATTTGGCAATACCTGAAATGCCCAACTACGATCATTTAATCACTGAATAATTTATCAGTGAAATAGTAAATGAAACCTGTTTTCTGGAAAGGATAGATACATGTATTTAAATAAGGGTTCTAATCCCCTTCACAAGCACCCCCACCATGTCACCTAATTTCTTTTCCCTCCCAGCTGCCTTTTCCTAGGGTCACCCCATTGGTAGTTGGCCAATTGTAGTTGGCTTAAGAAAATTAGGAGAAACATAAATGTTCTGTACTCACTCTCTTGTGCACAACATTTTGGCTGGTCTTAGATATAAGCTATTATTTCCATTTTTAGATGTGTGTGTGTTTGTGTGTGTGTGTGTGTGTGTGTTTAAATTCACCAAAAAAAAAAAAAAAAAAAAAGACATGAAATGATGCCCTAACTTTCACAGAATTAACTGAAATGCTCAGTGTTTTTTAAGAGAGTTGAGATCATGAAAAATGTCAGTGTTTTTTGTTACAAAGGGTGTTGTCTTTGCATTGACTTTGTTGTATTTTATGCCTTTCATTGTGTACCTTTTGTATTATAATCATTTCTATTTTCACTTTTTAAAAAAATTATTGTAAGTTGTTAGAAATGAAAGCAGAATGTATTACCTTTCATAATATACTTTTTTACATATCTCTGGTTTTATACAATGTATTTTCACACCATTCTTGACTTCATACATGCTTTTAGGATAATGATATCTATCTCATTCTACCATCTTTTTTTTTGTTTTTTCTTTACCCTTTTGCCCCCTCCCATCCCCTTCCTTCCCAGGGGCCATTGTAGTTTTCTTCTAATCCTTCTATGCTACCCATCCCAACCTTACTGTGAATTGGCCTCCTTATATCAGACCAAACATTTTGCATTTGGCTTTTTGGGATTGGATAACTTCACTTAGCATTATATTCTCTAACGTCATCCATTTACCTGTGAATGCCATTATTTGATTCATTTTTATCACTCATTACATGTATATTAGTTTTTTTTTTGTTCGTGTGTGTGTGTGTGTGTGTGTGTGTGTGTGTGTGTGTGTGTGTACTGCTGGGGATTGAACTAAGGACCACATGCATGTTTTGCAAGTTCTCTAATACTGAACTACTCTGCAGCCCATGAAAATTAGCATATAGTCTGTTGTTTACTTATTTTCTTATTTATCAAGTGCTGGGGATTGAAGTCAGGAGATACTCATGCTTAAGTTATCCTCCATAAATAAATTTTAACTTTGTAAGCAGCTTTTTGGAGGGCAGCAAGTGTGTTTCTGGTCATTAAACCTAGAGGCACTTGACCTTGGAGCACATCCTCAGCCCTTCTTATTATTTATTTGTTCATTTATTTTTATTTTTTGTATAGTTATACATGGACAGAATACCTTTATTTTTTTTTTATTTTTATGTGGCTATAATGATCATACCCAGTGCCTCACATATGGTAGCAAGTGCTCTGCCACTCAGCTACAGTCCCAGGCCTCATTTGTATTTTTGATGAAGACCAAGTCTCAGTCAATTTCTGAGTATCTTGCTAAGTTGCTGTGCCTGGCTTTAAACTTGCTATTTTCCTGCCTCGAACTTCCTAGTTGCTGAAATCACAGGTGCACAATGCCACAGAAACAGTTAGAATGACTTTTACAGACTTATCATTCCATTTCTCTACTGATGGAAACAGTATTAAAAAATCAGTTTCTTTGCTTTTCTCCATAGTTTTGAAATTTGTAATTATGAGTCTTCCTATTTCCTTTAGTTTTGCATTATTATGGAAAAGGTATTCAGAATGTAATATTTTTTCTTACATATATATTTGTAAAATTTCATGGCATGGTTGCTTATTTATTAAATAAACTTTATTAAATAAACTTTGTTTTTTTAAATAAACTTATTAAATAAACTTTTATTAAATAAACTTTGTTTTTCAGAGCAATTTTAGGCTCACATAGTATATTAGTCAGTGTTCTCTAGAGGAACAGCATCAACAGGAAGTATAATTATAATAAGGGTATTTATTAGATTGGCTTACTTCACTAGAAGCTGGGTAGTCCACAATGGCTGTCTTCAGGCTGGAGAGCTTGAGAAGTTGTAGCTGCACAGTCCAAGAAGATGAAGCCTCAGAAAAAGAGGGATCAATGGTGCTACCCTTGTCCAGACCTAAGGATTCTGAAACCTCCCTGGAGAATCACTGGCAGAGTCCACTTTGGGAGAGTGAAAAAGAGAGATTCTTATATCCTCAGGCCATTGCAGCAGCAATCAAGATCCCATAATAGAAGAAAAGAGATTGTATCTGCTGCTACTTTCTTGTTTTTCCAACTTTTATTTCATCCAAGCCACCATCCAATTGGATGGTGATGCCCATGCTTAAGAAGCTTCTCCATTTCAATTTGCCATCCCTCATGACAGCATTCCTAGACACCCTCATGGACACACCCAGAAGCCTCTTAATCATCCATATCTCTTAATCCTATCTAGTTGACAATTCAAATAAAGCACTAAACATAGCAACTGGCCCCTTCTCTCCAGCTTATAGTCTCCACTGTTTTTAACAACTTGCATTGGTGTAGTATGTTTTTTAGGTACTGAACCAGTGTTTTACATTTGATGAAGACAGTGGATGAAGCAAAACATTGCCAGCACCTAAAGTCCATACTTTACCTTAGGGTCCTTCTCTGTGTGGTGTGATTGTGTGTCATGTATTTTACATGATAGTGTCATACAGAGGAGTTCCACTGCCCTGAGAGTCCTTTGCTCCACCTGTTCATCACTCCTCCCCATCCCTTCCTTCCTCTGTGCTCCCTAAGTTCCTTGCACCAATCAGTTCTGCTACTGCATCTATAATTTTGTCTTTTTCAGAATGTTGTTGACTTTTAATCTTACTGCACTAGGCCATTTCAGAATGGCTTCTTTCACTTACCAGTCTGCATTTAAGGGCACAATTTTTCAAGTCACTTTTTCTACACAAATATTTTCACACTATTTGTGTCTTCATACATGTACTTAGGGTAATGATGTCTAACTCATTCCACCCTCATTCCTACCACTTTATCCCCTCACTTCCTTTCCACGCCTTGGTGGAAAGTTCTTGGAAGTTCTATTGGAAGTTCTTGCATTTCTCCCATGCACATCCCCTTCCCCTGATCGCCATCGTGAGTCAGCATCCTCATATCAAAGAAATCATTCCACTTTTGTTTTTTTGAGATTGGCTTACTTCACTTAGCATTATTTTCTTCTCCATCCATTTACGTGCAAATACCAGAAGTTTGTTCACCTTTAGCACTGAAAAATATTTCATTGTGTATATATACCAAACTTTCCCTATTCATTCATCCACTGAAGGGCATCTGGATTGGTTCCACAATTTAGCTATTGTGAATTGTGCTGCTATAAACACTGATGTGGCTGTGTCCCTGTAGTATGGTGATTTTAATTCATTTGGGTACAGAGTGAGGATGGGGATAGATGGATCAAATGGAGGTTCCATATCACATTTTCCAAAAAATCTCCATAATGTTTTCCAGATTTGTTGCAACAATTTGCAGTCCTACCAGTATGGTAAGAGTGTGCCTTTTTCCCCCACATCCTCACCAACACTTATTGTGTTTTGTATTTTTGATAGCTGCCATTCTGACTGGATTACGTTAAAATCTTAGAGTAGTTTCGATTTGCATTTCTCTAATTGCTAGAAATGTTGAATTTTTTTATATTTTTGTTGATTGAGTTTTCTATGCTCTTCTGAGAGTATATGTTCAGTTCCTTGGCCCATTTATTGATTGGGTTATTTGTGTTGTTTTTTTTTTTTTTTTTTTTTTTTTTTTTAATTCTATTGCTTTGCAGTATAGTTTAGGGTGTGGAATAGTAATGCCACCCACTTCACTCCTCTTGCTAAGAATTGCTTTGGCTATTCTGGGTCTCAAATTTTTCCAGATGAATTTCATGTTTTTCTTTTTTCTTTTTTTTTTTTTTTTTTTTAATAAATGTTATTGGGATTTTAACTGGAATTACATTGAGTCTGTATAGTGCTTTTGGTAGTATGGTCATTTTGACAATATTAATTCTAGCTATCCAAGAACAAGGTAGATTTTTCCATCATCTAAGATCTTTAGTTTCTTTCTTTAGCATGTTGTAGTTTTCATTGTAGTGGTCTTTCACCTCTTTGATTCCAATTTTTTTTTTTTTTTTTTTTTTTGGAGGCTATTTTAAATGGAGTGGATTTCCTAGTTTGTCTTTCCTGAGGATTTTTCACTGATGTACAGAAATGCCTTTGATTCATGGGTGTTGATTTCATATTCAGACACTTTGCTGAATTCCTTTATTAGTTCTGGAAGATTTGTGGTGGAATTTTTTGGGTCTTCTATGTATAGAATCATATCATCTGCCAATAGTGATAATTTGAATTCTTCTTTTCCTATCCATATCCCTTTAATTTCTTTCATCTGTCTAATTCCTCTGGCTAGGATTTCAAAAACTATGTTAAATAGAAGTGGTGAAAGAGGGCACTCCTGTCCTGTTCCAGTTTTTAGAGAAAATGCTTTCAATTTTTCTCCATTTAGGATGATGTTGGCCTGGGTGTTAGCATAGATGGCCTTTACAGTGTTGATGTAGGTTCCTGTTATCTCTAGTTTTTCTAGTGTTTTGAACATAAAGGGGTGCTGTATTTCATCTAATTCTTTCTCTGCATTTATCAAGATGATCACATGATTTTTATCTTTTAGTCTATTGGTATGATGAATTACATTTATTGATTTCCATACGTTGAACCAACCTTGTAGACCTGGGATGAATACTACTTGATTGTGGTGCACTATCTTTTTCTTATGTTTTTGTATTCGATTTGCCAGAGTTTTTTGTTTGTTTGTTTGTTTGTTTGTTTGTTTGTTTTTGGTACCGGGGATTGAACTCAGGGGCACTTGACCACTGGGCCACATCCCCAGCCCTTTTTTATATTTTATTAGAGACAGGGTCTCACTGAGTTGCTAAGTGCCTCGCCATTGCTGAGGCTAGCTTTGAACTCGCGATCCTCCTGCCTCAGCCTCCCAAGTGCTAGGATTACAGGCGTGCACCACCACGCCCGGCTTGCCAGAGTTTTACTAAAAATTTTTGCATCTATATTTATTAGAGATATTGGTCTGAAGTTTTATTTCTTTGATGTGTCTTTGCCTGGTTTTGGAATCAGGGTGATATTGGCCTCATAGAATGTGTATGGAAGTGTTCCTTCTTTTGTATTTGATTAAATAGTTTGAGAAATATTGGTGTTAGTCCTTCTTTAAAAATCTTGTAGAACTCAGCTGTGTATTCATCTAGTCCCGGGCTTTTCTTTGTTGGTAGGTTTCTGAAGGTGTCTTCAGTTTCCTTGCTTAAAATTGGTCTCTTTAAATTGTGTATATCATTCTGATTATGTTTGGGTATTTTATATGCCTCTAGAAATTTGTCAATGACTTTAATATTTTATATTTTATTGGAGTATAAATTTTCAAAATAATTTCCAATTATTTTCCACATTTTTATAGTGTCTGTCATATTTTCTTTTTCATCACAGATGTTAGTAATTTGAGTTTCCTCTCTCCTTTTCTTTGTTAGCATGGCTAATGGGTTATCAAATTTATTTATTTTTTCAAAGAACCAACTTTTCTGTGAATTTTTTCAATTGTTGTTTTTGTTTCAATTTCATTGATTTCAGCTCTGATTTTAATTATTTCCTGTCTTCTACTGCTTTTGGTGGTTGATTTGTTCTTCTTTTTCTAGGTTTTTTTTTTTTTTTTTTTTTTTTTCTTCTTGTACCAGGGATTGAACTCAGGGGTACTTGACCACTGGGCCACATCCCCAGCCCTTTTTTGTATTTTATTAGAGATGGGGTCTCACTGAGTTGCTAAGTGCCTCGTCATTGCAGAGGCTGGCTTTGAACTTGTGATCCTCCTGCCTCAGCCTCCCAAGTGCTGGGATTACAGGCGTGTGCCACTGCGCCTGGCTTTTTCTAGGGCTTTGAGATGTAATGTTCATTCATTTATTTGATAACTTTTTCTTCTTTGAAGATATGAACTCCGTGCAATGAACTTTCCTCTTAAAACTGCCTTTGTAGTGTCCCAGATTTCAATATATTGTATTGGTGTTCTCATTTATCTCTAAGAATTTTTTTTAAAATTTCCTCTTTGATGTCTTTGACAACCCTTTGTTCATTCAGTAGCATATTGTTTAGTGTCCAGGTGTTGAAGTAGCTTTTATTTCTTATTTTATCATTGATTTCTAATTGCAATTCATTCTGATATGATAGAATGCAGCATATATCTCTAGTTTTTTATATTTTCTAAGAGTTGTTTTGTGGTATAATATGTCGTCTATTTTAGGGAAAAATTCATGTACTGCTGAGAAGAAAGTGTATTTGCTTATTGATGGATAATATACTGGAGATATGTCCTTTAAGTATAAGATTTTTTTTTGTATTATTGACTTCTTTAGTTTCTTTGTTTAGCTTTTGTTTAGAAGATCTATCCATTGGTGAAAGAGGTGTGATAAAGTCACCCAGAACTATTGTGTTATGGTCTGTTTGACTTTTGAACTTGAATAGAGTTTGATTGATGAACATAGATGCTCCTTTGTTTGGGGCATATATATTTTATAACTTTTTTTTTTTTTTTTTTTATGTCTTGTTAATGTTTTATGGTTCCCTTAGCAGTATGAAATGTTTTTTATCCCAGTATGAAATGTTTTTTTTTTTCTTTATCCCTTTTGATTAACTTTGGTTTGAAGTCTACTTAATTGATATAAGGATGGAATCCCCTGCTTGCTTACATAGACCATGTGAATGGGTTGTTTATCTCATCCTTTCACCTTCAGTCTGTGGGTGTCTTTTCCTATGAGATGAGTCTTTTGGAGGCAGCATATTTTTGGGTCCTTTTAAAAATCTGATCTACCTGCCTATGTCTTTTGATTGATAAGTATAGGCCATTAACATTCAGAGTTATTATTGAGACATGATTTGTGTTTCCAATCATTTTTGTTTATCTTATGTATTTAATGTGACTTGGTTTCTTCTTTGGTTGGTTTTTCCTTTATTGTAGTTCTTCCCTTTGCAGATTTTCATTGTTGTTTTCATTTCCTCTTTGTAGAATATTTTGCCAAGAATGTTTGTAGTGCAGTCTTTCTTGCTGTGAATTCTTTAGGTTTTGTTTATCATGGAAGGTTTTTATTTCATCATCCAACCTGAAGCTTAATTTTGCTGGATATAAGATTCTTGGTTGTCATCCATTATCTTTTAGAGCCTGGTATATGTTGTTCCCGGATTTCCTGACTTTGAGGGACTGGGTTGAAAAATCTGGTGAGATATGATTGGTCTTTGATTGTAGGTAATCTGATTTTTCTCTTTTGCATCCTTTAAAATTCTATCCTTATTCTGTATGCAATGCATTTTCATTATAATGTACCTTGGTGTAGACTTGTTGTAATTTTGTACATTTGCTGACCTTTAGGCCTCTTGTATTTGATTTTCCAATTCATTCTTCATACTTGGGATATTTTCTGATATTATTTCATTGAAGAGATTGTGCATTCTTTTCATTTGTGAACCTTCCTCTATTCCAATAAATCTTAAATTTGGTCTTTTGATGGTGTCCCCTAATTCTTGTATATTCTGTTCCTGGTTTCTTACCATGTTCACTGTGAGGTCATCTTTATTTTCAAGATTGTATATTTTGTCCTCATTGTCTGAGGACCTGTCTTCCAAGTGATCTAGTCTGTTGGTGATACTATTTATTGAGTTTTTAAAATGGCATATCGTTTGTTTCATTTCAAGGATTTCTATGTTTTTTTTTTTTTCTTTCTTCAGAATCTCTGTTTCTTGAAGTAATCTCTTGCTAACTGTATTAGCTCTCTTCCTCTTTGTTGGTGTGATCTATGGTTGCCTGTATTTGATCTCTTATCTTTTTGTTTGAGAATTTGACTTTTGCCTGTATCTGCTCCCATAGGTCATTCTTTAATTCTCATATTATTTTACTTTTCTATATTCAGAATTTCTTCTCTGACATTTCACCTACTGTGCTACCTATGGATTCTGTTGTTTTACTATCTTAGTTTGTTTTGAGTGTTTTCCTCCCTTGTTTTTTCATTAGGTGTATGTGTCTTCCTCTCTTCAGTGTACCTCTAAATATTATGGCTTCTGCCATTTTGTCTTATAGTGACCCTACAGGTTACCAATACCTCACTTTTAAGGGAGAGATCAATACTACAGCACTCATTGTACCCAACGTGTAGCCATATATCAGTTAGCTTCTATTTTTATGTTTACAGTTTTGTCACTCTAATTAGAAATGATGAGATCAGTTATCTTCTATCTTATACTCAATAGGTTTGCATAATGGTTTACAGTTTCAGATGGTAGAAGGGGGGACTGGAGTGTTGGCCAGACGTTTATTAGGTAGGGTGTAAGAAAAAAGGGGTATTAGATTATTTGACTAGTGAGAGGGTAATCATAATAAGTTGGCTGTTAGTAGGAGAAACAAAAATTAGGAATTCTCTTGCAAGACTTTCTGTTAGGGCAACAGCAGGACAACTGTTAGCACCTCTAGTAGAGAAACCCTTGGTGCAGCCAGGCCCGCAGGGACCTTGGTGATGTCTTACCAGGTCCTTATTGTTGTCCCTTGATAGAAGCAGCACTATCCCAGTTTCATGGCAGTAGTAGCCTCTATTTTATAACTTTTATATTCACCAAAGCCTGCGTAGCCACACTTTGGTGAATAACAAACCCCAGTACAGAGTACCTCTCTGTGCTGTCACAGGGGGCCTTTTTAGGTCTTAGGCCAGGGCACACATCTCTCTCTGATACTCCTCTGGGCCACAGTGTGGCACTGCATGCAGGCAGGTGGGCATTCCTCTTTGGAACTCCTCTGGACCCTGCTGTGAGGTTTTCTGTGCAATTAAATTTCATCTCATTTGTGGAGACACCTGGGAGTGTGATGACTTAATTGTAGAGTGTACCATATTCATTTTGTAAGACTGTGACTCCTTCTAGAGAAGCTGTTCTCCTTTCCATTCACATGAGCAAGAAAAGAGTTCTCACTGATTCATGTTTTCCCTTCTTTGGGTGCTATCAGTGTTTGGCACTTGGCCACTCCAGTGGGTATATGGTGGTACCTCATGGTTTAATTTGAAGTTTTTTAATTATATGCGGGTGATCATCTTCTCAAATGCACATTAGCTGTCTATTTTATGGATGAGTAATTTTCCAGAATTTTTTTTCCACTTCCAAGTAGGTTGCTTGCTTTCTGGGAGGTCTTCGTGTATTTTGAATACCAATCCAGTGTCGTTATATGTTGTAAAAACATTTTATCCAGTTCTCCAGCATTTCTTTTCATTCTCTTAGTTGTATCTTTTGTAAAATGGAAACTTCATTTTGATCAAGTTCTATCAACTTTTTCACTCACAGATTATGTTTTTCATGTTGCATATGAAGCCATCATGCCAAACCCAAATTTGTCTGTTAGTACTTCTATGTAATTTTAGTGCAGTTCTGAATTTTGCAGTTACTATTATGATGTATATCTAATTTATTTGGTGATGGGAAGTGAACCTAGGGCATCCTATATGTTAGGCACATGCTATGCTAGAGTCACAGCTCCAGTTTTTTGTCTTACTTTAAGACTGAGGCTCCACTGGGAGCTGATTCTGTGACATTTGTGATCTGAGTATGTTTCATTTCTTTGCATATTAATATCTATGTGCTTTGGCAACATATTCCAAGAGAGTATATTTTCCATTGATTTTCCTTTGCTTCTTTGCAGAAGATCAGTGGAACATGTTTATAGTGCCAAATACCACACTGTCTTGATGATTGTAGCTTTTTCATAGTTTCTAACCTCAGGTAGTGTCCATCCTGTTAATTTAGTGTTTATTACTGTGTTTGTTGTTCTGAATCTTTTATTACTAAAAACATAACTTAACAGAATTTTTATTGGGATTATATTGAATCCGTAATTGAAATGGTAAGAATTTATGATAACACTGGGTTTCCCATCTGTGAACATAAAATATCTCTATGTATTTTTCTTGTCTACGATACTCTCATTAGAACTTTGTAGTTTTCGTCGGACAGATTTTTGTCACATTTATGAAGGAGTATTTCTTTTTCTATTGGTTGTATATAAGTGGTGTGTGTTTTTGTTTTTTTTTTTTTTTTTTTTTGTTTTGTTTTGTTTTTTTGTTTTGAGTGCTTGGTGTTGAACTCAGTGGTGCTCTAACATTGAAGAGCATTCCCAATACTTTTAATTTTTTTTTTTTTTTTAAATTTGGAGACAGAATACTGCTAAATTGCCCAGGCTGTCCCCAAAGCTGTGATCATCCTGCTTCAGCTCCCTGAGTAGCAGGGATGGCTGGCAGGCATGGCCTCCATGTCCACCTTGCTGCTGTCAACAGTATAATAATTGTCCTATTTCTTAACATAAAAACACTGATGTTGTGTCTTTGCTTTGATGAGTCTTTGGTGTATTCCACATAGAGTAGTTGCTCTGTAAAGACATTTGTGTTTTTCTAAGCTTGAGTGTTTTATTCTTGACTTTTTTCTTTAACTATTGATATAATGTTGATATTTATTGGTTAGCTTTTTGTTGTGATAGATAATGTTAATTGGTTTAAGTACCAATGGTTTGGTCACAATGACACTTTTAATTCTGTTAGTACTTTATCCATCCTCTTTGCTATTTTCTTTAATGTTATTGTATATTTTATGCATTTTATCTATTTATTTTATGTTGTGGTAAGGATGGAATCCACTTCCTCCCACATGTTTGGCAAGCTCTGTACCACTGAACTACAACCCCAGTCTCTGTCCTCTATATTGTTAGCCTTATATCAGATTATCAGTGATGCTGATGTTCATGACAAACTTGATTTTTCAGATTTCAGATTTCAGATTTCCTGTTTGTGATTTTATCAACACCCTCTTTGTTACCTTCCTGTGGTTAATCCAGGTTTACCTTGCTAATCTGTCTCTTGTTTTCTAAAGTGGAAGTTTTTTTTTTTTTTTTTTTTTTTTCTGAAATGTGCTTAGGATGACTTAGACACCAAGAAAGCATTACCTCTGCTGTATTCTAAAGATTTCATTTGGTGCACTTTTACATTTCATTTTTTTTTTTTTTTTTCAAAATGGTCACCTTTTCTCTTGAGTCACCTCTTCCTCCTGTCTCTGTTTAGGGCCCTGCAATTTACCTCACATTGCATGGAGGCTTTCCAGCTTTTTCTGATATAATTTCTTCTTTAACTTTCATGTTCTTTGAACATACATGGGATTTTACTGGTGTTGCAGACTTGTAGCAGTGTGGTTCAAAATCAGAATGTTCCTTGTCTTGGGGAGTGTTACTGTGACCATGAGAACTTCATGTCCTTCACATTTCACTAAAGGCCAATGAACTCCTCCTGTCTGCATCTATGTCTCAACAGAGTTGGTCTGATGTCTCCCGTTGTAAGCGTGGATTCTTCATTGTCCTGTGCATTTCTGTATTTCTCTGCTTGATGTATTTTTATTTAGTTCTAGATGCATGCATTTTAAAAATGTAAGTTAGTTAATTGAAAGTTTAGCCTAGAAATGGCACAGGCCTCTTATGGCAGTGGCTTGGGAGGCTTAGGCAGGAAAAGTCCAAGTACAAAGACAGTCTCAGTATCTTAGAGAGGCCTAGAACAAATTAGAGAGATCCGATCTGAAAACAAAAATAAATAAATAAAATCAAAATGGGCTGGGGATGCGCCTGAGAGGTTAAACACCTCTGTGTGCAAGCCCTGGTACAAGAAAGAAAGAAAAGAGAAGGGAAGAGAAATAAGATTTAACCTAGGGATTCTAGAGTTTGGTCTTTCCCAGTGTTGGTCAATCTCAAGTCATGTATTTTCCTTTGTTGAGCCATGGTTTTCAGTATTATTTGTCAATTTTGTTGCTGAACAGTAAGTGGAAATATGTTTCTCCCCTTTCTATTATGGTGCTGCTCCTGTTTCTGAAGGCTTTATTCAGTTTCTTAGAAACTGCATTGTTTGTGCTATGTGTAGTGATTCCCTTTTGTTCAGTCCATTTCTAGGTTTCACTGAATGCCAGTGTGGTAGAAGAGAATGGAAGCCTTAGCAGTTTAAGTGCTGACAGGTTGTGGTTTTGCCGGCTAACAAACAGCAGCTCTGCTTTCTGACATTTCACCATGCAGGCTTGGAGAAACTGCAAGTACCTGTAACAAGATACCCACAGTAGGAGAAAAAGCCAAAAAAGTTACAGGGAAAAAACAATCCCTCTTTAGGTTTAGTGCAGCAAAATTCCCTAATCTGTATGAGCTGAGTCCCTAGGCTGTTGACAAGCTTGTATCCATATAAGGGACATAAATTAGATTGGAATAGATTGCACAACTCCCTTGCCTCAGTGTACCTAAAACATTTTTGTCTAAAAGTAAAGGCCCTGATGTGCTCAGGTATCAGGCCTTGGGAATTGTTTCTCTGGACTCTGCTATCAGTAATAAACTATTGCTGCCAGATCTTAGTGTCCTTGCCTTCATTACCTGCTTCACCAGAAGCAAGGAAGGAGCAGGAGAAATAGCAAGAACTCAGGTCCTCAGTTTTTTTTTAAATAGATATGCTGGGGCCACTACTTGAATACATAGTGATGCTGTTTAAAACTCTTTTGCTTTCACTCTACAACACCCAGCATGGAGATTTGCCAGTGCTAAGTATGCAGGTCTCCATTCTCTCTTAAAGGATTTCTCCTGGCTTATGTGAGCTTTCTTCCTCAGTACACCTGGGTAATTTTATTTTCTTGGAGAATACTTTGGAATGAACCCAGGTGTTCTTAACCAATGAGCCATATTATATCTCCAGCCCCCTGTTTTTAAATTTTGTTTTAAATTTTGAGACAAGTTTTTGCTCAGTTGCTTAGTTTCTCAGTGATTTGCTGTGGCTGGCTTTGAACTTGCAATCCTCCTGGCTCAGTCTCCTGAACCTGAGTATATTTGAAACATGATTTCTAAAAGAAATTCTCCCTTGGCTTTCTTTTCTAGATTTTCAGTGGTTAATTGTTGAGTGGGCAAAAAATAATTTGCTCTTCTTTCTAGAATCAAGCTCTGTATTTACCTGAAAGCTTTAAGGTATTTCTGCTAATTTTTCACAGTGATTGGTTCTGACTTAGAAGAGTGAGAGCCCTTTTTTAAGACATTAAGATAGTTTTGTGATGACCTTAATAGAACATTGCAGAAAATCGGAAAAGTTGTGCTGTGTGCACTCTGGAGCCAGTGAGGAAGGTCTCACAATGGGAGGCCAGGCCCCTTTCCTGCACCATAGATGGGCTGTCTGAAAGAGCAGTGCAGCTCACACTGTCCTTGCTGCTCTCCACTGTTCTTCATGGCTGCTTCTTGTAGCTGTTGAGAAAGTCTCCAGACTTTCAGGCATGATGACATCCTTGTTCAGATGGTTCTGCTTATATTTCCATTTTTCTCTGGAAAGCATACATATGAGCAGCTCCCTCTCCCTAGAGCCATTGTCATCAAGGACGTAAATGACTTTCTTGCTTCTAAGAGTATATTGAGTATAATTGTGTGAGTTTCTTTCTGAGCTCTCTTCTCTTTTCTTTCATGGTAGTATTATGATAGTTCTAGGCTCTCTATTTTGTCTTGTTGGTGTCTGTATTAATTTTTTCCTTTTTACTGGTTATCATTTTTATAGAATTGTTTGTCATATTCTTGTATAAAATAAATTTTCACTGGGGCAGTGGTACATGCCTGTAATCCCAGCAGCTGGGCAGGCGAGGCAGGAGGATCACAAGCTTAATTGCTAACCTCAGCAACTTATGAGTTCTAAGCAACATACAAGACGCTGTCTCAAAATATCAAACGTGCTCGGGATGTGGTTTATTGATTTTGTTCCCTGGATTTTATCCCTGTTGTGTTTTTGTTTGTTTTCATATTTGAATATATATAAAAAAAAACAGACCTTTGTCTACAGAATAGTGGGACGGTGTACCATTTGACACTTAGATTCCAGTTTGCCACCATCATTTTGATACGTCTCCATGACACCTGCTATTATCACCATCTTTCCATGCCATTAAGACTAGCCCAAGAAAGGCTTTCACTTGGACTCTTAGTAACCTCTGCTAATAGTGTGCTGCTGAGAATGTCACATGTCTTAAATCCTTTATTTTGATTGTGTGTCAGTGCAGAGCCATGACCTAGTAGGTGATCTTTAATGCCCATTCTGTCACTTTGCAGATATCATAGTGTGCTTACAGACATACAGTTTGTCCTGTTTGACATCCAGACCATGACAGATACTTGAGGATTTGGGGCAGCAACCCTGCTGCTTTACCACACCATGGAAGTGCTTCTGCCTTAGGTTTATTTTCACCAGCTTTACTAAAGGCACTAGTAATCTCTTTCACAGCAGATAATGTTTGCAAATGAGGGCCATCACTGATCAAAGTGTTTGTGAGCAGAACAGTGGTATGTGTCTTATGACTGTACATTATGCAAGTCAGATATCTGCTGTTCAAAAGAGTTTGACAATTATTGGACATTTAAATGTTTTTTTCTGCTGTCTTTCAAGAAGACTGTTTTTCAGACTTATATAACTTTGCAAGGCTGTTGTTTGGACACCCCATTCTGCTTTGACATTAAACTCTAGAAATTATCAAATTGTTGTTTTTCTTAGTCATTGTGCTTCAATAACTACTGGTGAATTTTTTTTCTGGAGTCAAGCACCTGCAAACTTCTAATTGTTGTATTTGTGTATTCACCTAGGTTGAGCTCTATTGCCAGTGAACAAATTGTGACAACCTGTGTGAATGGTTGTCTATATTTTGGCTATAAGGGAAGTGGCTTAGTGAACCCATGCCCAGAGGGTTTGTGTGGGAGCTGATCCTTCTATGCCCTAATAACTTCCTAAGCTAAGGAGAGCTAATATTAGCACTCTGGATATTATCTACCCTTACAAAAGAAAGGTGATCGAGTAGGAAATTGCTGGAATTACAAAACTCAGCTCTTGGAAAAAATCTTGCTAACCACAGTGGCTCACTGTGTTTACATATATATTGTCAACAACGTGGTATTTACTGTTCACCTGTTTTCTTCGGAAAATTTATTGTTCCATGCTTAAATAAGTGGCTAATTTTCAGAAGGAAACAGGAGATCAGTAAATGCCTTGTTGTTGACTTTAATTATGTAGGCAGAGTGAGCCACTGTGGTTGGCACGATTTGTTCCAATAGCTGAGTTTCATGATACCAGCATTTTCCTACTTTGTCAGCTTTCTTTTGTAAGGGTAAGTAAGATTGGCAGTGCTAATATTAGCTCTCTATAGCATATAGCATAGGACGTTGTTTGAAAAAGTAATAAAGATGGAACCAACAACAAAAAAGTTAGAAGTGGCATGGGAGCCCATTTTACTTACTGTGAACTCACCACAGAAAGGGTGTAAAACATTCTACTCATTGTTTTGTAAGTTGCCCAATTTTAGTGTTGGAATAGCTGTGAAAAATTGAGTGCAGTAAAGATTTGATGGACCAAATCATGGAATTAATCAGGAGGCCAAAGAATCATGTGCATATCATGCATATTGAGTATAGATTTCTCAAGCTCTCAATCCATCGTGGCCTCCACTATACATTTGTTGGGTATTTTAGGTCTCAGTGACCTTTGAAGATGTGGCTGTGAACTTCACCCAGGAGGAGTGGGATTTGCTGGATCTATCCCAGAAGAACCTTTACATAGATGTGATGCAGGAAGTCCTCAGAAACCTGGATATTATAGGTAATGATGATGTTTCTTTACTTAATAATGGAGAACTTGTGTTTATTTTGGTAATTGATGGAGAATATGAAAAGCAAATTATTTGGTGAATTGTAGCAGCATGAAAGTCACCTAGGATTTGGCAAAGCATTTCTAGCTCCTAAAAATTCATAATGATTGTTTTGGTTTGGCATTTTAGGAAACAAATGGGATGAAAAGAACAGTGAAGACCAGATTAAAAGTTCTGGGAGCCATCTAAGGTAATTGCACTCACAAAAGAAATGCTTCAAGAAACCTGAAAATGTCATTTTAAAACAAATCAACCAAAGAAATATGCACAACTTGAAATATTTTTATTCTTGCCAGATTTTTTAACAAATATATATAACTGGAAAAGATATTAAGTCTTTTAAAAGTACTTGACATTCAAAAAGTACTATGAAATTGCATATGTGAATATCAATATTTGGATAATAGTCACAGGAAAACAGTGTTGCTTAGAATTGTTTCCTGTCAATCTTTATATTCAAGCATTTTCAACAAGCCAGAAAACCTAACCTTTACCTGATGTTGGTAGTAGTGTAAGCCTATCCTATCCTTTACCTGATGTTGATGTAAGCCTAGGACCTATAAATAAAGAGAACATCATGAATGAATCAAGCATTGATAATGTGCTTGTCATTCTTCAAAGAAGTCATATGGTAACTTCAAAGGCAAAGAAAATAGTGTGGGGCAACTTTCAATGAGATTCCAATACTTAATCAGACAAAGAAATAAATACATGTGACTGCATTGTGTGTGCAAAAGACTTCATATGTTTTTCATTCCTTCATAGGCAGATCATATCTCACTCGGGACACATAGGCTACATGCACGAGGAATGTGAAGAGGAGCCATGTGAATTAGAACAGTGCAGGAAATCTCTGTTTTCTCTCAAAAGTATTCACGGACCAATGATAATACAAAATGGAGATGGACCTTACAACACTACAGTGTGTGGAAACGTCTTCAGTTGTCCCAGTTCCATTCAAACTCATGAAGCACCTCATATGGGGTGGGAACGCTATGACTATAAAAAAAGTGATGAAGCCTATTTGCCAAGTGTTCAAAGACACTTGGGAATACAAAGTGGAGGCAAAGATTGTAAATGTGAGATATGTGGAAAAGCCTCTTTTTTCTCCTCTCTATTTAGAAGTCATGAAAGTAGTCATTCTGGAGAGAAACGCTATGAATGTAAACAAGGTGGTCAAAACTTTATTTTACTCACAAGTCTTCAAAGTCACATGATCATGCACACTGGGAATGCACCTTTTAAATATAAGTTTTGTGCAAAAGACTTTGCTTGTCCTAGTTCATTTACAATACATGAGAGAATGCATACTGGATGGCCACCCTCTGAAAGTAAGATGTGTGGCAAAGCCTTTGATAAGTCCTCTCACCTTCACTCACATGAACCAAGTCAAACTGGAGAGAAGCCCTATGAATGTCAACAATGTGGAAAATCCTTTGCTAGATTCAGTCACCTTCAGATACATGAACGAACTCATACTGGAGAGAAGCCCTATGAATGTAAGCAGTGTGGCAAAGCCTTCACTACTTCCTCTTACCTTCATATACATGAACGAACTCATACTGGAGAGAAGCCTTATAAATGTCAACAATGTGGAAAAGCATTTGCTAGATCCAGTCACCTTCAGATACATGATCGAACTCATACTGGAGAGAAGCCCTATGAATGTCAACAATGTGGAAAAGCCTTTGCTACATCTGGTCAGCTTCACATACATGGAAGAACGCATACTGGAGAGAAGTCCTATAAATGTCAAGAATGTGGAAAAGCCTACACTACTAACACTAATCTTCAGATACATAAACGAACTCATACTGGAGAGAAGCCCTATGAATGTAAACAATGTGGTAAAGCCTTTAGTAGATCCAGTTTACTTCATATACATGAGAAAACACATACTGGAGAGAAGCCATATGAATGTCAACAATGTGGAAAATCCTTTGGTAGATCCAGTGAACAAAGAACGCATACTGGAAAGAAGCCCTATGAATGTAAGCAGTGTGGCCAAGCCTTCACTCCGTCCTCTACCCTTCACTCACATGAACAAAAGCATACTGAATAGAAGCCCTATGAGTGTAAACAGTGTGGGAAAGCCTACACTACTTCCTCTTCCCTTCAAATACATGAACTAAATCATACAGCAGAGAAATCATTCACAAAAAGAATTGGCAAAGTCTTGTGTTATTACTGTTTCACTCTCAAACATGTAGGAACTTTACTGGAGAAAAATTCTTTGAATGTGAAATGTTGTAAACCAATATTTCTTGTCACATTTGAAGACAAAAGAGGGCTCTCATGATAAAATATATATATATATATATATATATATATATATATATATATATATGTATATATATATATGTTTCATACTGGGTATTTGGTCTGGTATTACTCTACCAGTGAGCTTCATCCCTCTTACTTTTTTTTTTTTTTTTGTACTGGGGATTGAACTCAGGGGCACTCGACCACTGGGACACATACCCAGACCTTTTTTGTATTTTATTTAGAGACAGGGTCTCACTGAGTTTCTAAGTGCCTCAGCCTCCCAAAGTGCTGAGATTACAGGCATGTGCTACCGCGGCCGGCTTCTCATCCCTCTTACTTTTTATTTTTTATTTTTAGACATGGACTTGCTGAGTCCCTTAGCATCTTGCAGAGGTGCTGGGGTCACCTCAAACTTGTGATCCATCAGCCTCAGCCTCCTGAGTCTCTGGGATTAAAGGCATATACTACCACATCTCAATGAATAACTCTTTAAATGTCCAAAAACATCATGGAATAACTCACATTGGAGAAAAGCCTTATGTGTAGAAATGTTGTGAGACCTTCACTTGTTTCAGACTCAATTAAACTTGTTCAGTATTGAGGGAATTTTTTTAAATTTAATTTTATTATTTTGGTACCAGGGATTCAACTGAGCGATCCTTAACCACTGACTGAGCCACATCCCAGTCCTTTTTAGTTTTCTTTCATTTAATTTAATTTATTTATTTTTCATTTTGAGACATGGTCTTACCATATTGCTTAGGTCCTAAGTTGCAGAGGCTGGATTTGAACTTGTGATCCTCCTGCCTCCACTTGATATACTAATGCACTGCCTTCAGCATGCAACCTCTTCTTTAGGAAACCAGTGTAAGTGTGTTAAAAGAGTGTGTGCCTTTATTTCTCCTTTGTCTATTCAGAGGTAATGAAATTTCACCCTGAAGTGGGTATAAGAATTGCATCAGCTTGAAGATATGAAAGCAACATGTTTTTCTGGAAAAATCTCAACTATTGTTAAATTCAATTTTTCTGTGTTTTAAGATTTTTGCCTCTGTATCAACTCTCACATATTATGACATAATCTTATATATACTGTGGTTGTATATGTGTGTAAATTTTACTATGTACTATAATTTTGTATTTAGAATATATTATATAAAAAGTACATTTTCTCAGCCAGGCGCGGTGGTGCACACCTGTAATCCCAGCACTTGGGAAGCTGAGGCAGGAGGATCATGAGTTCAAAGCCAGCCTCAGCAATGGCGAGGCACTTAGTAACTCAGTGAGAGACCCTGTCTCTAATAAAATACAAAAAAGGGCTGGGGATGTGGCCTAGTGGTCAAGTGCCCCTAAGTTCAATCACCAGTACAAATAATAATAATAATAATAATTACAGCGCACATTTTCTCTCATAGTGTCCTTTTTTTTTTTTTTTTTCCCCCTACTAATGGCCTTAGTAAATAAACGATATTTTAAACTCAGGTATCATAAATTAAAAATGATTTTCCAGGCCCATGTATAATTCTGATATTTTCTGTGTCCTCAAATATCTTATGTCTATTATATAAGTTGTGTCAAAATAAAAATTGTGAGAGGTTTTAAATATAATTACCAAGGTCTATGAATCATGGAGACTTATAAAAGAAACATCATCATCATCGTCGTCACATCTGGAGTGTTTAAGCACTTAGCCCCCTCCCTTGCACTTTTAATTTTTTATTTTGATAGAGGATCTTGCTAAGTTCTTCCTAAGATTCTCACTATGTTCCCGAGGCTTGGTTTAAACTTGTGATCCTCATGCTATAGCCACTGTGATTAAAGACATACCCTACAATTCTCGGCTCTTGGAAGTTTCTTGAAATTTTGATGTAAATCAAACTGTGCCTTCTTTGTGTATAGTTTTCAGGTGTTAACTGATTCAGAAGCAAGAATTACTTCTTAATGTGTTTGTGCATATTGATGTCCTTCAAGCTCTAAGATTCTTGAATTATTCTGATCATCATAAAAACATTAATTCACACCTTACATTCCAAATTTTTATTTGTCCAGTTTAAGTAAAATGAAATCTACCTAGAAACAGTTTATTTTAGATAATTTCTGTTGAAAACAGGAGTGGAAGAACAATTTAAATATTTAAGGGAACAAACTATTCATTTCTATTAAGATAACATGCTATAAGGAACTTTCATTAATCACAATGAGTATTATCAGAATTTTTTTTTAAACAATTTCAGGTTCCTATCTGTGCATCAGGCACCTGCTAATCACTTTAGCAGGGTTAACGAGGCTATCAAACATTGCATGATGCTCTCCTGAGTGTTTTCTAGAGCACCAAGTGATTAAAAAAAGAAAAACCTGAAAGTGGTGATCTTTGCCACCCACACAACACACTCACATTCGCGGGCACACGAGTGTACAAGATCAAGTCATCCTTTTTTGTGCATTCCGTCCCTAGTGCAGTTCTTAAATCTTCATTATGCAATGTGGCTATTGATGTCTTTGATTTTTCTCACAACATTGCTGCCCACTATTTCTTCTCAAAAATCAATTGTTATTTCATGACTTCACAATTTAGTTCTTTATGTCTTTCTAAAGTTTTATTACACATTGTATATGTTATGCTCTCCACTCCAGCGTTATGTACATATTGGTGAAATGTCTCTTTCCTTCCTCTCCTTCCTTTGTTCTTTCAGATTTCACCCAGGAATGCTCCACCACTGAGCTTAGCTATAGCCCTTTTAATTGTTATTGAGATGAAGTGAGGCTGGCCTCAAACTTATGGTCACCCTCAGTCTCCTAGCTGCTAGCATCATAGACATGTGACTTTGTGTGCCATGCAGCTGAACTCTTCATTTTCCTTGATGCCTTATTGGTCTGTTCATGACTCTGGGACCACCACGCTGTCACTAATCATTGCTCTAAGTCTTAATTATTGTACTGTATGTAGGCATATTAAGGAACATTATAAAATATTTTTATTTGTATGTATTGTTTGGAGTGGCATCTTCTCAAAATACATTTAGCCTTGTACTTATTTGGGGTTGATTTCTCTTCTCTTTTTGTGGTGCTGGGGACCCACTCTTGCCTTGTGCATGCTAGGCAGGTGCTCCAGCACTGAGCGCTCCTTAGCTCAGGTCATGAGTTTGCTGCTGCTGTGTTTGTGACCCCCACTGATGACCATGTCAGTAGATTAATTTCTGCAGGTGTTTCCTCCACTTTTGCAGCTTGCCCCTTCCTTTGTATAGCTGTGAATTTTAAAAACTGACATCCAACTTACCTTTTCTCCACATGATTTACACTTAGGTGGAACATGCAGAAAACACAGTATTAAATTCTCTGTGTTGTGGGTGCCTCAGTAGCCCTGTGAAAATCGTGTGATGATTTTCTTCATACACAGCGTATGACCAAAGGCCAGGTAAAGAGACGACTCCCAGTCTGATGTCCTAATGTAGTGGCATCTCCTTCATCTAAGACCTTACCATAATTTTCTTCAAGCAGAATCTCAGGAAATGTTTTTGCAAAGGACTCAATATGGGTTAGAATGCAGATTTGATGATGTTACTTTTGCTTTAAGCTTGGCAGACATCTGACTAATTTTACAAAAGGAACACAAAACACTTTCTTTGAACTAAAATAATAATAATTAAAGACTCCAATAACAAATGTAAACTGCCACCCTCTTCCCACTTGGTATAAAGATCAATAAAATTCCAAACTCAAGGTCCAGGTAATTATAGGTGATACCCCTCTGAACCCAGCTGCCAATATGTGTGCTCCCTGTAAATTCCTCGGGTGTGCAGCCTCATCTGCCCTACATCACTAATGGAGCCTCCACTGGCAAAAGATCCCATATTGTAGCCAGAAATTCTTGTTTCAACATTATACTGCAGGGTCTCTGATGAAAATTCAGGAGCACTGGTTTCAACATTTCTAGACACTTTAGACCTGCAATCTTCTTACCCAGCAGTCGTGACCCACATGAAGTCCACAGTGGGTGCAGCACGTTGAAGGTGATCAGCTGTCACAATGGCAATACCCTTCTCAACCCTACAGCCAATACATTTCCAGGAGTCCTGATTTACATTGCTTGCCCTGTGTTGCAGGGGATCCTGCATGTTGCTGTAAGCTTCTGGGGCTCCTTGCTGTGCTCTGCTGGAGTCATTCTGCCTAGGTGGCACTGGTCCTGTGGTCTTTTAATGACTGTGGAGCAGGAGGCACTTGCACTGATGACTATTTCCTCCTGGGCCTATTGATCTTTCTGTGCCACTACCACCCAGTCATGCCTGGATCTGCTCTTCAATGTCATCTTCGTAATGGCACTGCCTGAGCTTAGAGGCCCATCAGTTCTCCTGACTCATGTTCCTTCTTCCTCATGGCCTTGGTGGCCATCCAGGACCATGCCATTTTCATGGGGTCTCACCGACTTTGATCATTCCCCACTCAGAGCAGGTTTGATTAAAAGGATTATGTAAGCATTCATAAAGTGTGACAAGATAATGGAGCTTTAGACTTGTTGTCTTGGCTAACTTTATGATTGCCCAATTTCATCTTGGTCAAACAATTACCCATAGGTGGATGTCTACTAATATTGGGATTGTTATGTTTGCTGTTGCCTATGCCTACCTTTTTTTTTTTTTTCTGCTGCAGCATTAAAAAGAAAACAGATATCATCCATTTGATAGGCCTTAAAAAACAAGAAATGGGAGCTGTAAGAGTTTTATGTTTGGGATTCGCGTCTCTGACACACTTCATGATTGTGGCATGCTTGGTGACTGGGAAGTTTCTGTTCAAAGACACAGAATGCCTGGCCACGATGAGGTTTCTTTGCTAAACACAGCATACCTGGCTACTGGAAACTCCTGCAGAAAAGCACAGGATGCCTGGCTGCTAGAGCAATGTTCTTTATGAGGATACCCTGTCTCCCAGTCTTGCAATGCCCACCTGTTTCCCCTTGAAGCTATTAGGATAACTAGGCAGGTGCACTATCTGGTTTCTATGGTAATGTCCTCAGAGAAAAGGGGCTCTGTGTTTGTACTAATCAGGACCTTATCTCAGTTAGCGAGCACTCAGTGTCAAAGAAATACTACTTAGAATGTAGTATTGGTAATGAAAAATATGTAACTTTTTTAAGTTAATAAATGTGGCAACAGGGAGGAGCAGCCACTTACCTGCCTTCTTCTCCACTGTGTGTCTGTCCTTTGTTCACTTCTTTACAGGTTTTCCAGCAGGTATTCTTAACACTGCCCCTGTGCTATGGAGCCTTGGTATGCTTTGCCCTGGAGTTGCCCAGTTGTCTGTGGTGCAGAGGGCGTCTCTCCTTGTGCTGTGTGGCCTTGGAACATTTGGCCCCAGTGTCACCAGGGTTTGTGCTGCAGGGTTTGCTTCACTCCCTGTCTTGTGGAACCATGGTACACTCTGCCCCTACCCTTGGTACTGTGTAAGGAGTAGAGATGGAGGCCTCCAGCAGAGAACCTGGATTCTGACATGCTGTTAAGAGTGTGATATAAGTGACCCCCATGGACCTGTGCCCCAACTTGGGAAGACTCTGCAGGGCACCCTGGCTGTATTATGCTTCCTGGAACATGCCACAAGGAAGAACTGTGTGCGTGTCATCTGTGAAGGGCTGTGATACATAATTTAAGATTTTAGTTGTAGTCTGAGCTAACCACAAATTACATTCAGCCAAACCTGAGTCCACCAAGTGGGAAAAGGAGTTAGGGACAGAAATAGTTTTTTTTCCTCTTAGTTATTTGTTATTTGGATAGTGCTTTCTCAGTGTTCCACGTTAAGGACCCTTTTTCCTTTTACTTGGAATAATTTCTTTGACACCATATTGCTTGGTTTGGTAAGTCCCTGAAATATGCAGGAGAATTGTAAAATGGCTCCTGAATTTGCCAATCCCTAGAGTGGAACCTAATAGCCTTTGACAAGGATCAGCTGATGCCTGTGGCTCTACTTCAGCTGCTACTAGAGCCTCCAATCAGGTTTACATTGTATAGTACATGCTCTCCAGAGAGCATTTTTTTTTGCTCAGACTAATGAATTCACTAATCTGTCCCTAAACATTCAAAGCATTCTGAGCAAAATCTCACCCACAACCTATTCATGTGTCATAGATCTTGTGTGGTCATTGATAAGAATCACTTCCATACTTGTGTCCACATATTTAAGGTAGTAAACATTGCTAAAAACCCTTTATGGATTTCTCTGTAATAAATCCATTTGCAAAGGCAGGAATTTAAGGCTTGCTACTGGCCAGTGTGAAGCACAGGAGTGAATGCAATTGTCCTGGGGTGTGGGCATTCTCTGTAGGAGTTTAGTTTTGTTGAATATATCCCTAATCAGATTCCTAGGAGAGCTAAACAATCTCCTGATAGTTCCTGACTTTCACTTCTGGGCAATCATGTAGGTATGTGAGGTGGCTGGTGGATGGCTACCTTGTGATGTTTGGATGAGTAGCTGAGCCAGTAGAGAAAAGGTACAATGATTAAATGAGAATTAAAAAAAAAATTGTTTGCTATACTGAAAACATGATTTGGCAGCCAAACAACTTAACAAGTAACCTCTTGGACCTTTAGTCACATATTTTCCTTCAAGTACACATTTTCCCAAAAATTTTTGTACTGTGATGATTTTGTCGAATGAACTGAGATGAATATGAAGAGTTTTTATTTAATTGGCATAGCGTACTAGAAATTTTGAATACATGAAGCAGACTTAAACTCCAACTCTTGTTATAATTTTATGACAGATTGTGAAATCCTCAAAATGCTTATTATCAGGGCATGGTGGTGCACTCCTGTAATCCCAGCACTTGGGATGCTGAGGCAGGTGTATCACAGGTTCAAAGCCAGCCTTAGCAATCATGAGGAACTTAGCAACTCAGTAAGACCGTGTCTCTAAATCAAATACAAAAAAAAAAAAAAAAAAAAAAAAAAAAAAGGCCTGAGAATGGGGCCCAGTGGTGAAGTGCTTCTGAGTTCAATCCCCGATACAAAAAAAAAAAAACCCAAAAAACAAAACTTGTGAATGAATGGCCAGGTGCAGTGGCACACACCCAGAACCCCAGTGGCTCAGGAAGCTGAGGCAGGAGAATTGTGATTTCAATGCCTGCCACCAAAAAAGAGAAGTACTAAGCAACTCAGTGAGTCCCTGTGTCTAAATAAAATACAGAAGAGGGTTGGGGATGTGGCTCAGTGTTTGAGAGTCCCTTAATTCAGTTCCCAATACCTCCCACAAAAATGCATATGAATCAAGTTTTAATAAACTGTATGATGGGTTAATAGGCCTGTCCATTATGCCGTTTTCTTCTTTTGATTCTCTTGCATGGTTTTCCAGTGCAGGAACTTTGTAAGATGAACAAATTCAATGCAAAGCAAGTATATGGATTTTAATAATAATAATAATATAGCAAGGGCAGTTTCCTGCTCTGTGAACACTAAGTGATTGAGGGTCATCACAAGTGGCCATGATTTTCTTATCATGAAGATGTTGTGAAATCCACTGCAGTGCAGGCATCTCTGAAGGTGCTATGATTGCCTGTCTGTTCAGAGCCTTTTGGTGCAAGAATCCCATATAGGCCTGACAGATTAGTAGATGGCATCATCATGGAGATCATGTGAGACCTATAAGTGAGCAACACATTTCCACCAGGTCCAGTGCAGCCTAAAATGTGTCAGATTTGCTTGTCTTTAAGGAGTTTGTCAGGAATCCTTGGAGGAGGATGTCTGCATTGTAAGGTCAATCCTGTGCTTCTGGTCAGAAGGGGATGCTACAAGTCTCACTTGAAGGTCACATGTGAAAAGCTGTTGAGTAGTCTGAAAAAAGTGTTTGGTCCTTTTAGGGGTAAAAAAATTCACAGTAGAATGGCTATTGAAGTAGAGACAACAGAAAATATTAGCCAAATATTTCTATTTTTTTTTAATGTAGAAACTCGAAGCTATAAATTTCTTTTCAGAATTGCCTTCATACTCTCTCAAAGATTGGGTACACTGTGACTCTCCTCTCATTGTTTCAAGTATGTTTCTTTAATTTTTACCCCTTGATTTCTTCTATGAAGCATTCTTTTTTCAAATGTGTATTATGTAATCTTCAGGTGGTATGATGGTTTCTGCTTTTTATATTGCTGTTTTCTAATCTTTTTCCATTATGATATGATTGAGAGGATTTATCTCTAATTTTTGTGTTTGATACACTTGCTTTGACTTTAAAATGTAATGTATTTTAGGGAAAATTCCACGTTTCACTAAGAATGAAGTGAATTTTGTTGTCAATGCATGAAATATTTGATGCATTTCTTTTCTTTATTAATAATGCTTTTTAAATTCTGAATAGTCTTTACTTAGTGTATGTCTAGATGACCTATCGAATGGTAAGAGAAATGTGTTGAAATCACCCAATTTAATCATCTTTTTGATTCTTTATATTCAGAATGGCTTGTTTTATATGTGTAGTTGAATTGAAGTTTGGAGTATAAATATTTACAATCATTAATATTTTAAAAAATTTTTAATTAGTTATTCATGACAGTAGAATGCATTTATGCATTGTGATATACATAGAGGGGATATTATTTCTCATTTATCATTTGATTTGCAGTACCAATTGGTCATGTAGTCACATATATTCATACAGTAATAGTGTCTATTTCATTCCACTATCTTTCCCATTTTTGCATCCTGTCCCTCCCCTCCCTTCACTTCCCTTTACCTAATCTAATGCTATTTTTCCCTAGTGTCCTCCACCTTATTTTAAATTAGCATCCACATTCAGGCTTTGGTTTTGTGGGATTGGCTTATTTCACTTAGCATGATATTCTCCAACTCCAACCACTTACTGGAAAACGGCATAATTTCACCCTTCTTTTAAGCTGAGTAATATTCCCTTGAGTATATATACCACATGTTCTTTATCCATTCATCTATTTAGGGACACCTAGATTGGTTCCATAGTCTAGCTATTGTAAATTGAGCTGCTTAAACATTGATGTGGCTGTGTCAATATAGTATGCTGATTTTAAGTTCTTTGCACAAATGGGTATCAGGGGGCTAATTTTATAGCCTTGTGGTAATCTTTTAGAGTTATATTGCTCTGAATTTCATGTGAATGTGGTTATCTCTCTGCATTCTTCTGCTATAGGGATAGCAAAGAACATATCTGACAAGTCTATAGTTACAAAGAATTTGAAATTGTTGGAGGGTATCTGTTGTACTATTGTGGTTGTTGGACAAGATTCAGGCTGGCAGGCCATACCCCCCAGGTGCCTTCCCGGAAGTGCCCAACTCTCGGGAGAATTCACCTTTGGCAGGCTCTGAGTCTCCACCCTTCCTGATCCTGGGAATACTCGCCTCTCGTGGGAATTCAACCCAGGGTGGGCTCTCCCTTTCTGAGCCAATCCGGACCATACAAGTCACGTTCCCACCCCTCTGTACTTAAGCCCCAGCTTGTCCAGAACTCTCTCTTCTTCTCTTTTCACCGTCATCTTCTCACCAGCTCCCCCTTCCCTGTTCCCCTTTCCCCCTTCCCCCCCTTTCTCCCCTTCCCTTAATAAACTCCCCTTTTCTACAAGGTGGTCCCGGTGTGGTATTTTGCCCTTCAGTGGTGATGTCTGGTAGGTCTCCTGGCATTTGTGGTGGTAGTGCATTGACTGCTTTATAATCTACTGTAAGTCTCCGTTTACCATTAGGTTTTAAGATAGGCTAAATTGGGCTATTATGGTCAAATGAGATTGCTCTTTCTATAATGTCTTCCACAACATTCTTTATTATTATTATTATTTTGGTTATTTCTGTGTGTTCACCTTTTATTGAGTATTGATTTGTAAACTATGTTTAATCTTAGTTAGTACTATGAGGTCTATCACTAAAGAAGGTAGATGTGCCTGAGACTTAATCATATTATTTTAAAACTTTTTGTAAGTTATCCATGGTGGAAAAATTCTAGGTATAAGATCTAACCCTAGAACATTAAAAGGTGTTTCAACTAATAGTATCTCATTTTTAATGACTTCTCTGTTCCATAAAGGGATAGTTAAATTTAAATTTTTCCATTTTGCATTAATTTTTATATTCCCTATTTCTACTATCTTATGATCACCTTGCATAATATTATATGTTACCCAAAAATAGTTACTTGGCTTCCTGTATCTATTAGAAATTTATGTGTTTCTATTTCTCTCTCTCTCTCTCTCTCTCTCTCTCTCTCTCTCTCTCTCTCTCTTTTTCCCCAGAGAGTTAAGGGCAAATCAATAAATATTCTATTATTGCAGGTTCTTTTAATATTGAAAATTCTGTCTCACTCCTGGGTTTCATTGTCTGTTGAATGTACTGTTTATGTTGTAAATTGGTGTGTTTGTGTGTCTGAAGTTGTTGTTTGGGGGAAAGTTGTTGTTTTGTGTCCTTGGTTGTTTGATATGGGTCATCTGTTTGAAGAAAATCTGCCTCCTGATTGGAATCTCTGTCCTTGACCTCTGAATGGTGTACTGCTCCTCTGGCTCCTTGGTGTGGAACTCTGCCCTGATTGTGCCCTTCATCTGGGAGGCTTCTTGTTTTCCCAAGGCTGCCTTTGCTGTCTGTTGTTATAATTAGAAAATCTAATCTGGTTTTTTGAGGACTGAGCAGAACTGAACTGCTGTGGTGAGGGTTGAGCTGGGAAAGTAAAAGATCTAGCACCATCCATCTCTTTGGCTTCCTTAAAATAAGTATCTACATCTTGTATTGTATGCAAGCCTTGTAATGCTGATGTTAAAGTTAGTCTGAGGTGCTCTGGACCTCCTCTAATTATTAGTCTTTTCATCTGAGAAACAGTTCTGCCTATGTATGTTGCATATCAAAATGTATACTCCTAGTTTCCTAGTTAATTTTAATAGACTGTTGGTGTGTAGTCCATTGTGTCTGTGATTCAAAACTGCCTACACCCATCACAGGAAATGCTCTTGCCTTAGCTAATGCTACCCATTCCTGGACAGTGTGTTCCTGCAATCTTTTCTCACCAGTTTCTACCAATAAATCCTCATATAGTTGTACCCAATTCACAGGAAATCAAAAGTCTCACAAGCCACTCATGTAACAGCCAAAGAAGCCTTTATTCCTGCTGGGGCCACCAACTCTGACCCGGATGAGGCAGGGTGGTAGAAGATAGTGCCTGCTGTTAGTAGGACAGGGTTTATAAAGCATAGGATTAATACTCCCTAAGGTGGAGAGGGTTTAAGGGTGGGTGAATATGCCCTCAGATGTAGACGGTTAAAGTGTAGGGTAGTCTTGCTACACCCTAGGACTCTATTGAAGGTGTTGTGTAACCTGGTTCTTTGTTCTGGGTTCATTCAGGGAACAGGCATGGATTTGACCTTAAAATGGTGGGTAATGTTAGATAAAATCGGGCTGATGGGCCATACCAACCAGGTGCACTAAATTAGCCACATCCCAGGTGCATTAGGTTATCCTGTAAGCCTGAGCTTTAACTTCTCGGAAGTGTCCATCTCTTGTGAGAATTCCCCTTGGCGGGCTCCGAGTTCCTGCCCTTAATCCCGAGAATACTTGCCTCTCACAGGAATTTACCCTGGGCCGGTTCTCCCTTTCTGAACCAATCCTGAGCATAGAAGCCTCACTTCTGACCCCCAGCAGTCTATGGAGTCAGGGGTCTTTCGGACCACCCAAGTCGCTACTTAAACCCCCACCAGGCAGGAAGTCATCCCTTTTCTTCTTCTTCACCCTATCCATGTTCATCTCTTCCCTGCCGGTTGCCCTCTCCCTTCTTCCCTTCTCCCATTCTCACCTTCCCTGTCTCTCCACGTGCCCCTTTAGTCCCGAGCAGCTGTTTGGGGCCGGTTAATAAACCCCTTACTACATGGTGGTTTCTGGCATGGGTTTTTTGCCCTTCAGTTCAGGCAATCTAGAATGAAGTTGCTTTTGCTTATCATATTTCCCACTGGTCTTATCAGGGTATACAAACCTTTGTTCTCCTCTATAATCTGCCATCTCTGTGTTTGGTTGAGAAAACAGCAGGCAGAATCAATGAGACTGACTGCTGGCAATGACTGGCCCCGCCATTTTTCAGGGTGGGGTAGGTCAGTCAGCCTATGCCAGCAGTCCATCCTGTTGAACACCCAGCCTGAGGGGCATGTTATCCCCTGACCAGGAGTTTTACCCACTGCCATCCAGTACCTGCCACCCTCATGTGTGCAGGCCTGGGGACGCCCCTGGTAACAGGCAGGAGGAGGGGTGGTATTGAAAGCTTTAAAGCTCCTCCTTGGTGGTTTGGCTACAATTTGTAGGACAAGTGGTCACCTGGAGTCCTAGTTTTTTTCTGCACTAGGCCTTGAAAAGAAATCAACAAACATAATCTTAGAAGGGGCATTAGGAATCCTGGATAAGTCTTATCTTTAAAGGATTGGAGGTTTGTTGGATGGTCCATTTGTCCATCTGTGGGTCCTCAGGGTCCGGCACATGTGCCACCTTGAGTGAGTCCAGTGTATCCATGCCTATTTTCCAGCAACTTTTAGTGCTGAGGGAGTGGTCAGGATGACTGTCCAGACTCTTGTCTACTTTGCTTCCAAAGATGCAGCCAGCAACCTTTTGATGTAAACTATGTCCCCAAGCTGGAAGGGGTATAAATCTTTTTCACTGTTGGATAGAGAAGTGTTAGTATCACCTAAAGTTTGTCTTATAGGCTTTTGTATTTGGTGTAGGACCTGTAAAGATTTGAGGAAGTGGTTATCAGTAATAGCTTGTGTTTTAGACAGAGTGAGCTGGGGCAGTATAGGAGGTGGCCTCCCAAACATAATTTCAAAAGGTGTGATCCCCTTCTGGTAAGGAGTACATTGTACATGAAGGAGTGTGAAGGGAAGAAGGTCTATCCAGTTTTCACCAGCCTCAAGAACCAACTTAGTTAAAGCTTCCTTTAAAGTTCTATTCATCCTTTCTACTCGATCTGAACTTTGAGGTCCATAAGCACAATGTAATTTCCAAATAATTCCCAGTGCTTTGGACATAAATTTAGTGACTTTTGCCATGAAGGCAGAGCCATTGTCAGACCCAATAGAAATCAGGAGGTTGGATGGGGTAATAATTTTACAAACTATTTTATTAACTGCCACTTGAGCTGTCTAATTTTGGTAGGAAATGCCACGACCCAACTGAAATAGGTGTCCACAAAGACTAGGAGATACTTATGTCCATACCTGCTGGGTTTTACTTCAGTGAAGTCTCCTTCCCAGAGTTCTCCTAGCATTTCCCTCTGAAGTCTAGGTTCATTAGTCAAACCCACAGACCTGTTAGCACTTACCTGAACACAGACAGGGCACCACAGATTGTATGGATTGATGCATTCCCAAAAAGCAGTACTTCTTCCAAAGTAATTCAGCCAGTTTAGTTTCTCCTAGATGGGTACCCTGATGCAGGTGATGGATTAGGGCACAGCTGATTTGTTCAGGTAAGTAAAGTCTACCATTAGGTAGAGTGGCCCAGACTTCTGAATCTCTGTGAGCTCTGAGTTGCTCAATCTTCTGATGGTCAAGCTCTGAATAAGAAGGTTCTTTCTGTAGCATTTGTTCAGGGACCATGGGAAGTGTTGTTAATAACCTCACTGGTCTTAGGGCTGCTTCCTTCACTGTCTGGTCCACAAAATTATTGCCTTGAGCTTCTAGAGTGTTTCCTTTTTGGTGGGCCTTACAATGAATTGTAACTCTTGCTGGCAGCCAAATAGCTTTCAGAAGATCCAGCATCTTGGGGATATTTTTGAGAGTTTTTCCTCCTAAGGTTAACAGGCCTCTTTCTTTATAAATTGCTCCATGCACGTGGGCGGTAAAAGCAAAAGCATACTGGATATCTGTGTAGATGTTGACAATTTTATTTCTTCCAAATCATAAGGCCTGAGTTAAGACAATCAGTTCAGCTTTTTGGGCTGAGGTCCCATGTTCCAAGGCCTGGGCACAGTTCACTTTGTCTTTTGTCATTACAGCTGCCGCTGTGTACCTGGTGCCCTCACTCAGAAAACTGCTACCATCAGTGAAGACATCTTCTTATGATGATTCCAAGGGGGTGTCTCGTAGATCAGATCTGACTCCGTGGGTGTTATCCAGGACATCCAAGCAGTCGTGCACTAGCTGAGACAAATTGGGATCAGATAACAGGTTAACTGGGTCGAGGGCAGTATCGGGTGAGAATTTGACTCATTGTGGGTCTAATAATAAAATTTGATAGTGAGTTATTTTGGCATTTGATATCCACTTTGCGCGTGGGATCTTTAACAGGGTTTCAATGGCATGGGGTGCAGTGATAATCAATTCTTGGCCCAAGGTTAACTTATTAGCTTCTTTTACAGTGCCGTGGCTGCTGCTGCTCTCAAGCTGTTGGATTATCCAGTGGCCACATAATGTAGGTGCATGGCGAGGTATGCTACTGGTCTCCTCCAGGGTCCTAGAGTCTGAGTCAAAACTCCTTTTGCAACTCCTTTTGCTTCATCAACATATAGCTGAAAGGGCTTAGTCAGATCTGGGAGAGCTAAAGCAGGGGATTGGGTGAGTGCCTCTTTAAGATTTTGGAAGGTCCTTTCTTCTTTTTCAGTCTACAAAATGTCTTCTCCTGTCCACTTTGTTGCCTCATATAGGGGCTGGGCAATTTCAGCAAATCCCGGCATTTATGCCGGCAGAATTCAGGTGCTCCCAAGAATTTGTGAATCTTTCCTTTGGTTGTCAGGGCAGAGATTTGAAGGACTGCTTGGACCCACTTTCCTGACAGCCATCTTTGTCCTTCATAGAGCCTGTACCCCAGTTAGGTTACTTCTTTAGAGTAAAGTTGTGTCTTTTTGGCTGACACTCAATACCCCAAGCTTTGTAGAGTGTCCAATAAGTCTTTAGTGGCTTCCTTGCAGACTGAGGAAGCTTTTGTGGTCAGCAGAAAGTCATCTACATATTGAAGTAAGGTTACTTCTGGATGAGTTAATTTGAAGTCTTGTAAATCCTGGCTTAGTGCCTCATTGAACAGTGTGGGAGAGTTTTTAAGCCCTTGTGGCAGCCTTTCCCATATTAATCGCCTTGAGTAGCCCTCTTCTGGGTCTGTTCATTCAAAGGCAAATATAGGTTGACTTACCACTGCCAGCGGGAGACCAATAAAAGCATCTTTTAGGTCCAATTCTGTATACACCCGGAACTCTGGAGATAAAAGGCTTAACAGAGTGTAAAGATTTGGAACTGTTGGGTGGATAGTCTCCACATGCTTGTCAACCTCTCTTAGGTCTTGCCTGGGGTTGTAGTTGTTGGTCCCAGGCTTTTGAACTGGCAAGAGTGGGATGTTCCAACTAGATTTGCAGGGTACTAGGATCCTCTCTGCTCTTAGCGGATTGATATGAGGTATGATTCTCAATCGGGCCTTTTGACTGATGGGGTACTACTTTATTCTCACTGGGGTGGAGTTACTAGTCAGTTAAACAATAATAGAGGGCTGGTGTATAGCCAATCCCAGAGGGTTGAATTAAACCCAAACCTCAGGAAAGTCTGAGAGGAAGGAATCTAACAAAGACTCTGGGGTATCATAGTTACCCAAGTAGTCACTGTCCTTTAATATTTTTTTGGTTAAAATTTCACTGGGGATTAATTGATATTCTTCCCCTAGTGGGCATGTAAATAGGATGCTGGTTGCAGGCCCAAACCCAAGCTCAGACAAATCTGAAAAGAATAAAATGGTCACCTACAGTTTGTGCAAAAGGTCTCTCCCCAATACAGGGTAGGGACAGTCTGGCATTACCAGGAAGGAATGAGTAACGGTTCCCTTACCTAGGTCAGTGATTCTGGCTTGAGTCCGGGAGCAATGTTGAGTTCTTCCAGTGGCCCCTTGGATGGTGACCTTTGAGTTGGAAACAGGTCCTTCTGGATGTTATAATACAGAGAATATGGCCCTGGTTATCAACCAGAAACTTTGTTGCTTTGTCCCCAACTTTTTTTTTTTTTTTTTTTTTTTTGGTACCGGGGATTGAACTCAGGGGCACTCGACCACTGGGCCACATCCCCAGCCCTTTTTTGTATTTTATTAGAGACAGGGTCTCACTGAGTTGCTAAGTGCCTCGCCATTGCTGAGGCTGGCTTTGAACTCGCGATCCTCCTGCCTCAGCCTCCCAAAGTGCTGGGATTACAGGCGTACGCCACCGCGCCCGGCTGCCCCCAACTTTTATGGTGACCAAACCCTCCCAGAAACTTAACTGAATTGAACCTCAGCCCCATCAGTCCTCTTCTCCAAGCTGCAATATTGGCTCGGCTTGTCTTCTCCCCAGTTTGGAGTTTTCATTTTTAATTGGGCATTCATTTATCCAATGTCCCTTCTCTTTGCAGTATGCACATTGATCATTTTCTAATCTCTGGCTCTTAGAGTTATACTGCCTACTAGAGGGACCATTCATTTGAATTCCCTTGGAGGCCAGTAAAACTTTTGCCAGCTTTCGGGTTTGCCTTTCCTTGGTGGTGGTGGTGGGGGGGGGGAAGCAGTTATTATATACCTGTTGGGCAATTTCGACCAATTCAGACAATACCTTTCCCTCAAACCCTTCTTGAAAGACAAGAAAACCCACATAGGGAACACCGTGTCAGTAAAAGAGGGTTTTATTAGAGCCACGTGAAAGGGAGGGAGTAAGAAAAATGGGAGAAAATGAAATGGGGTGATGATCGGGAAAGAGTGGCATGGAAGAGCAGGGAAGGGAAGAAAACGGGGCGGGAGGAGAAGAGGGAAGGGAGAAGGAGAAGAAGAAGGGCCGGTTTCAGTCTGGAGAACACTTAAGTAGGGCTCTAGCGGTCAGCGAGACCCCTGGAGGGTTCCCTATCTCCATAGGCTGCCAGGTGTTGAGAGGGGGGCCCATGTGTCATAATTGGCTCAGCAAGGCACCTGAGGTGTGGCCAGCAGAGCTGGCCAGCAGTGTGGCCCGCTTAGGGGGTGTGTCTAGTCTTCAGGTACCCAGGAGGTATGGTGTGGTTAAACTACCTGGGAGGCATAGCCTGTTGGCCTGGATATTTTTAATATTCCCCCCTTCTTGTTCTCTTAGAAAGTGAGGCATCGTGTTTCAATCTGTCTGCTTTGGAGCTGAAATGGGGCGACGTGTGGTGTTATGGAGGAGGGGGAAATGTAGGCATATAAAACAGGCAAATCAGGCTTGAGGGTGGAAAAATTTCCAGGAGATAGGTGCGGAAAAGATGAATCTCCGCATGTATGAGATGGATAAACTTTCCTTGAAACCAGAGATCTGTGGGGGTGTCAAACCAAGCTTCTGCAGAAAGTCACTGAGGGAGTCAGCCAGCTATTCTCTCGAAGAGCGTGTAGAAATTGTAGGCCTTGCGAGTTTACAGGTAACACTATTATGAAAGCAACAAATGAAAAGAAGGTGAGAGGGATTATTGTCCATAGGCCTGTGTTCCACAAGGTGGGACTTACGATGAAGAGGCCAATGGGTAGTGCAAAGTGCATCATAATGAGCGTGATGTGGCAAGTTAGGGGCATCTTGGAGTAGGCTGATGAAAAGTCTAAGTCATCTCTGGTTGGAAAGTCATCCATTGGAAATTCATCCATGGCTTTTTAACAGTTGATAATCCCTGAGAAAAAGCTGGTTAAAGGTTTAAAGCAAGAAAAACAGAAAAGATTATTTTGAGTAGGTATCATGGACACAAGAGAAACGAATTTTTAGGGGGTCGGTGGGAAGGGGAGAGCAAGTATACTGAGGTAGTTGTTTTTCATCCTTTTCTGGATCTTCAGCTCATTGAGCAGCTGGTTTTAATCTGGAAATATGAATCCAAGATGTCAAGTTCCCTGAGGTTTCATGAAGCTTAGCAGCTGTGGGTGTGTACAGCACAACCTGGAAGGGGCCTGTCCACTTTGGGGCAAGGGAGACTGATCCTGTGTACTGGGGAGGGGAGAAATATACCCAAGAACCAGTTGTTAATGAGAATGAAGCAGTGAGACTACTTGGGTCAGGCAGGATGCAATCTTGGCATATCCATAGCTGATATCTGATGAAGATTAAGAGAGAAGAGAGATCTTTGGGCAAGGGTTCTTGAATTGGGGAAATTCCAGGTGGAAGAGCTGGCTGCCCAAACATAACCTCAAAAGGGGATAGTGAAGGTTTCTTTGGGAGGACTCAGAGCCTGAAGAGGGCGAGGGGAAGTAGTTTGACCCAGTCCAAGTGAAGCTCCAGGGAGAGTTTAGTCAGGATGTTCTTAAGAGTTCTATTAGTCCTCTCTACCTTCCCTGAAAACATGGGGTGATATGGGATGTAAAAATGCAAAGGAATGTTAAGGAAAGTAGATATATTTTGGCAACAAGCACAAATGAATGGGTTTGATCAGAGGAGGAAGAAAGTTTGGATATAAAAAAAAAAAAAATCTGCCCATTCTTTTGACTGCTAGCAGAAGTTAAAAAAAAAAAATGATCTCTCAATTACTTTGGTTATCTAAGGGATTTCATCGGAGCGCACAGAGTCCTGCAGCTCCAGCAGACAGGAGTCACAGGGGAGTCAGCCTGGAAGGATTAAGAAGTTCCAATTTTTCCCACCGGGCGCGGTGGCGCACGCCTGTAATCCCAGCACTTTGGGAGGCTGAGGCAGGAGGATCGCGAGTTCAAAGCCAGCCTCAGCAATGGCGAGGCACTTAGCAACTCAGTGAGACCCTGTCTCTAAATAAAATACAAAAAAAGGCTGGGGATGTGACCCAGTGGTCGAGTGCCCCTGAGTTCAATCCCTGGTACCACAAAAAAAAAAAAAAAAAAAAAAAAAAAGAAGTTCCAATTTTTCCCATTTTGAACGGGGAAGAGGCTAATACTATATCTTGAAAAGTGTTATTCTCAAAATATGTATTAGAGTGAGATCCAAGTCTGTGACTCGGTCATCACCAGAGTCAGGCAGACATGGGGTCCGAGGGGATTGAAGGACAAAGGGCTACCTTGCAGAAGGATTTTTTATGTCCCATTTGAACGGGAAGGAGAGACCCGGAGTAGGCTAGAGGCCGGAAAGAAAACTCTTTAACTGCCTCCTGCTGAGAGGCAAAGGTTTTAGGCAGGACAGGCAGATGGGGGAACTTTGCCAGAACTACCAAATTCAATGATGCTGAGGTCAAAAAGATGAGCAGAGGCTGAGTCAGGTGATTCCAGGAGGTTTATGCCCTCAGAATAGGATGGAAAAATGAATGGAGATAGGAGAGGTTTGATTGTATGGAAGGGGATATGGGGGTCTGGGTAGTCTGGGCAAGTTGCACCTTAGATGGGGAAACACAATACCCACGAGAGGAAAGAAAATTTAAAAGGGTGTAAGAGTTCTCATGAGCTGTAGAAAAGGAAGGGCTGCAGAGGAAAAGGTCATCAATGTATTGCAGGAGAGTGGAGTCAGAGAATTCAAGTTCTTTGAGGCCAGCAGCCAATGTCTGTTCAAAGATATGAGGGCTGTCTCAAAAACCCTGAGGGAAGACTGTCCAGGTTAATTGTTGGGACCATTGCGTATTGGTGTCAGTCCAGGTGAAGGCAAAAAGGTCTTGCAATTCCCGAGCTAAAAGGACAGTGAAAAAGACTTCCTTGAGATAAATGACTGAGAAATAGGTAGATATGGAAGGAATTAGGGAAAGAATGGTATAAGGATTTGGGACCACAGGGTGTATGGGCCTGATGGCCTCATTGATGAGATGAAGATCTTGGACTAGATCATATGACCCATTGGACTTCTGAACTGCCAATATAGGAGTATTATAAGGTGAATGGGTGGGTCTGAGAAAATGTTTCTGCAGAAGATCTGAGATAATTGTTGGAGACCCCTAAGGCTAGTGGCTGGAAGTGGATACTGGGCTCTGTTGGGGAAACACTGGGGATTTTTAAGGTGTATTTGTACAGCATCACAATGAGCAAGGGAGGGAGTCTGGGTATCCCAAACTTTTGGGTCTACCAGATAGGTGGGGGCAGGGTATTGGGAGGTTTCTGCATCGGGAGAGGGCTGAGGGTTTTCTGCATCGGTAGCAGGTTGTGGGGTTCCCTCAGAGGCACCAGTGGCCTCTAATATAGCAAGAAGAAAGACAGAAATGGAGATGAAGTGAAATGATCCAGGAAGCACAACTGAGCTAGGTGGATCAGAGAACACAATTGAGGCCCAAAATTTGGCCAGTATGTCTCAGCCCAATAAAGGGACAGGACATTGAGGCATTACTAGGAACTGATGGGTGAAGGGATGGTGGTGTAGGCAGCAAGGCAGCATAGAAGTCTTGCGGGGGGCGAATAGCATTTCCATCTACCTTGAAAATAGGGGATGGTGCTATGGTAGTGGGGCCATGGAACTCCTTCAAGACCGAGGAAGTGGCTCCTGTATCTAGCAGGAAATTTATGGGGTGGCCATCAACAAGGAGGGTAACCCTGGGCTCTTGTAAGATGATGTCACTATCGGGAAAAGAGCCCCTGGGCCCCGTCAATTCTCTGTAGCCAGTGCCAGCAGGTTGGGGTTTCTGACTGTTCCAGCCCCCCTGCAGGGACTGGGGCAGTCAACACCCCAATGGCCCATCTTGGAACATTTAGGGCATAGACACTTAGGAGCACTGGGATTAGGGCAAGCTCTAGCCCAGTGTCCTTCATTTCCACACCTATAATAGGGCACTGGAGGTTCTTCCTGTATGGACTTACAAACCCCTATTTTTGAGGCCTAAGTGTCGGAGCCCCGTAGGGCCTGAGCCAGCATTTGAAACTTTGATTGTTTGGCCTTTTCATATATTTGAAATTTACGGCATTCAGCATCTCCATCTTGGTTATGATAAATTTTAAATGCCATTGCCAAAATCTCGGTCTGAGGTGTCGCGGGCCCTTGCTCCAACTTTCTTAATTTAGCCCATATATCAGGGTAGCTTTGGGACAGAAAATAAGTCATAAGAACCTGACGCCCTCCTGGAGATTTGGGGTCTAAAGTTCTGTGAGTCTCGTCTGCATAGGTTCTTGCCTGCACCCAGATCCGCCTACACTCCTCTGGAAGGAGGATAATTATCCCTTCTGATCCTGCCATTTCTTTCAAAGGCACAATGACCCGAGTCATTTCTCTTGCCCTTTTTCTCAAACAAGTAATAGGAGGGCTAAGGGCGGGATTGGGTGGGCTATCAGGACCGGGAGCTGAAACGGAAGCAGTGAGGGAGGGGGCTAAAATGGGTGGAATGGGACCATCGCAGGAGAAGGG
Organism: Tamias sibiricus; assembly: GCA_025594165.1. NCBI lineage: Eukaryota > Metazoa > Chordata > Mammalia > Rodentia > Sciuridae > Tamias > Tamias sibiricus. The sequence continues at coordinate 3,975,971 of CM046667.1, read as the reverse complement.
GAGGGGAGAGGAGCCAAGGGAGGAATAAATCACAGGAGATGACATAAGAGGAAGAGGCGGGATTAGAGGAGGGATCGGGGTGGAAGAAGATGGGGGAACCTGTAAGGGTGGAAGTGGAGACAGGGTCGGGGCGGAAGAAGATGGTGGAGCCAGGAGGGGCAAAGCTGAGGGGGGAGCTGAGGGCAGTGGGGTGGAAGAAGATGGTGGAGCCAGGAAGGATGAAGAAGCTTGAGGTGAAGAGGAAAGAAAAGCCCCCATATTCCCATTCTGCACGGGAAAGATATATTATCCCGGAGAGCGTCCCCACCAGGATATACATTAGAAAATTCAGACACGTTGTGTGCCGGCCAGCGGCGGGGGCTGCCACATGGCGTGGAAGGTGTGCAGATGTGCGGACAGATGGACAAATGGAGGCATGTGGCAGAAAAATCGCCAGGCTCCCACATGGCGCAGACGCACGAATGGATGGATGGATGGAGGCGTGCAGACGCAGGTTGTCCAAATGGACCAGAAGACTGTAAGTCACCCTGCACAGGGTTTTTGTTTATGTCCCATCCTGGACAGGAGGAATGAGATCCACGTCTGGAGGCTGAAGTCGGAAAAGAGCTCCTTGAGGCCCACTGTAACCATGAAGGTCTTAGGTGGGGTGCAGTCCTCCTCCAATGGGCCACCAGTGGGGCTGCTGGATGATCAATGATTAATTCCCACTGTGAAAGGCCCAACGAGTTATGGAGCCATGGGGACGGAGGGGCTTACCAATCCGATGACCGATGGTGTGTGTGTCAAAGTCAGCGGTCGGAAAACAGGCGAAAAGCAGTTCCCGGGAGGCTTTGTCCTCTGATTAGAGATGTGTGCCCCACGTTGGGCACCAAAATAAAGGACAAGAAAACCCACAACAGGGAACGCCGTGTCAGTAAAAGAGGGTTTTATTAGGGCCACGTGGAAGGGAGGGAGTAAGGAAAACGGGAGGAAACGAAATGGGGTGACAATCGGGAAAGAGCGGCGTGGAAGAGCAGGGAAGGGAAGAAAATGGGGGGGAGAAGAGGGAAGGGAGAAGGAGAAGAAGAAGGGCCAGCTTCAGTCTGGAAAATGCTTAAGTAGGGCAATAGTGGTCAGTGAGACCCCTGGAGGGGTCCCTATCTCCATAGGTTGCCGGGGGTTGAGAGAGGGGCCCGTGTGTCATAATTGGCTCAGTAAGGCACCTGAGGTGTGGCCAGCAGAGCTGGCTGGTGGTATGGCCAGCTTAGGGGGTGTGTCTAGTCTTCAGGTATCCAGGGGGTGTGGCCTGGTTAAACTACCTGGGAGGCATAGCCTGTTGGCTCAATTTTCTAACACTTCTAATTTCTGCAACTTCTTCCTTATATCTGGTGCCAACTTTATTACAAAAGGTATATCAATAGCTCTTCTATTTTCAAGGGCCTCGGAAACTATAGGAGTGTATAAACGATAGGCCTGCAAGAGGTGCTTTAGAAACACACTGGGAGACTTATTTGGGCCTTGAATTGTCTCACTCACCTTTGAAAGGGTTGTAGGGTTTTGGGAGGTGGCACTCACTCTCTACACAGAGTCTGGTGAAAGTGGTCTAGAGTCTTTTTACCTCCATCACTGTTGGGGTCCCAGTTCAGGCGAACAGAAGGAAAGACCCTGTCAATCCAGATGGGGTTATCTGTAGGCAGGCCATTCAGTCCAAGAATGGACTGTAAGGCTTTCCACCAGATCTGCTCCCAGTCTTCAGACACGAAAATTGTTAGGAGGAGTTGCTGACAGTCATCCCAGGTGGGCTGGTGGGTATAAAAAAAACTGTTTCTATGAGAGAAATAAGACCTTGGGTTTCCTCGGAGAAAGAGGGATTTTGATTCTTCCAGTTATAGAGATCATGGTAGTAAAGGGCACATAAGCCATTAAGGGGCCTTGCTGAGAAGGGGCTTGTCGTAGGGGAAGTATAGGGGCCAGGGCAGGTTCTGCATATGAAGTCCCTGCTCTGGTATGGGGAGGGGACAGGAGGTCAGCTGATCTTGGGAGAGAGGAAAACTGAGGTGTAGGGGGAGCAAAGGGAGTGGCTTCCACCAAGGGGTAGGGTGGAGAAAAGGAAAGAAGAGTGTCCTCTTCCCCTGGGGTGTCCAGAACAGCTGGGCCAGTATCCCTGGGACTGGACTTTGTCTTTGTCACCAAGATGGCTCGAGAGGACATAGACCCTGGTAGACAGGACATTAGCCACTTTGGTTTGTCAGTGAGGATGTAATAAACAAGCAAACAAACAAACAATAAATAAACCGAATGAAGAGATGATGAACTCAGCCAATTAAAAAGGAGTTGTTGGCTTTGTCTCATGGTTTCCTGATGAGGAGGAAAAAATAAAATTAACGACAATACAAGCACACAAAAAAAAGATCAGCCACACGAAAAATAAACAGACACAAGAACAAAAGACAACCAGATTAGGCCACATAGGGAGGCCCACCAGTGGACAGGAGTGACGTCTCACCCGGTTCTGGGATTTGGTGTGAGCAACTGAGCCAGTCTGACCTTGTCCCCCAGAAGAGCTCAACAGACAGACAGAACAGGTGGCTTCATGGAGGTGTCCAGATAACCAACCAGCAGTCCTCTCGGGGCGTGTCTTAGGAACATCTCTCAGACTCTCTCCCCTATTCCAAGAAGGAGTCCATGATTAGGCACAGGAGGCCGAATTTGGGCGTGAGGGCAACGAGAATAAAGAATCTCGTTGGGGCCACCAAATGTTGTACCCAATTCACAGGGGAAAAAAGTCTCACAAGCCACTGATTTAACAGCCAAAGAAGCCTTTATTCCAGCCGGGGCCACCAACTCTGACCCACGCAAGGCAGGTGGTAGAAGATGGCGACTGCTTTGGTGTTGATGGTTTCAGGGAGGGGTAGTCTTGCTCCACCCTAGGAATCTATTGCAGGGGTTGTGTAAATTGGTACTTTGTTCTGGGTTCATTTTAGGAACAGGGGGCGAATCCGACCTTCAAATGGCGGGTAATCTAGAATGGAGTCGCCTCTGCTTATCACAATATATAGATTCATTTTCTACTATAGAGGTAGTAGTATGCATTTCATCTTCATTAACCCTAATTGCATGGGCTCCATGCTCCCAGTCTTAATAGAAACTCTACATCTTGCCCCCCATGTTTTGGCCAAATTAATTTTTTAACTGCCACAGCTCTATTCTACTGAAGGATCTGATATCATCAACTTCCTCTTCGTTATAATTATCTTCTGACCCCTTTTTTCCTTGACATTCTGGTCACTTTTAATATAGTTTACCAGGAAACTTTCACGATTATCTGGGTGACTTTTTTTTTTTTGTCTATTCAGGGCCTTTTTTACTAAAATTTTATGTCTGGTCGTATCTTCATCTATTTCATTAATAGTTTTGACTAGCAATCCCCGGATTTCTTTTGGAGTGGCTCTAGCAATAATTGGCTAAACTACTACTGGGTGAGATACAGGGATATCAATTCCTTTAGTTCCCTTATTAAATCCTGGCAGTTTCCCTGGCACTATTCTTCCTAGTTCTCTCCAGGGAAGAGCAGAGCTGAGTTCCTGGTTATTTTCTTTAATGTTCTTTAATTTCCTCATTTTGCCAATATACTATAGACTAGTGTAATATACTTTTTCTTACAATACTACAGAAAAAAAATGTATCTGTGTCTAAACACTGTAGTGATTTTGCAATTTGATTTTCTTCGTGTCTATGTAAGCGCCTCTCTATCCAGTCATGTGTTATTGGATGTATCTGTCTAGGAAGTAGATGTGTGATTTGCTCTATGATGGTGTATCTGTGTGGTGTTCTTACCAATTTGATATGTCTTTGTAGAAGGTGTAATGACCTATTAGGTTAATTGCTATTATTGCAGATGTAAATAGTATAACAAGTTTCAGTGTGTTTGTAAAAATCATTTGAATTCCATATGTGATTGTCACACAGGCAGGACAAGACATTTCTCCAAGACATTAGGTGTATTTTCTTAACTGCTGACTATGCCAACTGTCATGATGGACAAAGGTGTGACTTATGCAGTTGAGTGGGAGAAAATAAAAAATGTCCACGTGCTTCTACCCTTTTCAATGCTTTATTCACTCAAATCACTCAATTCAAATTTACTCTATAGGTTCTTAATCAAGAAAATGACACTATTTAATGCTAGGCACTGCAATAGATATATCAATCCACCCCAAACAATTCTAAGTTAATTCTAAGCACTGCAAACACACTTAATCATGACAGACTCATAACAGACATTTCCTCTGCTTGCCAAGCTTAAGTGCTATAAAGTCTTAAGTCTTAGGTCTCAAGTCCAGCAGATGCACAGCAACTCAGACAGCGGTGATCAGATCAGGCACTAAGGCAGACCTCTCCTGGTGTGGAGCTGATAGCTGGCTGGGGAGATGGTTGTAAGGAAAAGTCCTTTTTTTCACCAGTCAAGAGGCTGCTGTAGAGTTTGAGAGTGGTGAGGATGACACAGAGGTTCAGGCAGATGAGAAGAGTTTGGAGGTCAGTCCAGGTCCTCATCAGACTCTCGAGCATGTGGGCATCAGTGTCAGCTGGCTGAATGTCTGTTCATTGGCTCCACCATTTATACTTAATTTGGGGGCTTTTTCCTGCCCTTTCAACCCCTATCAGTTGCTAAGGTCTTTTCAGTGACATCATTGTGCTGAGGGTAGAGCCTCTGGTCTGGTGGTCCCCACCCTGATTTTCTTGCCTCTTGCTTATCAGGGATTTATCAGGACTAGGGTAACATGACAGAGACTTCCTTCTGAAGCCAGGGTTTGTAAGGAGTGACTAGAGTGCGGTACTCTGTAAGAGGTCCTGGTGGGGACTGCAGGCTCAAAGTTTTAAAGTAGTGTTGCTTAGGCTGAGGCATAAGGCCATCCTTACACTGCCTCAGCCTCCCACATAACCGTTGTTTGTTTTGGTGTTGAGGTTAAAACTCAGGGCCTCACCATGCTGTCAAAGCACTCTGTCGCTGAAGCATAGCTCAGTCCCAGATGTTCCCTTCTGTACCCGAAGCAAAGCAAATGATTCCCACCTAGATTAGTTACCAGCATAGCCAGGAAGCTCCGCCTAAAATGGGCTGGAGCCAAGTATCTGTCACTCTAGCCAATTTCAGCCAGTGATTGGATAATCTTATTTGTCAGTCAAGGTGCAGAGGCAGGCCTTTAAAAAGTCATCAATCAGGGAGGCTAGTTTGGAACTGTCCAATCAGTGGACAGACCGACAAGAAGGGCGGGCTTCTGTGGGTTGTTTTTTTCTCCCCAAATCGGTTTCTCCATTTCCGGGCAGTGTTCACTGCTCCAGGGGTCCAGGTGGCCCTGTGCACCCTGTGTCCCCGTGATCTTGGGTAACCGGAGGTTCCTGGAGAGGACGCCAGGTCACCAGGGAAGGCATAAATGGTGAGTTTGCGACCAGGGCTGAAGGTACCTTGTCAGCACCTGCCATGGGGCCCCTACGTGGGGGTGAGCTACAGAGCGTGGCGGGAGTCCCCGCCGGCGGGTGGCCCTGGATCCTGTCCCCTGGTTCCTCTTCCCCTCTGGCGGTTGGCACTGGGCTTTGTCTTTGGTTCCGAGTCTCCGCTGGCAGGTGGCACTTAGTCCAGTCCCCTGGTTCCGAGTCTCCACTGGCGGGTGGCACTGGGCTTTGTCTCCTGGTTCTGAGTCCCCGCTGGCGGGTGGCATTGGACCCTGTCTCCTGTGTTCCGAATCCCCGCTGGCGGGTGGCCCTGAGCCCTGTCCCCTGGTTACAAGTCTTTGCTGGCGGGTGGCCCTCGGCCCTGTCTTCTGGTTCCGAGTCCCAGCTGGTGGGTGGCCCTGGGTCCTGTCCCCTGGTAACCTGGGGTTGCATGAGCGGCTCAGGTCCCTGGCGTCACCTCTGCTCCCTGCTGGTTGCCTCCACCTACTCTTCCAAATGTGTAGGAAGCAGAGTCACAAATGCACTTTCCTGCTCCCAGCTGAGCTCCTCTGAAGGCTGCTGTAGGTCTTAAAATTGCAGTTGACTTCTGGGTCCTAAAATGCCTCCTTCCTCTCTACTTCACAGCATCAGCAAACGTTAGTCCTTCCTACTATGTTTCAAATGCACACAGTCTATTAACTTTCATTTTTCATCTAGTGAAATATTGCAAAGAATATATATTTTATTGGGGGTCAAAACTAGGGGAGCTTTATCAGCAACATCCCCCCACCCCACTTCTTTTATTAAGTTTTGAGATCTGGTCCCACTTGGTTTGGAAGCTGGCCTCCAACTTGTGATCCTGCTTCAGCTGCCCAAGTACCTGAGATTACAGACTTGTGTCACTAGCCCTGGCAAGAATAACACTTTTAAAAGCATTTGTTTTCTATTTTTGAATGTTATACTTGGGGTGGGGGAAGCACTTAACACTTCCCTGTGTTTAGTCAAAATAACCACTTTAAAGAAAATAATGCAGTTGATTATAGATCTTAGGGATATTGAATCCGGGGCTATATACCCAGTCATTTTTTTCTAACATAAATTATTTTCTTATTTAATTTTGTTTCATTAGTGATACATGACAATAGAATGCATTTTGACACATCATACGTAAATAGAGTATAACTGCTCCTTTTTCTGATTGTACGTGATGTAGATTCACAGCAGTCATGTAGTCATATATGCACATAGGGTAATAATGCTTGATTAATTCTATGATTCCTCATCCCCAACACTTTTAAATTTGATTTTCATACAGGGTCTGGCTATGTTGCCCACCCTGGACTGAAAGTTGTGATCCTTTTGCCTCAGCTTCTGAAGCTGTTGGGATTAAAGTCTTCGACAACCCCAGCTACAAAGTTTAGTTCATTTTGATCGAGATATTAATGACCATACTCAGGAACATGGAATCAAGTTAACCAGAATGATGTAAGTTTCCCACCCAGGAAGATATTACATTGTACACACACACAAACACACACACACACACACACATACACACACACACCAGGAATTGAACCCAGGGACACTTAAACAGTTAGCTACATCTCCAGATCTTTTTTATATTTTGAGAGGTGTTCTCACTAATTTCCTTACAGCCTCACTAAGTTGCTGAGGCTGGCTTTGAATTGAGCAGTCCTCCTGCCTTAGCCTCTCAAGCTGCTGGGATTACAGTTGTGTGCCACTGTGCCTGGCCTACATGAACTTTTATAATAGAAAGTTGGTAGGATTATCAGATTGGTGAGCTACAGCAAAAAAAAAAAAAAAAAAAAAAAAGAGAGAGAAAAAAAAGGAAAAGAAAGAAAGAAATTATTTTCTGTAGGTCTGTTGCTTTTACATTCTTAGTTTTGGAACATGGTGGAGACTAGACATCTGGTAAGATTAGTAATGAATTCTGAGAAGTTTATTAGTTTTGACAATTGTGGTCTCAATCCAAAATTAAGATAATTGGCTATTATAAGGCTAGAGATAGCCCAAGGTAAATTTTGCTCTCTATACACAACCCTGTATTTCCACCCTAATGCAGGTCTCCTTAGCTCAATTTAAGTACTCTGAAGGCTCTTTGATGTACAAGCAACTTCATAGAGAACTCCAGTTCACACCTGTACAAATCTTGTGCTTTTCCTTTTATCTTCCTTAGGTGTAGACACCATGTTGAATAACTTGGGAAAGTTTCTTTTTTGGACACCTCATGGGTCCCATGTCCTCAGCCACTATCCCCTCCTGGAGCTGCCACAAGGTACCCACAGCTGCCCTGTGCCCTGCAGGCTGAAGAGAATTTCAGGCCCTGGGTCAGCTCCTTCTAGAGGACAGCCTGAGTTGTGGGATACAGCCTCTCAGGGGAGGAGCTAGAGGCCAAGGGGCTGAGGAATCTCCTGAAACAGGCCTCATCTAGACAGGTACTTCCTTGGGACATTGTTTCCCCCAAGCTCTGTTCCCATTCCTTGGAGACAGGTGGACAGTCAGCCTCTGGATGCTGGTGCTGAGGGGCCGGGTCAGCAGTGATTCCTGCCCCTTGCATCCTCTCACATTTGTGAAGTAGCAAAAACTCTCCCAGAGCATAAGGACCACCCACCCCAGTGCAGTGTTGTGCAAACCTGAAAAGCCTCATAGAGTGGGGTCATGGTCCAGGTCTCCTGGGAGGGTATACCAGGAGGCTTTCAGTGAGCGAGACCTGGAGGGAGAATAGTCCCAGCTGTCAGGGACCTTACCTACTCCTTGAGCCTAACACATCTGTGCCCCCTCTACACCAGCTGTTTCTGTGTATCACTGAGAAAGGATATGCTTACTTTTTGGAGGCTCAGGTTTATTTATTCAGAGCCAAATAGGAGGAAATATTATTAGAGGGAAGAACAAAGTGGATTAAAAAAAAAAAGTCTAGTTGCATTTTTATTGTTAAAAGTCCTAATTTCCAACCAAGTGCAGTGGTGCACACCTGTGATCCTTGCTGCTCCAGAGCCTGAGAAAGGAGAATTGCACATTTGAGGACAGCCTTAGCAGCTTATCCAGGCCTTATGCAACTTGGTGGGACTGTTTCTCAAAATAAAATATAAAAATGGCTGGGGATATGGCTTAGTGGTAAAGTGCCTCTGGGTTTAATCCCTGGTGCCATATCTCCCTCCCCCCACCAAAAAAAAAAAAAAAATTACCTAATTTACCTTTTGCTACCACTGGCTATGTATAGAATGTTTATGAGATTCAATCTTCTCTTTTCAATGATTTCAATTTGAAATCCATGTATAAAAAAATGTTCAACATCTCTAGCGATTAGAGAAATGCAAATCAAAACGACTCTAAGATTTCATCTTATTCTAGTCAGAATGGCAGCTATCAAAAAAAAAAAAACAAACAACAATAAATGCTGGCGAGGATGTGGGGAAAAAGGCACACTCTTACGTTGCTGGTGGAACTGCAAATTGATGAAGCCAATCTGGAAAGTAGTATAGAGATTCCTAAGAAATTTGGGAATGGAACCATCATTTGACCCAGCTATCCCACTTTTTGGTCTATTCCCAAAGGACTTAAAAACAGCTCACTACAGGGGACACAGCCACATCAATGTTTATAGCAGCACAATTCACAATAGCTAGATTGTGGAACCAACACCGATGCCCATCACCTGATGAATGGATAGGGAAACTTTGGTATATATACACAATGAAACACTACCAGCACTAAAAGAGAATAAAATCATGGCATTTGCGGGTAAATAAGTGAAGTTGGAGAAAATAATGCTAAGTGAAGTTAGCCAATCCCAAAAAACCAAAGGTTGAATGATCTCTTTGATATGAAGATACTAACTTATAAAGGCAAGAGAGAGGGTATGAGAGGAATGAAAGAGCTTTAAATAGAACAAAAAGGGGGAGGTTGGGGAGGGGACAAGGGGATAGAAAAAATGGCAGACTGAGTTATCCATGATTTCCCTAAATACATGTATGAAGACACTGAAGGAGCCTATAATCAAGGAGATAGCTAAAGATTGCGGTTAGCTGAGAGCCATAAAAGATGTTCTAGTTTCCACCTGATGTTGATACATTATTCAAAGAATCTTTGTATGCCCGTGAACACTGCGTGACGCACCTGTAAGCTCGAGCTGTAAGCACGTGTCCTTGTTAAAGCTATGTGTATATAACTGGGTGAGGTTCGTTAGTGTGTGTGGGGGAAGAAGAAGGTGGTGGTTGGAGTTAGAGCATTTGGAGTGATTGCTGGAGCTGGAGAGAGGAGAAGAATAAAAGACCTTTTTTCATTTTCATCCTGCCTCCGAATTTTCCTGTGGCGTTCGCTGCTCCAAGCGACTTCCGCTTCAGGCAGCGACAGGTGGCGGCCCGTACGGGGAATTCGGCGGCAAGGTAAGAAAAAAGAAAATTTAAAAAGATGGGAGCAAATATAACAAAAAGTCGGTTTATAAAAGCCATGAATGAAATTTTTGATATTGAGAACTCAGAGGATAGTGAGAAAAGTGAACAAGAAAGCATATCCTCTGACTCAGTGGAGACCAGCAAGGAGAGTAGGAATGTAAATTCAAAAGTAAGATCTGCAAAAGCCATCAGAAGCTTAATAAAATTAGCTGAGGAGTATGTACTCTCCTTAGAAACTGAAACTCAGGATACTAGTGAAAGTAATAATAGTAACAAGGAGCCAAACCATGAAAGTACAGTCTCCTCTACTGAGCCGGTTAGGAATTATGAAGCTAGTAGTGAAGAGGAATCAAAAAGCGATTCGGAGAGCACAGTCTCCAATAAAAAGAACAAAAAGAAATTAAAAAAGAGAAAAGACCGTCAAATAGAGGAACCACTAGCGCCCTCTGCTCCTTCATGGATAGAATCCCTAACAGAAACAATAAAGAGTATGGATCAGAGTATACGTGCCCTTGAGGTAGAAATTGGCGGCCTTTCAGAGCGCTTATACGCTCTCGAACAACATAGACCGCAGGAGCACCTAGAACTGCCAGTATTTCAAAATGAACAGGGACAAAGATATCATGAGTTCCTAGACTTTAAAACAATAAAGAATTTTAAAGAGGCGGTAATGACCTATGGGCCTCAAGCTCCGTTCACATTAAGTATGATAGAGTCACTTAACACCCTAACCTTAGCCCCCTCAGATTGGAAAAGTCTATGCAGAGCGGTACTAAGTGGGGGACAATACCTAATCTGGAAAACTCAATTCCAGGAACTTTGTTCAGAAATAGCAAAGAGAAATGCTGCAGCAGGTTTCCCTCAACGCAATATAGATATGCTCACAGGGGAGGGTGAGTTCGCCGAACTACAAAATCAGCTACAATACGATCCAGGTGTGTATGCCCAGGTACACACTGCAGCTGTGAAAGCCTGGAAGACAATCTCAGGCACAGGGGATCTGCAAGGCAGCCTATCAAAAGTTATACAAGGGCCTAACGAACCTTACGCTGATTTTGTAGATAGGCTCTTAAAAACAACATCTAGAGTTTTTGGAGAAGTCGAGCAAGCTATGCCCCTAGTTATCCAATTAGCATACGAGAACGCTAATAAATATTGCCAGGATGCAATAAGGCCATGGAGAAGTAAAAAAGACTTATCAATTTATATCAGACTGTGCAAAGACATTAACGAGGCTGTTATCACAGGCAACGTAATTGCTGCAGTGATGAAAAATTCCTCCCCTCAAAATTCCCAAAGGTTTCAACCTAGAACAGGATATTCCAGACAAAATTATTATAATCAACCAAGATATGCTAAGCAATATCCCCCAAGGGTAATAAAATCAAATTCATACCGTGCTCCAGGCCGATGCCCCAGATGCAGAAAAGGTATACATTGGGCCAATCAATGCCATTCTAGATATGATATATATGGAAATGAGTTATCAAGGATTTCAAAAAACGGGGCACGGGGCCCAATGCCCCGGGGCCCACAAATGTACGAGGCACTAGAGGAGGAAGGCCCTCAGATTCAAATGATTCCTCGTCACAGTCCCTCCTACCCATTAACTCCCTTATCAGAGGGACAAGAGGAAGTGCAGGATTAGATCTCTGTTCTACTGCCCGGATGGTCCTGACACCTGAAATGGGGGTTCAGCTGATTCCTACGGGAATCAGGGGACCTCTCCCTTCAGGAACTGTGGGACTAATCCTTGGGCGTAGTTCCAAAAGTTTATTAGGCTTTAATGTTATACCAGGGGTTATTGATTCAGATTATAATGGAGAGATTAAAATAATGCTAAGTACACACAGGGGCATCATCTCCGTAAATCAAGGAGACAGAATCGCACAGCTGCTCCTCATTCCCAGTCTCCATAATTCTTTTAAAAGCATGCCACAAAATAGAAATAGCAGAGCATTCGGTTCCACTGGTTCAGGACCTATGGCTTTCTGGGTCCAGGACTGTTCACGGAGGCCTATGTGCAAATTAAAAATTCAAGGTATAGAGATGGAGGGGCTGATTGATACAGGAGCTGACTCTTCCATCATAAATCTACAACAATGGCCTAAGCACTGGCCTCTACAGAAAGCCTCAACCAGTTTAAGAGGCTTGGGATACAGTAATACCCCAGCTCAAAGTGCTGTAATCTTAAATTGGCAAGACAATGAAGGCCATACAGGAACATTCAAACCCTATGTTTTAAACAGCTTGCCAGTTACCCTATGGGGAAGAGATATCTTACATCAAATGGGGTTACACCTAGCGACCAAGCCTGCAGGTGTTAAGAATAAAAATCCTACTCATAATAAAAAAGGCAAAGGACATTTTTTCTAGGGGCCACTGAGAAAACAATTTTAAAAATACCATGGCTCTCTAATAAGCCAGTTTGGGTCCCTCAGTGGCCCCTATCCAAAGAAAAATTGCAAGCGGCCCACCAATTAATTAAAGAACAATTAGAAGCAGGACACATAGAGCCTTCCACCTCTCCCTGGAATTCTCCCATATTTGTAATTAAGAAAAAATCAGGAAAATGGAGACTATTACAAGATCTAAGACAAATTAACAAAACAATGCAAATTATGGGCCCTACTCAACCTGGACTTCCTAATCCTGTAGCTATTCCAAAAAACTATTACCTTATAACCCTTGATATAAAGGACTGTTTCTTTTCCATTCCCCTACATCCTCTGGATGCCCCCAGGTTTGCTTTTTCAATTCCTTCTATTAATAATAATGGCCCTGATAAAAGATATCAATGGAAAGTATTGCCGCAGGGAATGGCAAATAGCCCTACACTGTGCCAACTATATGTGGACAGAGCTATACAGCCCATTAAAAACAAATATCAAGACCTTATGTGTCTACACTACATGGACGATGTTTTATTAGCTCACCCTAATCAACAAATCTTATTTAATATATTTAGTGAAATAACAAAAAATCTAAAAAAATATGGATTATATATAGCAGAAGAAAAAGTTCAAAGCAGATCACCTATACTATATTTAGGCTTTAAAATCATGGATACTTTTGTTATACCCCAAAAAATTCTAATAAGTAAAGAACATTTGACCACCCTCAATGATTTCCAAAAATTACTGGGTGACATTAATTGGCTTCGCCCTACACTAAGCCTCACTACTGGACAATTAAAACCCTTATTTTGACATCCTTCGTGGGAACCCTGACCCATCCTCACCTCGAACATTAACTCCTGAGGCCAGGAGAGCTCTAAAATTAGTAGAACAGGCCATTGAAAGATCCCATTGCGATAGATTTGATTTTGCACAACCACTAATATTGATTATTATTCCTTCACAATATACTCCAACAGGAGTATTTTGGCAACAGGGACCTATATTATGGATACATTTGCCTGTCTCTCCTAAAAGTACAATTGAGTCTTATACCTCCATGGTAGCTAAACTTATTCTTCAAGGACTTAAAACCTCTACTAAAATATTTGGAATTCATCCCGCTACTATTATTACTCCTTATTCATCGTCACAGGTTGAATATTTGTGCTTCAATGATAATGATTGGGCTATAGCTAGATGCTCTACTTCTGCAAATTTTGACAATCATATTCCTAAATCTCCTATACTGTCCTTTTGTATCAATCATCCTATCATATTCCCACAGGTAATAAAAAATCAACCCATTCCTAAAGCATTTAATGTATTTACAGATGGATCCTCTAACGGTACTGCTGCAGTAGTCACTCAAAATGAAAAAATGATTCATATCACTAATCAAAAATCAGCTCAATTAGTGGAACTCGAAGCTATAATAATAGCTCTGGAAAATTTTAAAGAACAGCCTATGAAATATTTTTTCAGACAGCCATTATATTGTACATGCTGTCCCAAAATTGGAGCTAGCAGGTCCAATAGCACCACATACTCCAGCTTTTAAATTGTTTTCTCAAATCCAAAATCTCCTATGGCAACGAAAAGAACCTTTATTTATAGGTCACATAAGAGCTCACACTAATCTGCCTGGTCCTCTCCATGAAGGTAATCAAAAAGCTGACGCCCTCACTAAAACAATATTTATATTTACTACAGTACAACAAGCTACTTTATTTCATTCCCAGTTCCATGTTAACAGCACTACCTTAAGACAAAAATTTAAAATCACAAAAGAACAAGCTCGTAGAATTGTAAAAGAATGTCCATCTTGTGTAACACTTTTGCCCAATCCACATTATGGGGTTAACCCACGAGGTTTGATGCCCAATCATTTGTGGCAGATGGATGTCACACATGAGCCAAGTTTTGGAAAATTACGATTTATTCATGTCACCATAGATACATGCTCAGGCATGATTTTTGCTTCTTTACATTCCGGAGAAAAAGTTAAAGATACTATATCTCATTGTCTGCAAGCTTTTGCTGCATTGGTCATCCCCAAAATGCTTAAAACAGATAATAGCCCTGCATATACATCCACATCCTTCAAACAATTTTGTACAAAGTTCAATATTATCCACAAAACAGGTATCGCTTATAATCCTCAGGGACAAGGAATAATTGAAAGAGCAAATCGGACACTTAAAAATATGTTACTAAAGCAAAAAGATGGAAACTGGAAAAATCCTAAGGACAGATTGGCAGTTGCCCTGTTTACCCTAAATTTCTTAACTTTAGATTCTAATGGACATTCGGCTGGAGATAGACACTGGAACCCACACCAACAACATAAACCTTTGGTTTACTGGAAGGATGTTCTCTCAGGTACATGGAAGGGTCCAGACCCAGTATTAATTTGGGGGAGAGGATCTGTTTGTGTTTTTCCAAAGCACGAATCCTCTCCAATATGGATACCATCTAGATTGATAAAGCAGGTACAAAGTCAAAGGGATCAAGACGAAGTTATTGAGGAGTCTAGATTGAATAAACAAGTGCAAGGTCAAGAGGACCAAAATGAAGGTATGGAGTGATTCCCTTAAAAGAGTTCTCCATTAAATTTACAACTTAAATTTCATTCTTCCCGGCCGGGACAAGAAGATCTCTCTTCAGTGTATACACAATTGTAATTTTTTTTTCTCTTTTATATATGTCTTTATGTCTGTGCATTTGTCTAAATTTCATGTTAATGTGATGTCACAAATATGTTTATATGTGCGTCTGTCTAGTGTGACGTCACAAATAATTAAGCGCTTAAAAAAATAAATAAAAAAAAAAAATAAATAAAAAAAGGTAGATAGATATAGATCCAAATAACAAATAACGTTAATTCATTTAAGCTTAGAATATTCTAATTTGATAATCAATAGATAGATAGATAAATAGATATTTATATAAGTTCAGAATATTTTTAGATAATCAATTATAATGATAATCAATTTTGATTTATAGTTGTCTCCGGGACTTCTCTTCAGCTGTGAATATGTTTAATGTTATATAACCTGATATTTTTGGTGTTCCGACAGAGGATCATTTATTTGTTATTGACTTCATTTGTTTAGTAGCTGATTAATTTGAATTATTTCAACAGGTATAGGATTGCTGTGTATATAGAGACTCGAGGATTCCAGCTAACAAATTATTTTTTCCAAAATGCCTTTAGCTTTTCTTTATCTTTAATGCAGTAAACACCCTCAGTTTCTCTTTGATTATTTCTGAATGTGATATTTTGCCAGCTTATGTTTGTGGGAGCTTAAGCAGCAATGTGTGTGAGCAGAGATCAACTTTTATTTTCTACTCTAATAATTCTTTTTTTAGTTTGACAGCTCACCTTTTGATCTCAGTGCTGGAATAGCACTGCCTTTCCCTTAATAATGGATGCTTGAGTTTTTAGGTAGCGGGCCCTGAAGATTTGCCGGTAGAAATGTCTAGACATAAAAAAGACGGCTGCTGCTACAACTGCAGGGACCGCGGTCGCTGCAAGCATCCCTGCTGCTCAAGCATCAACAACCTCACCAGCAGTGTGGCCTCTGCTCTGCATGCATGGGGCCTCCTGAATCTATGTGTTTATAACTTATGGACATTTTGATTTTCCATTATTTTGGGACATTGCGGGACAATGCCTTGCGGGTATTTGTCTAAGAGAACTCAGTGCGTTACTTGATGAAACTAAGGGCAGCTGATTGGCTTAAAGAACTTGATACGCTATGGAAACTTGGCTCGTCAGCAGTAGGCTTGCCGCCTTAAAGCCGCAGCATCTCCTAAAAATTGGACGGCTGTTAGTCAACACACAGTCGATCCTGAAGGGCTCTATTGGATGGCTGGTTAGCCTATGACGGGTAAGATCCCCAGAGGGGGACAACCTAAGACACGGCACAGTCGCACGGGACAGTCTAATGTGGCCGGCATGTCAACCTAAGCCAGGAGTCAGGACAGCCTAGACTCCCATGACGGGTAAGAATGTCGGTTGCACATGGACGTCCTAGAACATCCCCTCTTTTAAAACTAAAAGGGGGAAATGAAGGAGCCTATAATCAAGGAGATAGCTAAAGATTGCGGTTAGCTGAGAGCCATAAAAGATGTTCTAGTTTCCACCTGATGTTGATACATTATTCAAAGAATCTTTGTATGCCCGTGAACACTGCGTGACGCACCTGTAAGCTCGAGCTGTAAGCACATGTCCTTGTTAAAGCTATATGTATATAACTGGGTGAGGTTCGTTAGTGTGTGTGGGGGAAGAAGAAGGTGGTGGTTGGAGTTAGAGCATTTGGAGTGATTACTGGAGCTGGAGAGAGGAGAAGAATAAAAGACCTTTTTTCATTTTCATCCTGCCTCCGAATTTTCCTGTGGCGTTCGCTGCTCCAAGCGACTTCCGCTTCAGGCAGCGACAAGACACAATTGTAAAAATACTTTATATTAAACCAGCAACTTCAAAAATTGTGCTCTTTATATGTATATGAAATGAAATGTACTCTGCAAACGTGTATAACAAATTAGAATAAAAAAATTAAAAAAAATTCAGTGAAGCCGGGCGTGGTGGCTCACGCCTGTAATCCCAGAACTTTGGGAGGCTGAGGCAGGAGGATCGCGGGTTCAAAGCCAGCCTCAGCAATGGCGAGGCACTTAGCAACTCAGTGAGACCCTGTCTCTAATAAAATACAAAAAAGGGCTGGGGATGTGGCCCAGTGGTTGAGTGCCCCTGAGTTTCAATTCCCGGTACCAAAAAAAAAAAAAAAAAAAAATCAGTGAAGATAGAAGTGTTTTTCTAAAATGATTCTAACACACCCAAATGTTGACCTTCAAAATGATGAAGCTGGAGCCCCAGCACTAGTCACATATAAATATACAGTCAGCCATGGTTAACAAATATATGAAAAAAAAAATAAAGTACAACATCTTTAGCAATTCGAGAAATGCAAGTTAAATCTACCTTCCCATTCCATCTCACTTCAGTCCGTATGGCAATTAACAGGAATACAAGAAACAATGTTGGCTAGGATGTAGGTAAAAAGAACACTCACATATTGCTGGTGGGACAGCAGATTGGTGCAACCACTCTGGAGAACAGTATGGAGATTCCTCAGAAAACTTGGAATTGAAATACCATTTGACCCAGCTATCCCATTCCTAGGTTTATACCCAAGGAATTAAAATCAGCAAACTACAGTGACTCAGCCACATCAACATTTATAGCAGCTCAATTCATAATAGGTGAACTATGGAATTCATCTAGGTGCCCTTGAACAGATGAATGGATAAAGGAAATGTGATACAAACACACACACACGCACTCACACAACAAGGGAGGGTGGGAAAGGAAAAAAAAATAAAAGTCTATTGAGTTAGACAAAGGAAAATCATGGGAAGGGAGAAGGATAGCATAGAAAAGAGAGTAGACTGGGACACAACATTTCTATGTTCATATATGACTACATGACCAGGGTAACTCAACATCATTTACAACCAAAAGACTGGGATTCTAGGGCTGGGGTTGTGGCTCAGCGGCAGAACGCTCGCCTCGCACGTGCGCAGCCCGGGTTTGATCCTCAGCACCACATAAACATAAATGCATTGTATTGTGTACAACTAAAGTAAATAAATAAATATTTTTTTAAAAAAAGACTGGGATTCTAATTAGAATAAGTTATATTCCATGTATATATAATGTGTCAAAATATTCTCTACTGTCATGTATATCAAATAAAAACAAATTTTAACAAGCGAAAAAAGGATACACTCTTGGAGCAGACACAAATGCAAAAACTGAAATTAGTAGAATTCTTAGAGCAAACACAAGAGAAAATTTTGGTGGTCTTGAGAGGGGAAAACATGTCTTAGAAATTATACTGAAGGCACAATCAGGAACAATTTTGTTTAAAATTATTATTTATTTATCTATCTATTTATTTATTTAATTTTGCATAGGGGATAGAACTATGGGCACTTGACCACTGATCTATATGCCCAGCTCTTTATATTTTATTTAGAGGCAGAGTCTCACTGAGTTGCTTCAGGCCTCGCTAAGTTACCAAGCCAGGCTTTGAACTTGCAATCCTCCTGTGCTAACCTCCTGAGCCAGTGGGATGACAAGCATGAATCACTATGCCAGCAAGTACAGAAAATTTGATAAAGAGCACCTCATCTAATTTATTAGAATTTTCTCTTCAAACACCATAAAAAATGTGAAAACTGTCTCAAGATTTAAGCATTCCAAAATGCATGCATACATCAGAAATATCATTATTATTCTAGTTAATGTATTATGTTATACAAGTAATTTATGTGGAAATATTTTTTTAAAAAAGAAGTTTCTGAACAGGTGACAGTATTTCACATTACATATTTGATTACTTTCTAGTCTCTAAAGTATAACGAACTCTAGTGAGTTGATAATTAAATGACAGTTGACCAATTAAAAATGAATTCAAGCCGGGCCCGGTGGCGCACGCCTGTAATCCCAGCACTTTGGGAGGCTGAGTCAGGAGGATCGCGAGTTCAAAGCCAGCCTCAGCAATGGCGAGGCACTTAGCAACTCAGTGAGACCCTGTCTCTAATAAAATACAAAAAAAGGGCTGTGGATGTGGCCCAGTGGTCTAGTGCCACTGAGTTCAATCCCCAGTACCAAAAGAAAAAAGAAAAAAAAAAAAAAAGAATTCAGAATCCTGAAACCCTGAATACACCTACTGCTTTGATGGAGTTTCCTGAGGATGAAGTTGAAAATGTCAATTGTTAATCTTCAGTCCCCATCCTGGGGATAATTCTACAGTAAGGCCACTTCTGTCCTGGATAAGGACAGGGTTCCTGCAGTGTTATTTTAACTCACCTGTTTTCCAAAGATTATTGATATGCTCTGTGACAAAACCCCACACCTCTGAAACCTGGGGGATCTTAGGGCCTGTGTTCACTTGCTGCTAAAGTGACACAATCTGAGGCTAATATGGACCCTAAGAGGTGTGCAACATTGTGATTCTGCAGGAGCCAGGCAGGGGGCGCCCTTCCCACACAATTCACATTTCTTCTGCAGGATTTCTTCATTCAAGGAGAAATGATGGAGTCTGAATCTCATTTATGCTTTCACTGAATGTAAAGTTACAAAACAACTCCAAAGCTGTAGAGGACAGAGTTAGTATCATATGCTACTCTAGCATTAACATATTATAGAAACTAATCCCCACACCCTTGCTAGCATGATAGGAGCTAGGGAAGGGTTGGCAAGAATGAGAGTGCCCCTGAGTTTAATTTGAGTACCTCCACAAGAATGCATATGAATCAAATTTTCATAAACTGTTTCATGGTTGGATGGGCCTGTCCATTATACCGTTTTCTTCTTTGAATTCTCAGGCATGGTTTGGTAGTGAAAGAACTGTGAAAAAAAAAAAAAAAAAAGAAAAAGAAAAAGAAAAGGAAATTCAATATAAAAGCAAGTATATGGATTTTTAAAATAATAATCTAACAAGGTCTATGAGGGGCAGTTTTCTGCTCTGGGGACTCTCAGCATTGATCATCATCACAAGTGGCCATGATTTCCTTATCATGAAAAGGTTATGAAAGTAAGATGCAGAAATTAGAAAATTTTAAACACTAGGATATTTCAATTTGTGGTTAATGAATTTCATATATTCCTTCCCCAAAACTTGGTAGCTACAGTTATAAATACATACATACATATATGTATATGTATTCATTTTTATTTTGATTGATTAAAATATAAAACCACTCTCATTTCAGATTCATTACCTAAATCCATTTCAAGTATAAATTAGTTAGACCATGCATTGGTTTAAAGCTTCTATGTTTATATTTATTTTCAGAATGCAAAAAAATACTCATGTGTGTGCATAGGTGTTACAGGTATACATACATGTAACGTTGTGTGGTTTCATATATCACATTTTGTTTTTCATTCACCCAAAGATGGACATGGCACACAGATAGTTGTTTAAGAATTTGTTGTTGTTGTTGATGTTCCTTTGTGTGACCCTAGTGGTAGAAATGCTGGATCATTCATTCATTCAGGGATAGTTTTTTGAGGAATCACTGCATTGCTTTCCACAGTGGCATCACTATTTCAAACTGTCACTAAACCTAGCAAAGCTTCAAGCTTTACACATACTTGTCCAAACGCATTTTGTCATTCATTTCTTAATGAAATTTTTCCTAGGGCATGTGAAATGGCTTCTCATTTGGTTTTGATCTTCATTTCCCTGATGAGTACAGGAGCAAGGCATGTTTCAATGTGTTTATTATCCATTTGCATATCTTCTTTGGAGAAATTTACTCTTCAAGCTGTTTGCTCATTTTCTAGTTGCCCTTTTTTCATTCAGCTGTAGGTTTCTTATTATTCTGGATATTATTTCTAATCAGATGTATGACTGTGAAAATCTTTCCCCTCTTTACAGGTGCTGACTTTTCACTTTCTTCATAGTATCCAATGATGCAAAATAGGTTTTAATTTTGATAAAGTCAAACTAATTTTTTGCGTGTTAATTTAACTTTTGGTGTCATATTCAAGAAATCACTGCCTAATAAGCCTCCAAACACATTATTAGAAAGATTATCTTTTATTCTTTTATTGATATGTTTCTCTGCTACCTTGATTCCACGCCCTGCTCACCACTCTGTGACTCAGCACTCAGGCACTGTGCTGGTGACCTGACTGCTGGCCACATCACCCTCTGCATGGGTCAAATCTTCTTCCAAAGTCTGTCAAGGGCTTCATCATTACTGATGGCTAAGGGGAGGGAGGACTCCATCCCTCTAATTATTAATATGAATTTTCTGTCAGATGCTTTAGAATCTTGCTCCCAAGGAGTAGTTCTCATGAAAATCTTTCAACAAGACATTTCTCATTTGTTTGTGAAGTTTTCATGCTGTTCTCATACAATAACACAATTATTTGATTTCTGAGAATTTTTTTCCATTTGCAACATGAAATCTGTCGTTATTTTGTTGTACATATCTTTATGATTCTCCATAAGTATCCATTATTTCCCTTTTATTATTTTTCTCTTTTCTACTTTTTCCTAATGTCATTTAATTTATGCTATTGCTTCCACCTCATTTTTCTTTTGTTTGATTTTACCCAGTTTGTCCTTTACAAATTTATTTTAAATTTTTGCCAACCATTGTGATATGTTTTCCAATAGTGTTTTACTCTTCTCTTCATCTCTTAAAATTAAAGAGACAAGTATTTTGGATTTAATGACATCTTATCCTTCTCCAAAGTTCTAAAATTTGATATAAAATGATCATTTTTTAAATCACTCCAACCTAGGGAATACACTTGTATGTGGCTGTGTGAGGTCAAGTGCATCATTTGTGTGTGTGTGTGTGTGTGTGTGTGTGCGCGCGTGCTTATGTGTGTGTGTGTGTGTGTGTGTGTGTGTGTGTGTGTGTGTGTGTGTGTGTGTGTGTGTGTGTGTGTGTGTGTGTGTGTGTGTGTGTGTGTGTGTGTGTGTGTGTGTGTGTGTGTGTGTGTGTGTGTGTGTGTGTGTGTGTGTGTGTGTGTGTGTGTGTGTGTGTGTGTGTGTGTGTGTGTGTGTGTGTGTGTGTGTGTGTGTGTGTGTGTGTGTGTGTGTGTGTGTGTGTGTGTGTGTGTGTGTGTGTGTGTGTGTGTGTGTGTGTGTGTGTGTGTGTGTGTGTGTGTGTGTGTGTGTGTGTGTGTGTGTGTGTGTGTGTGTGTGTGTGTGTGTGTGTGTGTGTGTGTGTGTGTGTGTGTGTGTGTGTGTGTGTGTGTGTGTGTGTGTGTGTGTGTGTGTGTGTGTGTGTGTGTGTGTGTGTGTGTGTGTGTGTGTGTGTGTGTGTGTGTGTGTGTGTGTGTGTGTGTGTGTGTGTGTGTGTGTGTGTGTGTGTGTGTGTGTGTGTGTGTGTGTGTGTGTGTGTGTGTGTGTGTGTGTGTGTGTGTGTGTGTGTGTGTGTGTGTGTGTGTGTGTGTGTGTGTGTGTGTGTGTGTGTGTGTGTGTGTGTGTGTGTGTGTGTGTGTGTGTGTGTGTGTGTGTGTGTGTGTGTGTGTGTGTGTGTGTGTGTGTGTGTGTGTGTGTGTGTGTGTGTGTGTGTGTGTGTGTGTGTGTGTGTGTGTGTGTGTGTGTGTGTGTGTGTGTGTGTGTGTGTGTGTGTGTGTGTGTGTGTGTGTGTGTGTGTGTGTGTGTGTGTGTGTGTGTGTGTGTGTGTGTGTGTGTGTGTGTGTGTGTGTGTGTGTGTGTGTGTGTGTGTGTGTGTGTGTGTGTGTGTGTGTGTGTGTGTGTGTGTGTGTGTGTGTGTGTGTGTGTGTGTGTGTGTGTGTGTGTGTGTGTGTGTGTGTGTGTGTGTGTGTGTGTGTGTGTGTGTGTGTGTGTGTGTGTGTGTGTGTGTGTGTGTGTGTGTGACAAAAAAGGCACTATCTATAACAAGGGTGCATTCCTCACCAGGTACTTAATCTGTATAAATAGATTTAAGTTGCTTATATGCTTCCTACCTTTAGGTATCTTGGTATCGCTGCTTAAATGCACTAAGGTACAATCTCTGTTGCTCTTGTGAGTTGCTGTGCCTAGAAAGGACCTGAAGTGTTGTGACACAGGAGTCAATCAGTCAGAGTCACTTCAGGTGAACTGGGCTGGCACGAAATAATCAAACAGATACAGAAAAATACTTTTTCTTTGGGTTCTGTTATGGTTCCTTTCACCCAGTTCCCACATAGCAGGCAAGACAAGCAATAAAGAAAATAAGGCACATGTCCTAAAACATTTTATTGGGGAGAAGCCATTCAAATGTGGCAAGGGGTCGGGCTTCAGGGGTTGATTCTAGCTTCGTGTTGTCTTGCTTTCAGCAGATTGACATCTTGGAAGGCCATGCTTATCTCATGTGCTGTGTGGAGATCAATGACTGAGCAAGGGAAAGGTACACACAAGGGGAAGTTCCATGGAACATTCTGTCCCAGAAAAGGCAAGGGGTAGGATTACAAAGGAATAAATGAGTGTAACTCAACTCCACCAAATGATGCCTACTCATGGAGCCATAACTCATTATCTGAGGGGGATGCAACAATTTTCCCATACTCCTTTACTCGGGACTTAAAAGTGTGTACAATCAATGGCAGCTTCTTAAAATATAGAGTCATAATGGTCATGAAATCATATATGTGCATGGGGGTAATGATGTCTGATTTATTTTACTGTCAATACTATCTCAAAAACCCCTACCCTTCTTTCGCTTTCCTATCTAATTAAAAGTACCATTATTCTTCCCAAGAACCTCATGTCTTATGTGAAATAGGCTTTGCATATCAGAGAAAATATTTTGCCTTTGATTTATTAGGACTGGCCTATTTTGCTTAGCATGATATTCTCCATTTCCATCTATTCACAGGTAAAGGCCATCATTCCATTCTTCCTTAGGCTGAGTAGTGTTCCATTCTGTATGTATACGAAAATTTCTTTAGCCAATCATCTGTTGAAAGGCACCTATATCGGTCCTTTGTTTCAAAATGCCATTAAGTCTATGGATGATTATTGTAATTAACTTCAATTGGTCTAGAGTTTAAATAAATTTTTATGAATCGAATAATTGTTTTTTAAAAGAAAAAAATAAAAATAAAATTTTATCAATGTATTTTTAAGTTTGTGAAAATAAAAAGAACAGTACACTACAAATTGATCTAAAGTTTTAGTGTATTCTCCACACTAGGAGAGAAATTGACAAGTTCCCTAAAAAATAAAACCAAAACTATGAATCACTCTTTCAAATGCATGACAAAACTCTATAGTTCAGCACATTGACATCAATTCTTACTAAAAATCTACAGTGACCAAGCCACAAAGTTCTAGCATAAAAACATATTCTTATAAACCAATGGAAACATTTGAAGATACAATGATACACACAACTGTGAACAGTTTATTATAGCAAACAAATTTAAAACTTCAATGAGGATAGAGTGTTTTCTAAAATGATTTTAGAAAACTCAAATTTGACCTGCAAAATGATGACACTGGAGTAGCAGCTCCAGTCCCATGTTGAATATACATTCACCCATGGTTAACAAATATATGGAAAAAAGTTCATCATCTTTAGCAATTAGAGAAATGCAAGTTAAATCTACCCTGACATTTCATCTCACTCCAGTCAAGATGGCAATGATCAGGAATACAAGTAACAATAAATGTTGGCAAGTATGTGGGTAAAAGGTAAACTCATATATTGCTGGTGAAACAGCAGATTAGAGCAACTACTCTGGCAAACAGTATGAAGATTCCTTAGAACATTTGGAATGCAACCACAGTATGACCCATTTATTCCACTCCTTGATTTATACCCAAAAGAATTAAAATCAGCAAACTATGGAGACTCAGTCACATCAATGGCTACAGCAGCTCAGTTTACAATAGCTCAAATATAGGATCAGCCTGGGTGCCCTTCAACAGATAAATGGATGAAGAAAATGTGATACAAACACACACACTACACACACACAAAACGAAGGAGGATGGGGAAGTAAAAAAGTTTATTGGATTAGACAAAAATAAATTTTGGATAGGGAGGGGGAGGGTACAGAAAAGAGAACAAACTGAGACACAACATTCCTATGCTCATATAGGACTACGTGACCAGGGTAACTCCACATCATGTCCAACCAAAACACTGGGATCCTAATTAGAGTACATTATACTCCATATATGTACAATGTGTCACAATATACTCTACTGACATATATACAAAAAAAAGAACAGATTTTAAAAAGTGTAAAAATGCTACACTCTTGGACCAGACAAAAATGCAAAAACTGAAATTACTAGAATTCTCAGGACAAAAACAGGAGGAATTTTTGGTGATCTTGACAGAGGAAAGAAGTCTTAGAAATTACACTGAAGGCACACTCAGGAAAGTTTTTTTTTTTTTTTAATTATAGTAAAATTGTAACATTTGCCAGTAAATTGTTGGAATTAGAGAATATTAGGTTAAGTAAAATAAGCCTATTCCACAAAACCAAAGACCAAGTATTTTCTCTAATATGCAGATGCTAACTCACAATAAGCTACAGGTGGGGGGCACTAAAAAAGAATAGGGTTACCTTAGATTAGGTAGAGGGAAGTGATGGGAGAGGAGGGAGGGGATTGGGGGATACGAATGATAGTAGAATGAAAGAGACAGTATTACTGTTTGTATATATGTGACTACATGACAAATATGATTTTGTAACATGTACACTTAGAAAAATGAGAAATTATATCCCATCTATATGTATGATACATCAAAGTGCATAAATGCATTCTACTGTCATGTACAACTAATTAAAACAAATAAAAAAATTTAAAAGTAAAAAGGCCCTTGGGTGGGAAATCCTTAAAATTGCAGCTGTCACATAAGATTGCCCCCAGATGCTAAGCAAAGACTTTACAGACAATTCATACATAAATAGAGTACAACTGCTCCTTTTCCTGATTGTACATGATGTAGATTCACTCCAGTCATGTAGTTGTTTATGCACATACAGTAATAATTCCTGATTTATTCTACTGTCCTTCATCCCCAGCTTTTATATGTTTTATTTTAAGATAATGTCTGGTTATGTTGCCCAGCCTGGTCGAAAGTTGTGATCCTCCTGCCTCAGCTTCTCAAGCTGTTGGGATTAAAGGCATTGACAATCCCAGCTATGCGAAATAATTTATTTTGATGCAAATATTAATGACCATACTCAGGAACATAAATTCAATTTACCCTGAATGATGTATGGATCCCACCCTGGAAGATATTACATCATACACACACACACACACACACACACACACACACACACACACACACACACCAGGGATTGAACCCCAGGGCACTTAAACGCTGAGCCACATTTCCAGCCCTTTTTACATTTTATTTTGAAACATAATCTCACTAAGTTTCTTAGGGCCTCACTAAATTGCTGAGGCTAGCTTTGAAGTTAGCAGTTCTTCTGCCTCAGCCTCTAAAGCTGCTACAATTACAGTTGTGTGCCAATGTGTCTGGCCTACATAAATTCTATATAACAAAGTTATGTATCAACACATTAACCAATTGCATTGTTAGGATTTTTTGATAGGTGGGTTACAGTAAAAAATTGGAAATTTCTTCTGTAGGTCTGTTATATTTGGAAGATGGTAGTCAATCCTCTGGTAAGGTAAGTAATATATTATGAGAAGTTTATTAGATTTGAGAATTTTTATCCAATACAGAAATTAAAGTAATTGGCTTTTAAAAAGCTTAAGATAAGCCGGGCACGGTGGCTCACGCCTGTAATCCCAGCACTTTGGGAGGCTGAGGCAGGAGGATCGCAAGTTCATTGCCAGCCTCAGCAGTGGCGAGGCACTTAGCAACTCAGTGAGACCCTGTCTCTAAATAAAATACAAAAAAGGGCTGGGGATGTGACCCAGTGGACGAGTGCCCCTGAGTTCAATCCCCGGTACCACAAAAAAAAAAAAAAAAAAAAAAAAAAAAAAAAAAAAAAAAGCTTAAGATAGCCCAAGATAAATTTTGCTCCTCATACAGAACCTTGTCTTTCTACCTTCATGGTGGTTTATTTAGCCAAAGTCAAGTGGTCTGAAGGTTATTTGATGCAGAGCAACATCATAGAGAACTTCAGTTCACACATGTAAAAATCCTCTGATTGTCATTTTGTCTTTCTTAGGTTTAGACACCATAACATCATTTCGTGCCAGAAAAGTGTACTGAGGATTTAGGACCTTGGACACTTCACAAGGTCCCACATCCTCAGCCACTATTCTTTCCTGGGTATGCCACAAGGTGCCCACTGCTCTCTTGTACCCTACATGATTCAAAGAATTTTAGGCTCTCGGTCAGCTCTAATTAGAGGACAGCTTAAGGTGTGGTGTGCAACCTGTCAAGGGAGCAGGTGGGGACCTTGGAGCTTAAGAATCTCCTGGTACAATCCTCATCCACACAGCTAACTTATTTGGGCATTGTTTTCCACAAACTCTGTTCCCATCCCTTGAAAATAGGTGAACAGTCAGTGTGTGTCAGCTGATACTGAGGGTCCATGTCAGCAGTGATTTCTGACCCTTGCATTCTCTCACTGTTGTGACAAAACAAAAACTCTCCCAGAGCATAGGAACCATCCACCCGAGTGCAGTGCTGTGCAAACCTTAAATTTCTCATACATTAAAGTCATGGTCCAGGTCTCCTGGGAGGGTGATCCTGGAGTATTTTAGTGACCACCACCAGGTGGGAGGATGTACCAGCTAACAGGGACCTTATCTGCCCCTTGAGCTTGAAGGATTTGTCCCTCAGCACCAGGCAGTTTTGTGTTTTTCACTGTGAAATAATCTGCTCACTTATTTGAGGCCCAAGTTTGTTGACTCAGAACCAAATATGATGAAATATTATGAAAGAGGGAATGAAGAAGCAGATTTTTAAAAAGCCTACTTACATTTTTATTTGTTAAATATTCTAATTTACAGCAAGGTGTAGTCGTGCACACATGTAATCCTTGCTTCTCCAGAGCCTGAGTCAGAAGGATTTCAACTTTGAGCCGAACTTTACAAACTTAGCGAGACTCTAGGCAACTTGGTGAGACTCTCTTTTAAAATAAAATATAAAAAGCCGGGCGCGGTGGCGCACGCCTGTAATCCCAGCACTTTGGGAGGCTGAGGCAGGAGGATCAAGAGTTCAAAGCCAGCCTCAGCAATGGCGAGGCACTTAGCAACTCAGTGAGACCCTGTCTCTAATAAAATACAAAAAAAAAAAAAAAAAGGGCTGGGGATGTGGCCCAGTGGTCAAGTGCCCCTGAGTTCAATCCCCGGTACCACAAAAAAAAATAAATAAATAAAATATAAAAGACTTGGGATGTGGCTCAGCTATACATTGCCTGTGTGTTCAATCCCAGGTATCAAAAACATTGCCTCATCCTTGGACTACTCCTTTGGGAGCTGAATTCTTAGCTTTTGAAATGTGTGAATTACATAAATAGTCTATAATCACTGTGATCTGTACAACATTTTGGCTGGTCTTAGATATGGTCTACTATTTCCATTTTTAGAAGTAGTTTTATTGAAGTTCAACAACAAGCACCCCTCAACTGGCCTTGGATTTCAGAAAATTTACCAAAATTCTCAGTGTGTTTTCCAGAGTGTAGATCATGGGGAAGTTCAATCTCTTTAGATTCTTTGGTAACAAAGTATTTTGTCTTTCCATTGATTTAATTGTACTTTATGCCTCTCATTTTGTACCTTTTGTATTATAATCTTTGTTTTTGTAATTAATTAGATGAAGTTTAGTTCACATTATGTGTGTGTGTGTGTGTGTGTGTGTGTGTGTGTGTGTGTGTGGCCTGCTGCAGATTGAACTCAGGACCTCATGCATGTGTGGCAAATGCTCTACTATTAACCTACTCCCCAGAAGAAGAAAATCAGTTTTTAAACTATTATTTATTTATTTACACGTGTATTGACTGCTGGGGATTCAAGCCTGGGATTTGCTCATGCTTGTTGTCCTTCAAAAAATACTTTCAAAATTGTAAAAGCATTTTCCATTTGGTGGGTGTTTCACTAGGGATTAAACCCCAATGCACTTGACCATTGCTCATATCCACAGATTTTTCTTTTTTTTATTAATTTTTTTTTTTTTTTTTTTTTTTTTTTTTTTTTTTTTTTTGTGGTACCGGGGATTGAACTCAGGGGCACTCGACCACTGGGTCACATCCCCAGCCCTTTTTTGTATTTTATTTAGAGACAGGGTCTCACTGAGTTGCTAAGTGCCTCGCCATTGCTGAGGCTGGCTTTGAACTCACGATCCTCCTGCCTCAGCCTCCCAAAGTGCTGGGATTACAGGCGTGCGCCACCGCGCCCGGCTTTATTAATTATTTTAAAATTTGTTTTTGTGGTAGATAGACAGAATGCATTACTTTTGCTGATTTTTTTTATTTTTTATTTTTGTGGATCTAAAAATCATACCAAGTTCTTCACACATGCTAGGCAAATGCTCCACCACTGAGAGACAGTCCCACTACCCCCATTTTTATTTTTATTATTATTTTTTTTTATTTTATTTATTTATTTATTTAGTACCAGGGATTGAATTCAGGGGCACTTGACCACTGGCCACATCCCAGCCTTTTTTTTTGTATTTTATTAGAGACAGGGTCTCACTGAGTTGCTAAGTGCCTAGCCATTGCTGAGGCTGCTTTGAACTCACGATCCTCCTGCCTCAGCCTCCCAAAGTGCTGGGATTACAGGCATGTGCCACCACACCCGGCTCATTTTTATTTTTGATTAAAACCAAGTTTCATTAAATTTCTAAGGTTCTTGCTACTACTGAGACTGGCTTCAATCTTGTTATCCTTCTGCCTTGACCTCCTTAGTTGCTAAAATTTTAAGTGCACACCACCACACCAGCAGTTATAATGACCCTTAAAGATAAATCACCCATTTCTCTATAGATGGAAAAAGTATTAAAAATAAATTTCCTTTATTCATAGTTTTGAAATTTGTATATACAAATATTGCTCTTTTTTGTTTTTGTATTATTATGGAAAAGGTTTTCAGTATGTAATATTGTTTCTTATGTATATATTTGTGAATCTTCCATGGTATTGTACTTTATTCATTTCTTTATTAAATTAAGTTTATTTTTAGAGGTATTTTATATAATGTATTAGAGTTGTCTACAGGAACATAATCAACAGCAAGAATGCTTCAAAAAATGGGATTTTTATATTTTCATACCTGACCAGGACCTGGATAGTCCACAATATTCATCTGCAGGCTGGAGAGCTGGAGAAGTATTAGCTGAGCAGTCCAAGATACTGAAGCTTCAGAATAAGAGGGATCCATGGTGCTACCCTAGTCTGAGATCCAATGCTTTTAGAAAATCCCTGGAGAATCACTGGCAGAGTTTGCTTTGGAAGAGTGAAGAAGGAAAAGTGTGATATCCTCAGGCGATCACAGCAGCAGTAAAAAACCCATTTGAGAAGAAACAGGGTTGCATCTTCTGCTGCTGCTATGTTCTTCCAAATTTTATTGCATAAAAACTACCATCCTATTGGGATGATGTTGCCCATACCTAGGAAATTGTCCAGTTTTCTATCCCTCATGCCAATCATTCCTACTCACACCCAGAAGTCTCTTTATCATCAGTATCTTTTAATCCTATCAAGGTGACAATTCAAATGAACCATTACACTTAGTATCATACACCCCTCCTCTCAAGGTTATAGTCTCCACTGTTTTCATCCTACTGCATTGGTCTTGTATATTTGTTAGTTACTGAATCAGAGTTATATGGTTGGTGAACAGAGTGGATGAAGCAACAGTTTTTTTTCAGCCAAAGTCCATACTTTACCTGAGGTTCCTTCTGTGTGTGATGTGATTGAATGTGTCATATATTCTACATTATAATGTCATACAGAAGAATTTCACTGCCCTGAGAATCCTGTACTTCACCTGTTCATCACTCCTCTCCCTCTGCACTTCCCTCTCTGCTCCTTTAAGTCCTTTGCCGAATGGGTCATGCTACTGCCTCTATAAGATAGCTTTTTTCAGAACATTGTTGACTTGGAGTCTTACTGCACTAGGCTTCTTCAGACTGACTTCTTTCACTTACCAGACTGCATTTAAGGGTGCTATATCTTTGTGTAGTTAAACTGTAGTTATTCCATTCACCTGTATAAAAGTGCACTTCTTTTGATTCTATAGTTTGGGACTTCTAGATATGGCTTCTGTATTCAATGCTGTGAGGTTTCTTTGCACAAATTTTTTTTTTTTTTTATCTCATTTGGGAAAACTCTTAGGAGTGTGATGAGTTAACTGTAGAGTGTACTGTGTTTACTTTGTAGGAGCATGGCTGTCTTCCAGAGAAGATCTTCTCCTTTCCATTCACATGAGAAAGGAAAGAGTTCTTGCTGATTTATGTTTTCACTGTCTTTTGGTGCTGTTGGTGTTTGGCATTTGACCACTCCAGTGGGTATATGGTTGTACCTCATTTTTAGTTTGCAGTTTCCTAAAGACATGCTAGCGATCATCTTGCACAAGCATATTCTGTCTGTATTTCTTGGATGAGTGCTTTTCAGATTTCTGCCCATTTTTAAGTTGGTTGTTTGCTTTGCTATCAAGTTTTTTTTAATTATGATTAATATTAGTACATTGTCATTATGTGTTGTGAAAACATTTTATCCAGTTCTTCAGCTTCTTTTCATTCTCATAAATGTATGTTTTGAAATATAAAAACTGCCGGGCGCGGTGGCGCACGCCTGTAATTCTAGCACTTTGGGAGGCTGAGGCAGGAGGATCACGAGTTCAAAGCCAGCCTCAGCAATGGCGAGGCACTTAGTAACTCAGTGAGACCCTGTCTCTAAATAAAATACAAAAAAAAAAAAAAAAGGCTGGGGAATGTGACCCAGTGGTTGAGTGCCCCTGAGTTCAATCCCCAGTACCAAAAAAAAAAAAAAAAAAGAAATATAAAAACTTCCGTTCAATAAATTACTATTTACAAGTTTTTACTCACAGACCATGTTTTTTCTTATTGCCTATGAAGCCATCACACCAAGTGCAGATTTGTATGTAAGTACTTCTGTGTTATTTTTGTGAAGTTCTAAATTTTGAATTTAGTTGTGGAATGTATAGGCAATTTTTGGGTGCTAGGCAGTGAATCCACAGACTTCTAAGTGCTAGGTGGGTGCTGTCCTAGAGCTGCAGCCCAAGCCCTCTGTCCTACTAGTAAACCGAGTCTCCACTAAGAGCTGACACTGTGACATTTGTGAAATAAATGTTTCATTTTTTGCATGTTAATGTACAGGATCTTTGGAAACATTTTCCAATAGAGTATATTTTCCACTGATTTTTCATTTGCTTATTTGTCAAATATCAGTAGAATATATTTATACTCTGCCAAATACTGCACAGTCTTGATGATTGTAGCTTTTTAGTCGTTCTTAACCTCAGGTAGTGTCCATCTTGTGAATTTAGCTTTTCTTACTCCGTTGGTTATTCTGGGTCTTTTATGACTGAAAATGTAACTTAGAAGATATTTTATTGAATCTGTAACTGAAATTGATAAGAATTGATGATGACACTGAGTCTTCCCAACTATTAAATTAAATATCTCCACATATTTTCCTGATCTTTTATACTTTCCTTAGAAGCTTGCTCTTTTTGTCATGCAAATTTTTGTCAGGTATATTTATGAGAATTTCTCTATATTTTTTTTTCTTTATGCTATATAAATTGAGTGCTTTTGTTCACTTTTTAAACATTTTCTTCTTCTGGTTGTTGTTGGACTAAGGGTGCTCTACCATTCACCTACCCTCTGAGTCCTTCATATTTTTCATTTTTTATTCTGAGACAGTCTTGCTAAATAACCCAGGCTGGCCTCAAAATTGTGATCCTCCTGCCTCAGCCTCCAGAGTCCAGGGATCATGGGCATGGCCTCAGTGTCCAGGTTATGGTTGTCATCAGCATGGCAACAGTCCTATTTTTTAAACTTGTGTTGTTCAACGCTGATGTCATCTCATTGATTTTCATTATATTATATTTTTTTTTTTTTTTTTTTGCTTTATTTCACATGTGTCTTTGCAGAAGTTGTAATGTCCTATTAGGCTAATTGCTATGATTGTCAATGTAAATAGTATAACA
Source organism: Tamias sibiricus (assembly GCA_025594165.1). Lineage (NCBI taxonomy): Eukaryota > Metazoa > Chordata > Mammalia > Rodentia > Sciuridae > Tamias > Tamias sibiricus. The sequence goes on along the minus strand of CM046667.1, from coordinate 3,943,109 downwards.
AGTTTCACTGTGTTTGGAAAAAGCTAATGAATTCTATATGTGGTTTTCACACAGGCAGGACAAAACATTACTCCTTGACATTAGGTGCCTATTTTCGTAACTGCTGACTATGCCAACTGTCACGATGTACAAATGTGTGACTTATGCAATCAAGGGGGAGAAAATAAAGAATGTCCACGTGCTTCTGCCCTTTTCAATGCTTTATTCACGCAAATCACTCAATACAATTTTACTGTATAGGTTTTTAATCAAGAAATTATAACTCAACACTGCAATAGACATATCAATCCACACCAAACAATTCTAAGTTAATTCTAAGCACTACAAATGCAGGAGCCCTGTTTGGGGAGATGGCTTAAATTGCGGTGGACTACGGGCTTTGGCTTTGGACATGTTTGGGCATTGGCGCCTTCCGTACTTGGCCCGGGATCTTGCGGGACTTGGCCGGAGATCTCGAGGGACTTGACGAGATTGCGGAGGAGGTCTGCGCCATTTTAGAGGTTAGAGGAGCGTGGACGGCGTGTCGGGGTGTAGTTAGAGCCAGGGAGAAAAGTTGTCAGAATAAAGAGCTGTTTGTTTCCAGTCTCAAAACTTCTTCCCGCGGCTTCTTTGCTCCAAGCGGCCATCGCTTCAGGCGACTACAGGTGGTGGCCCGGACGGGGAATCGACACGGCATAAGAACTGAGGAACCTCGCAGGAGTCTCTAGTCAGAGCGGTTTAAAATGGGTTCGAAAATAACTAAGACCCAAGTGTACAAGGCTCTTGATGGATTCTTTGATATAGCTGAGTCAGTTATTAGTGAGGAGAATTTATGGAAAAAAGTGAAAGTGATCATGAAAGCTTGGCCTCGGCTGAGTCAGTTAGGGCCAGTAAGGATAGTATCAGTGCGGGCTCAAAAATGACAAAGATCCGAGCTGCTAAAGCTATTCAAGATTTTATTAGAGATAGTTCAAGGATACATGCTCTCAATTGAATCCGGGACTCAGGATGTTACTGAGTCAGTTAGGACCAATGAGAGTAGTAGTAGTGAGGAGGAATTAAGTAAAAGTGATTCTGAAAAAATGAACAAAAGGAAATTAAGGAAGACCAAGATAAGGGACCATCAAGTGGAGGAACCTATGTCCTCCACTCCCCCATGGGTGAATCTATTACAGAAAATATGAAGGGTATCACTAGGCGTTTGCATACCCTAGAAATAGAAATAAAAAGTCTTTCTGAGCGCTTATGTGCTCTTGAGGGTAACTCACAGATACGTTGGGAACTGCCAGTATTTGAATATGAAAATGGAGAGAGGGGCCACCAGTCAGTAGATTTCAAAACAATAAAAATTCTCAAAGAGGCAGTAATGACATATGGACCCCAAGCTCCTTTCACGTTGAGTATACTGGAGTCCCTTAACACCTTTAGCTTAACCCCCTCAGACTGGAAACGTCTATGTAAAGCAACATTAAGTGGGGGACAATACTTGGTTTGGCGATCACAATTTCAAGAACTTTGTATAGAAACAGCTAAAATAAATGCAGATGCAGGGTTTGGAGACCATAATATAGAAATGCTCACAGGGAGAAGGGCCATTCACAGACGTACAGTTCAAAAATATTATACCCCAGGAGTATATGTTCAGATAAACGCAGCTGCCCTTAAAAGGCATGGAAAACTGTACAAGGACCTGGGGATCTACAAGGTAGCTTGTCCAAAGTAATTCAAGGACCTAATGAACCATATGCTGAATTTGCTGATCGACTTTTGAGAACTGCAGGTAGAGTTTTTGGAGACGTTGATCAAGTTATGCCATTAGTTGTTCAATTAGCATATGAAAACGCTAATAAATATTGCCAGGAAGCCATCAGGCCATGGAGAAATAAAAAGGATCTTTCCATATATATACAACTATGTAAAGATATAAATGATGCCTTTGTCACAGGGAATATGATTGCAGCAGCTGTTAGAGATGCTGCCCCACAGAATTTCACAAGGACTCAACCTAGACACTATAATCAATCAGGATATTCCAGGAAAAATTATCATAATCAATCAGGCTAATTCTAGGCAAAATCCCAAAAGAGAAATAAGACCAAATTCATACCGTGCTCCAGGTTGCTGCCCCAGGTGTAAAAAGGGAAATCATTGGGCCAATAAATGTTATTCAAAATTTGACATCCATGGAAATCCTTTGTTCAGGAATTCAAAAAACGGGGCACGGGGCCCAATGCCCCGGGGCCCACAAATGTACGAGGCATTGGAAGAGGAGTATCCTCAAGCATCCATTCAGATGCTTCCCCGACACAACCCCTATTACCCATCCACTCCCTCACCAGAGGAACAGGAAGAAATGCAGGATTAGACCTCTGTTCCACCGCCCGAATAGTGTTAACACCTGAAATGGGGGTTCAACTGATTCCCACAGGAGTCAGGGGACCTCTTCCCTCAGGGACTGTAGGACTTATTATCGGGCGAAGTCCTCAAAGCTTATTAGGTTTGCAAGTGACCCCACGTGTAATAAACTCAGACTACAAAGGGGAAATAAAAATAATGCTTAGCTCACCCCAAAGTATAAGTTCTGTTAATCAAGGAGATAAAATTGCTCAGCTGCTTCTCCTTCCAAATTTACATAATTCATTTAAAATGAGTATGCCTCAAAAAGGGAACAATACAAGATTTTGTTCCACTGATTCGAGTCCCATGGCTTGCTGGGTTCGAGACTGTACTAGGAGGCCTATGTGTAAAATAAGAATCCAAGGAATAGAAATGGAGGGACTTATAGATACTGGAGCTGATTCCTCCATCATTAATTTACGACAATGGCCCAAACACTGGCCTCTGCAAAAAGCTTCAACCAGTTTAAGAGGCTTGGGATATAATAACCTCCCAGAAAAAAGTGCAGTAATTTTAAAATGGGAGGATGATGAAGGACATAAAGGAACGTTTCAGCCTTATGTTTTACCTAACCTACCAGTTACTTTATGGGGAAGAGATATTTTACATTAAATGGGAGTACACCTTGCAACCAAATCTGCAGGTGTTAAATGTGAAAAAATACAGGGTAGTCTTAACCCTGAAAGAAATCATTATCAAAAAGTACAGGGTAAGCGTAACCCTAAAAGAAATCATTATCATATAGGAAAAAGACATTTTTCTTCGGGGCCACTGAGAAAATAATTTTAAAAATACCATGGCTTTCTGATAAGCCAGTGTGGGTCCCTCAGTGGCCCCCTATCTAAAGAGAAATTACAAGCGGCCCACCTACTAGTTCAGGAACAATTAGAAGCAGGACATATAGAACCTTCCACCTCTTCCTGGAATTCCCCCATATTGTGTGATCAAGAAAAAATCAGGAAAATGGCGATTATTACATGATCTTAGACAAATTAATAAAACCATGCAAGTATGATTTTTGCTTCCTTACATTCTGGAGAAAAAGTTAAAGATGTCACATCTCATTGTTTACAAGCTTTTGCTGCATTGGGCATCCCCAAAATGCTTAAAACAGATAATGGCCCCCCGCATATACGTCCTCATCTTTCAAACAGTTTTGCGCAAAATTCAACATATCCCATAAAACAGGCATCCCATACAATCCTCAGGGTCAGGGCATTATTGAAAGAGCAAACCGCACACTGAAAATTATGTTATTAAAACAAAAAGAAGGAAATTGGAAAAGTCCTAAAGACAGATTGGCAGTTGCCCTGTTTACCTTAAATTTTTTAACTTTAGACTCTAATGGTTATTCTGCTGGAGACAGACATTGGAATCCACACCAACAACATAAACCCTTGGTTTACTGGAAGGATGTTCTTTCAGGTACATGGAAGGGTCCAGATCCAGTGTTAATTTGGGGGAGAGGATCTGTTTGTGTTTTTCCAAAACACGAATCCTCTCCAATATGGATACCATCTAGATTAATAAAGCAGGTACCACATCAAAATGATCAAGATGTAGTTGTTGAGGAATCAAGATTAATAAAAAAGGTACAAAATCAAGAAGACCAAGATGAAGATATAGAATGACTCCCTCAAAAGTATCCTTCAAAATGTTTCACAACTCAAGAGTCATTCCTCCCGGCCGGGATGAGGAGATCTCTCTTTAGTGTGCACACAATTGTATTTTTTTTTCTTTTTATACATGTCTTTATGTCTGTACATTTGTCTACATTTCATGTTAATGTGACGTCACAAATATATGTTTGTATGTTTGTTCGTCTGTCCAGTGTGACGTCACAAAGAACAAAGCGCTTATGAAAAAGAAATATATATATATATATTATATATATATATATATATATATGGATCCAAATAACTTTAATTCATTTTAGGTTGAGAGTATTCAATTTAGGTAAATAATTTTATAAATGAAGGTACTTTCAATTTTGATTATAGGTATCCCTGGGACTTCTCTTTAGCAAACAATATGACTAGTGCTATATAACCTAATATTTTGGTGTTTTGACATAAGATTGTTCATTTGTTATTAACTTCATTTGTTTAATAGCTGATTAATTTCAATTATCTCAACAGGTAAAAAATTGCTGTGTATACAGAGACTTGAGGGTTCCAGCTGACAAATTATTTCTCCAAAGTGCCTTTAGCTTTTCTTTAATCTATCTTTAATACAGTAAATACCCTCAGTCTTTCTTTCTTTTGTTCTCAATATGATATTTTGACAACTTATGTTTGTGTGAGCTCAAACAACAATGTGTATGAGCAGAAATCAACTTTAATTTTCTAATCTAATAATTCTGTTTTTTAGTTTGACAACTCGACTCTTCACTCAGTGCTGAAATAACACTGCCTTTCCTTTAATAATTGATGCTTGAGTTTCTAGGTAGCGGGCCCTGAAGATTTGCCGGTGGCATTATCTAGATATAAAAAAGACGGTTGCTGCTATAGCTGCAGGGAACGCGGTCACCACAAGCATCCCTGCTGCTCAAGCATCAAACAACCTCACCAACAGTGTGGCCTCTGCTCTACATGCATGGGACCTCCTACATCAACGTGTTATAACAAATGGACATTTTGATCTTTCATTGTTTGGGACTTTACGGGACAATGACTTGCGGACATTTGTCCAGAGAATTCAGTGTGTTACTTGATGAAACTTAGGGCAAATAATTTGTTTAAACAATTTGATATGCTATACAATTTGGCTCGTCACCAAAGGCTTGTTGCCTTAAAGCCGCAACATCTCCTCACAATTGGACGGCTGTTAGTCATCATACACAGTCGATCCTAAAGGGCTCCATTGGATGGCTGGTTAGCCAATGACGGGTAAGATCCCCAGAGGGGGACAACCTAAGACAGGCACAGTCGCACGGGACAGTCAAGTGCTATAAAGCTTTGGCTTTGGACATGTTTAAGTCTTAGCTCATGTCCAGCAGATGCACACTCATTCAGACCGTCCCGCGGGTGATCAGATCAGGAACTAAGGCAGGCTTATCCTAGGTGTGGACACTGATTAGCTAGTTGAGATGGTTGTAAAAATGGTTGTAAAAAGTTTTTTCTCACCAGAATCAAGAGGATGCTGTAGAGTTTGAGAGCAGCGAGGATGATGCAGAAACTCAGGCATATGAGAACATTTGGGATGTCAGTCCTGGTCCTCACCAGGCTCTCCAGCAAGTGGGCATCTGTGTTGGCTGCCTAAATCTCTCTGTTCGTTGGCTCCATCATTTATACTTGATTTTGGGGCTTCTAACTGCCCCTTCAATCCCTATCAGTTGCTACTCAGTTTCTCTGTCACATCATTTATCCTGAGGCTAGAGCCCCTGGTCTGGTGGTCCCCACTCCGATTTTCTCACCTCTTGCCTTTGGCAGGGACTTATCAGGGCGAGGGTAACATGACAGAGATGTCCCTCTGGGTTTAAGCCAGGGTTGTAAGGAGTGACTTAATTTATCAAGCTACGCCTGATAAGTATAGTGGAGTGCTCTGTACGCGGACTGGTGGGGACCGCAGGTTCAAAGTGAAGTTTTAAAATGGTGTTGCTTAGGCTAAGGCCTAAGGCCATCCTTACACTGACTCAACCTCCCAGAGTAAATGCTGTTTGTTTTGGTGTTGAGGTTAAAACTCAGGGTCTTATTCATGTTATGAAAGCACTCTGTTGCTGAAGCATAGCTCAGTCCCAGATGTTCCCTTCTGTACCAGATGCAAAGCAAATGCTTCCTACCTGGATTAGTTGCCAGCAAAGCCAGGAAGCTCTGCCCGAAAAGGGCTGGGGCCAAGAATCTGTCACTCTAGCAAATATCAGCAAGTGATTAGATAATCTTAACTGTCAGTCAAGTTGCAGAGGCGGGCCTTGAGACCATCAATCAGGAACGCTGGGATGGAACTGTCCAATCAGTGCTCAGACCAAGAGGAAGTGCGGGATTCCGTGGGTTTTTCTTTTTTCCCAACTGGGCTTCTCCACTTCCGGTCCAGTGTTCCCGGCTCCAGGGGCCCAGGTGACTCTGCACAGCCTGTGTCCCCAAGATCTTGGGTAACCGGAGGTTCTTGGAGAGGAGGCCGGGTCACCAGGGAAAACAAAAATGGTGAGTTTGCAACCAGGGCTTGGGGCCCCAGCGTGTGGGTGAGCTGTGGAGCTGGCGGAGTCCCGGCTGGCGGGTGGCCCCGGGCCCTGGCTCCTGGTTTTCCGGGGTTGCATGGGGGGCTCCGGTTCCGGGCGTGCCTCTGCTCCCTACTCCTTGCTTGCATGACTCTCCGAAATGTGTAGGAAGCAGGGTCACAAATGCACTGTCCTTCTCCAGGGTGAGCTCTTTTAAAGGCTGCTGTAGGTCCTTAAATTGCAGTAGCCTCCTGGGTCCTAAAATGCCCCCTTTTTCTCTACTTCACACAATCATCAAACATTTGTTTTTCCTACTATGTTTCAACTGGACACAGTCTATTAATTTTCATTTTTCATCTTTTTTTTTTTTTTTTTTTTTTTTTTGCATTGGGGAATCAAAACTATGGGAGTTTATCCCCGACCTTTCCATCCCGCCCCCACCCCTTTTATTAAGTTTTGAGATCTGGTCCTACTTGTTTTGGAAGCTGGCCTCCAACTTGTGATCCTCCAGCTTCAGCCGCCCAAGTCCCTGAGATTACAGGCTGTGCCACTGTCCCTGGCAAGAATAACAACTTTGAAAGAATTTGTTTTCTATTTGTGAATGTTATACTTGGGGGGGAAGAAAAATCACTTAACATTTTCCTGTGTTTTGTCAAAATAACCACTTTAAAGGAAATAAGACAATTGTTTGTATAGTTCCTAGGCATACTGAATCTGGGGCTACATACCCCCCTTTTTTTTTGACATGTTATTTCTTTATGTAAATTTGTTGCATTAGTGATACATTACGATATAATGATTTTGACACATTATACATTGTTGTACCCAATTCTCAGGCAAAACGTCTCACAAGCCACTCTTTTTTTTTTTTTTTTTTTTTTTTTTTTTTTTGGTACCAGGGATTGAATTCAGGGGCACTTATCCACTGGGTCACATCCCCAGCCCCCCCCCCCTTTTTTTTTGTATTTTATTTTAGAGACAGGGTCTCACTGAGTTGCTAAGTGCCTTGCCATTGCTGAGGCTGGCTTTGAACTCACGATCCTCCTGCCTCAGCCTCCCAAAGTGCTGGGATTACAGGCGTGCACCACCGTGCCCGGCTACAAGCCACTCTTGTAACAGCCTTTATTCTGACCGGGGCCACCAATTCCACCCATATAAGGAAGGGTGGTAGAGATGGCACCTGCTTATAGCAAGGGCAGAGTTTATAAAGAACAGGGTTAATAAACCCTTAGGTGGAAATGGTTTAAGTGTGGGTTGATAAGCCCTCAGGTGGAGACAGTTTAAGGGTGGGGAAGCCTCTCTCCACTCTAAGATTCTATTTCAGGTGTTGTGTAACCAGGTTCTTTGTTCAGGGTTCATGGGGCGGGGCAGGGGGCAGATCTAACCTTATAATGGTGGATAATCTAGAATGGAGTCGCCTCTGCTTATCACACATAAATAGAGTATAACAGCTCCTTTTTCTGATTGTACATGGTATAGAATCACAGCAGTCTTGTAATCATATATGCACATAGGGTAACAATGTCTCATTCATTTTTCTGTCCTTCATCCCCAGCCCTTTTAAATTTGATTTTTAAGTAGGGTCTTGCTATGTTGCCAAGCCTGGCCCAAAAGTTGTGATCCTCCTGCCTCAGCTTCTGAAGCTGTTAGGACTAAAATCTTTGACAACCCCAGCTACAGAAAATAGTCATTTTGATCCAAATATTAATGACTATATTAAAAAACATGTATTCAAATTACCCAGAATGATGTAAGTGTCCCACCCAGGAAGAAATTACATTTTTTAAAAAATATATACCAGGAATTGAACCCAGGGGCACTTAAACACTGAGCCACATTCCAGCCCTTTTTATATTTTATTGTGAGACATGATCTTGCTAAGTTCCTTATGGCCTCACTCAGTTGCTGAGGCTGGCTTTGAATTGAGTAGTCCTTCTGCCTTAGCCTCTCAAGCTGCTGGGATTATAGTTGTGCACCGCTGTGCCTGGCCTACATAAAATTTTATAAAAGAAAGTTGGTATCACTACATTTACCAGTTGCAATGGTAAGATCATAAGATTGGTGAGCTACAGCAAAAAAATTTTTCTTTGGTATATCTGTTGTTTATACTTCTTAGTTTTGGAACATGGTGGAGACTAGACATCTGGTAAGATTAGTAATATATTCTGAGAAGTTGATTAGTTTTCAGAATTGTGGTCTGATTATAGAAATTAAGATAATTGGCTGTTAAAAGGCTTCACAAAGCTCAAGATAATTTTTGCTCTTCAATCAGAACCCTGTCTTTCTACCCTCAGGGTGGTCTAGTTAGCCAAAGTCAAGTGTTCTGAAGCTTCTTTGATGCTGATGCACCTTCATAGAGAACTTCAGTTCACACCTATAGAAATCTTGTTCTTCTACTTTTATCTTCCTTAAGGTGTAGACACCATGTCAGAATTTTTCGGGCAAAGATTTCCTTTGGACACTTCACAAGGGTCTCTCGTCCTCAGGCACTATCCTTTCCTGGAGTTGCCACAAGGTACCCACAGCTGCCCTATGCCTTGCACAGTTAAGAGAATTTCAGGCCCTGGGTCAGCTTCTTTTAGAGGACAGCCTGAGGTGTAAAATGCAGCCTTTCAGGGGAGGAGCTGGAGGCCATGGGGCTGAGGAGATTCCTAGACAGCAACTTCTTTGGGACATTGTTTCCCCAAAGCTCTGCTCTCATTCCTTGGAGAGGGGTGGACAGTCAGCCTGTGGATGCTGGTGCTGAGGGTCCAGGTCAGCAGTGATTCCTGCCCCATTTCTGAAGGAGCAAAAACTCTTTGAGGGCATAAAGACCACCCACCCCAGTGCAGTGCTGTGTACACCTGAAAAGCCTCATAGACTAGAGTCATGGTCCAGGTCTCCTGGGAGGGTGATCCAGGAGGGTTTCTGTGAGCAAGACCCAGAGAGAGAATGTCCTAGCTGTCAGGGACCTTACCTGCCCCATTGAGCCTGACACATCTGTGCTCCGTCAGCACCAGTGGTTTGTGTGAATTACTTTGAAATAATCTGCTCTCTTTCTTGAGGCCCAGTTTTATTTATTCAAATAGGATGAAATATTATTCAAGAGGCCAGAAAGAAGTGGATTTTAGAAAGTCTAGTTACATTTCCATTGTTAAAAATTTCTCATGTACAACCAAGTGCAGTGGTGCACACCTGTGATTCTCACTACTCCAGAGCCAGACAGGAGAATTGCAAATCTGAGGACAGCCTTACCAACTTAGCCAGGTGTTATGAAAGTTGGTGAGACTGTGTCTCAAAATAAAATATAAAAATGGCTGGGGATGTGGCTCCATGGGAAAAAAAAGGCCTCTGGGTTTTATCTCTGGTACCAAACCAAAAACAAAACAAACAAACAAAAAACAACAAACAAAACCCTTTTTACCTTTTGCTACCCCTGAGAATGCATAGAAAATTTGTAGGATTAGAGTTGATTTTCAGTGACTTCAAATTGACATCCAGGTCCTAGATTCTAGAATGCCACTTCATATACAGGGAAAGTCTGTCTTGCATTATTGCAGCAGAATATGAATCCATTTCCACAAAAATAGTGGTGGATACATTTATGAATGTGATTTTATGAAAACATTTCTTTCTTTTACACGTGTTGTAGAATTTGACAGAAAATACTTTTGTTGTTGTTGTTGTTGTTGTTTTCTACACTTGGTAGGTTGACGTAAACTGTATTTTTTTTTTTTTGTTGGTGTTGCTGTCAGGAATGGACCCCAGAGGTGCCTTACAACTGAGCCACATCCCCAGCCCCTTTTATATTTTTTGTTTTGAACATGGTCTTGCTACATTGCCTAGGTCCTGAGATTCCTGACCCACTGGGGTTACAGATGTGCACTATCACACCCATCTTCATTGTAAATTTTAATGGACAATTTTTGGCAATATCCAAAATACCCAACTATGTCCTTTAATCACTGAATAATTTATCAGTGAAATAGTAAACAAAATCTGTTTTCTGGAAAGCATAGATACATTTGTGTAAATAAGGGTGCTAATCCCCTTCACGAGCACTCACACCATGTGAACTTTTTATTTTTCCTCCCAACTGCCTCCTCCTAGGTTCACCCCATCAGAAGCTGGCCTTTAAGTTTAAGAAGTTTGGGAGTAACATAAATGCTCTGTCTACGCACTTTGTTCTTTACAACGTTTTGTCTGGTCTTAGATATAATCTAATATTTCCATTTTAGGTGTGTGTGCGTGTGTGTGTGTTTAAGTGTTTAAGTTCACCAAAAGAACACACACAACCATGCCCTAACTTTAACAGAATTTACTGAAATGCTCAGTGTTTTTTCAGAGAGTGGAGATCATGTTAAAGTTCACAGTTCTTTGTAAGAAAGGGTGTTGTCTTTGCATTGATTTTGTTGTATATTATGCCTCTCGTTGTGTATCTCTTGTATTATAATCATTTTTTATCACTCATTACATATATTTTAGTTTTCTGTTTGTTTGCTTGTTTTTTTTTTTGTTGTTGTTTTGTTTTTTTTTTTTTTTTTTTTTTTGTGGTGGTGCTGGGGATTGAACCCATGGGCTTGTGCATGCAAGACAAGCACTCTACCAACTGAGCTATATCCCCAGCCCTGTCTGCTTGTTTTTGTGTATGTGTGTGGACTGCTGGGGATTGAATGCAGGACCACATAAATGTTTGGCAAGTTTTCTACTACTGAGCTATTTTCCAGCCCAAGAAAATTAGTATGTAGACTGTTATTTATTTTCTTATTTATTGAGTGCTGGGGATAGAAGCCAGGACATGCTCATGTTTATGTTATCCTCCAAAAATGAATTTCAACTTTATGAGCAGATTTTTTGGAAGTGGGCAGGTGTATTCCTGGGAATTAAAACTAGAGGCACTTGGCCACTAAGCACATCCTCAGCCTTTTTATTATTTATTTATTTATTTAGATTTTTATTTATTTATTTATATTTTGTATAGTTGCACATGGACAGAATCCATTTATTTTATTTAATTTATTGTGGTACTTAGAATCATACCCAGTGCCTCACACATGCTAGCAAGTGCACTGCCTTTCAGCTACCATTCCAGTCCTCCCTTTTTATTTTTGATGAAGACCAAGTCTCACTAAATTTTTGAGTGTCTTATTAAGTTGCTGAGACTGGCCTCACAATTGTCATTTTTTTATTTATCTCCAGATGGAAACAGTATTGAAAATCAGTTTCCTTGCTTTTCTCCATAGTTTTGAGATTTGTCATTGTGACTCTTTCTATTTCCTTTATTTTTGCATTATTATGCAAATTATGAAAAGCTATTCAGTATGTAATATTGTTTTTAATGTATATACTTGTGAAACTTCATGGCATTGTTGCTTATTTACTTCTTTATTAAATAAACTTTGTTTTTCAGAGGAATTTCAGGCTTACGTAGTATATTACTCAGTGTTCCCTAGAGGAACAGCATCAACAGGAAGTATGATTACAAAAAGAGAATTTATTAGACTGGCTTACTTGACCAGAGGCTGGATAGTCCACAATAGCTGTCTTCAGGCTGTACATCTTGAGAAGTAGTAGCTGCACAGTCCAAGAGGCTGAAGCTTCAGAAAAAGAGGGATCAATGGTGCACCCTAGTTCATACCTAAGGCTTCTGGAAACTCCCTGGAGAATCACTGTCAGACTCTCTTTGGGAGAGTGCAAAAGGGAGAGTCTGATATCCTCAGGCCATTGCAGCAGCAATCAAGATCCCACCTTATAAGAAAGGAGATTACATGTGCTTCTACTTTTGTGTTCTTCCAACTTTTATTCCATCAAAGCCACAATCCTATTGGATGGTGCTGCCCATGCTTAAGGAAATTCTCTACTTTACATCTTACATGCCAATTATTTTTAGACACAGCCTCGTGGACACATTTTGAAGCCTCTTAATCATCTGTATCTTTTAATCCAGTCAAGTTGATGATTCAAATGAAGCATTTAAACATTGTAGCTGTAATCCCAGCACTTTGGGACAGGCCCTTTCAAAGCCAGCCTCAGCAATGGCAGCTTTAGTGAGACCCTGTCTCTAATAAAATACAAAAAAAAGGGCTGGGGGTGTGGCCCAGTGGTTGAGTGCCCCTGAGTTCATCCCTTACAAAAAAAAAAAAAAAAAAAAAAAAAAAAAAAAAACATTTTGTCTCCACTTTTTCCAACATTTTGCATTGTTGTAGTATGTTTGTTAGTTACTGAACCAGTGTTGGACATTTGATGAAGACAGTGGATGAAGCAAAACATTATCATCACCTGAAGTCCATACTTTACCTTAGGGTGCCTCATCTTTGTGGTGTGATTGTGTGTGTCATGTATTCTACATGATAATGTCATACAGAGGAGTTTCACTGTCCTGAGAATCCTTTGTTTTACCTGTTAATCACCTCTACCCATCCATTCCGCCTTCTCTGCTCCCTAAGGACCGGACACCCATCATTTCCGCTGCTGCATCTATTATTTTGTCTTTTCCAGAATGTTGTTGACTTGGAATCTTCCTGCACGTGGTCATTTCAGACTGACTTCCTTCACTTACCAGTCTGACTTTAAGGTTGCTGTATCCTTCCAGGCTGGAGAGCTTATTTTCTGTGTGATGTTCTTTGGTGTGGTTAAACCACAGTTTGTCCATTCAGTATTGAAAGGTGCATCTTCCTTGCTTCTAGCTTTGGTCAGTTCTGGAAATGGCTGCTGTAGTAACTGCTGTGAGGGTTTTTTGTTGTTGTTGTTGTTTTTTTCTTCATGTGATAATTTTGTATTTCTGATATCAAAAACATAGGTTAACATATGCTCCATAGTTTATTTCTTGTCCTCCTAAATATTTTTAATTATTTATTTATTCTAATTTGTTATACATGATGCAGAATGCAATTCATTTAATATTACATATATAGAGCACAATTTTTGAAGTCACAGGTTCTACGCAAAATGTTTGCACATCGTTTATGTCTTCATACCTGTACTCAAGGTAATGATGTCAAACTCATTCCACCCTCATTTCTACCAATTTGCCCTCTCCCTTTCCCTTCTCACCCCTTTGATCTATTTAAAGTTCCTTAATTTCTCCCATGGTCTCCTTCACTTAGCATAATTTTCTCCAACTCCATCCATTTACCTGCAAATAGCAGGATTTTATTCTCTTTTAGCATTGAATAATGTTCCATTGTGTATATATACCAAAGTTTCCCTTTCCATTCATGTACTGAAAGGCATCTGTATTGGTTTCACAATTTAGCTATTGTGAATTGTGCTGTTATAAACATTGATGTGACTCTGTCCCTGTAGCATACTGTTTTTAAGCCCTTTGTGTACAGACCAAGAGGCACATAGCTGGGCTAAATGGTGGTTCCATTCCAAGTTTTCCAAGGAATCTCAATACTGCTTTCCATATTGGCTGCACCAATTGGGACAGTGACTTTTACTGAAGGTTTAGGGCCATGCAGTGTGTGAGCATGGAGGGAGGGTTTACAGTGCAGCTTAACCCACAGGACAGAGTTCAGATGCATCTCTGCCAATCACTCTTTTCCAGGGTCTTGTGATGTTCATGACACCAGAATTTCTCACTGTTCATTCCTTAGGGGCCACAAACCTTCCTCCATCCTCCTAGGACCTCTATTCTTCCTCTTTGTCAGTGACTGCTCCAATCTCCTCAGTCCCATCAGCAATGTATAATTGTGCCTTTTCCCCACATCTTTGCCAATATTTACTGTTCTTTGTATTTTTGATAGCCTCCATTCTGACTGGAGTAAGGTGAAATCTTATATGTAGTTTTGATTTGCATGTCTCTAATTGCTAGAGATATTGAACATTTTTTTTCAAATATATTTGTTGATTGATTCTATGTCCTCTTCTGAGAAGTGTCTGTTCAGATCCTTGGCCTATTTATTTTTATTTATTTATTTTTTGATTTATTTGAAGTTGTTGTATATATCATGGTAGCATGCATTCCAATTCATAATACACATGTACAGCACCTTTTTACATATCACTGTTTGTATACAAAGTATATTCATACTATTCATATCTTCAAACATGCATTCAGGGTAATGATACCCTACAAATTGGAAACCAAACTTTACTAAACACATGTCAGATAGAGCACTGATCTCTAGAATATATAAAGAACTTAAAAATATTAATACCAAAACACAAATAACCCATCAATGAATTGGCCAAGGAACTGTACCGACACTTCTTAGAAGAAGATATACGATCAGTCAACAAATACATGAAAAAATGTTCAACATCTCTGGCAATTAGAGAAATTCAAATCAAAACTACTCTAAGATTTCATTTCACTCCAGTCAGACTGGCAGCTATTAAGAACAGAAACAACAAAAAATGTTGGAGAGGATGTGGGAAAAAAGGCACACTCATACATTGCTGGTTGGACTGCAAAATGGTGCAGCCAATATGGAAAGCAGTATGGAGATTCCTTGGAAAACAGGAATGAAACCACCTTATGACCTAGCCATCTCACTCATGGGTCTATTCCCAAAGTACTTAAACACAGAACACTACAGGGACACAGTCATATCAATGTTCATAGCAGCACAGTTCACAATAGCTAGGTTGTGGAACCAACCTAGATGTCCCTCAGTAGATGAGTGGGTAAAAGAAAATGTGGTATATATACACAATGGAATATTAATCAGCAATAAAAGAGAATAAAATAATGGCATATGCATGTAAATGGATGAAGTTGGAGAACAGAATGCTAAATTATCCAATCTCAAAAATTCAAATGCTGAATGTTTTCTCTGATATGAGGAGGCTGATTCACAGTGGAGTTGGGTCGGGGAGCATAAAAGGATTAGAGGAACACTAGAAAGGTCAATGGGGAGAGTGGGGAGAGGATGGGACGGGGGAAGGAAGGGGGAAAAGAAGATGGTAGAATGCCTTGGTCCATTTATTGATTGGGTTGTTTTAGGTTTTTGAATGCTTTATATATCCTAGAGATTAATGCTCTATCTGATATGCTTGTGGTAAAGATTTGCTCCCAATCCGTAGGTTCTTTGTTTCCCTCACTGATTGTTTCTTTGATTGAAAAGAAACTTTTTAGTTCCAATCCATCTCGTTTACTGATTCTTGGTTTTAATTCTTGCACTATAGGGTTCTTATTAATAAAGTTTGGGCCTAATCCAACATGATGGAGATTCAGACCTAATTTTTTTTTCTGTAAATCACAAGGTCTCTGGTTTAATTCCTGGTTTCTTGATCCACTTTGAGTTGAGTTCTGTGCATTGTGAGAGGTAGAGATAAATTTCATTTTGTTACATGTGAATTTCCAATTTTTTTTAGCACCATTTGTTGAAGAGTCTATCTTGTCTCCAATGTGCATTTTTGGTGCTTTTGTCTAATATAAGAAAACTGTAGATATGTGGGTTAGTCTCTGTGTCCTCTATTCTGTACCATTGGTCTACAGGTCTATTTTGGTGCCAATATCATGTTTTTATTTTTTATTTTTTGTTGTTGGTTTTTTTGTTTGTTTTTTTTCAAATATTGCTTTGTAGTATAGTTTAAGATTTGGGGTAGTAATGCCACCAGCTCTATTCTTCTTGCTAATTATTGCTTTGGTTATTCTGGGTCTCTTATTTTTCCAGATAAATTTAATGATTTCTTTTTCTATTCCAATGATGGATATTATTGGGATTTTTATTGGAATTGCATTGAATCTGTATAGTGGTTTTGGTAGTAAGGTCATTTTGACGATATTAATTTTACCTATCCAAAACAAGGTAGATCTTAACATCTTCTAAGATCTTTTTTAATTTCTTTCTTTAGCATGTTGTAGTTTTCATTGTAGTAGTCTTTCACCTCTCTTGTTAAGCTGATTCTTAAGGTTTTTTATTTTTTTATTTTTTTTTTTTTAATATTTTTTTTATTTGCTTTTTGTACACAGTTTGTTTATTTGTACGTTTGAGGATCGAACCCGGGCCGCGCACGTTCTAGGCGAGCGTATATACCGCTGGCCACAATCCCAGCCCAGGTTTTTTATTTTTTTACTTTTATTTTTTTGAAGCTATTGTATATAGGGTGGATTTCTGAGGACTTTTTATTGCTATACAGAAATGTTGATTCTTGGGTGTTGATTTTATATCCAGCCACTTTACTGAATTCCTTTATTAGTTCTTGAAGATTTCTGGTGGAATTTTTTGTGTCTTCTAGGTATAGAATCATATCATCTGCAAATTTGCTAATTGTAGGAGCCCTAATTAAGGAGATAGCTAAGATTGCGGTTAGCTGAGAGCCAAAAAAGATGTTCAAGTTTCACCTGATATTCATACATTTATCTAAGATTCTTTGTATGCCCGTGAACACTGTGTGACGCACATGTAAGCTCGAGCTGTAAGCACTTGTCCTTGTTAAAGCAAAATGTATTTAACTGGGTGAGGGTTAGTGGCTGTGGTTGGAGTTAGAGGTGTGTGGTTGAAGTTAGAGTGGTTGGAGTTGGAGAGGTTGCTGGAGCTGGCGAGAGAAATTAGAAGAGAGAAGAATAAAAAAACTTTTTCGTTTCCATCCTGCCTCCGAATTTTCTCCCGCAGCGTCGTTTCTCCAAGCGGCACTCGCTCCAGGCAGCAACAGCTAATTTGATTTGTTCTTTTTATATCCATATCCCTTTAATTCCTTTCATCTGTCTAATTGCTCTGGCTAGTTTCAAGAACTATGTTAAATAGAAGTAGTGAAAAAGGGCATCCCTGTCTTGTTCCAGTTTCTAGAGGGAATGCTTTCAATTTTTTTCCATTTAGAATGATGTTGGTCTGGGTCTTAGCATAGATAGCCTTTACAATGTTGAGATATGTTCCTGTTATCCCTAGTTTTTCTAGCATTTTGAACATAAAGGAGTGCTGTTTTTTATCACCTTCTGTTTCCTTGCTTTCTTTGTGTCTATTAAGATGACATATGGCCGGGCGTGGTGGCACACGCCTGTAATCCCAGCACTTTGGGAGGCTGAGGCAGGAGGATGGTGAGTTCAAAGCCAGCCTCAGCGATGGCGAGGCACTTAGCAACTCAGTGAAACCCTATCTCTAAATAAAGTACAAAAAAAGGGCTGGGGATGTGGCCCAGTGGTCAAGTGCCCCTGAGTCCAATCCCTGGTAACACACACACACACACACACACACACACACACACAAATGACATATGATTTTTATCTTTGAGTCTATTGATGTGATGAATTACATTTATTGATTTCTGTATGTTGAACCAACCTTGTAGTCCTGGGATTTACCCTACTTGATCATGGTACACTATCTTTTTTGTATGTTTTTGTATTCAATTTGCCAGAATTTTTTTTTTTTTTGGTACCAGGGATTGAACTCAGGGGCACTCGACCACTGGGCCACATCCCCAGCCCTTTTTTGTATTTTTATTGAAGACAGGGTCTCACTGAGGCTGGCTTTGAACTCACTATCCTCCTGCCTCGGCCTCCCAAGTGCTTGGATTACAGGCATACACCACCGCGCCCAGCTACTCAATTTGCCAGAATTTTATTGAAAATTTTTACATCTATATTCATTAGAGATATTGTTCTGAAGTTTTTTTATTTGATGTGTCTTTGTCTGGTTTTGGAATCAGGGTCATAGAATGTGTTTGGAAGTGTTTCCTCTTTTTCTATTTTATGAAATAGTTTGAGAAATATTGGTGTTAGTTTTTCTTTAAAGGTCTTGTAAAACTCAGATCTGTATTCATGCATCCTGGGCTTTTCTTTGTTGTTAGGTTTCTGAAGGGATCTTTGTTTTCTTGCATGAAATTGATCTCTTTAAATTGTGTATATCATCCTGATTAGTTTGGGCATATTATATGCCTCTAAAAATTTGTCAATGACTTTGATATATTTTATTATATTGGAGTTTAAATTTTTAAAATAATTTCAATTATTTTCTGTATTTTTGTAGCATCTGTCATAATATTTCCTTTTTCATCATGGATGTTAATAATTTGAGTTTTCTCTCTTCTTTTCTCCCTCTTTTTTCTTTGTTAGCATGGCTGATGGTTTATCGATTTTGTTTATTTTTTTTTATTTATTTATTTTTTTGGTACCGGGGATTGAACTCAGGGGCACTCAACCACTGGGCCACATCCCCAGCCCTTTTTTGTATTTTATTAGAGACAGGGTCTCACTGAGTTGCTAAGTGCCTCGCCATTGCTGAGGCTGGCTTTGAACTCGCGATCCTCCTGCCTCAGCCTCCCAAGTACTGGGATTACAGGCGTGCGCCACCGCGCCCGGCGATTTTGTTTATTTTTTCAAAGAACCAACTTTTTTTTTTTTTTTTTTGTACCAGGGATTGAACTCAGAGGCACTCGACCACTGGGCCACATCCCCAGCCCTTTTTTTGGATTTTATTAGAGACAGGGTCTCACTGAGTTGCTAAGTGCCTCGCCATTGCTGAGGCTGGCTTTGAACTCGCGATCCTCCTGCCTCAGCCTCCCAAAGTGCTGGGATTACAGGCGTGCGCCACCGCGCCCGGCTCCAACTTTTTGTTCTGTCATTTTTTTTTTTTTTTGATACTGGGGATAGAACTCAGGAACACTCGACCACTGGGCCACATGCCACATCCACAGCCCTTTTCTTTTTTTTTGGTACCAGGGATTGAACTCAGGGGTACTTGACCACTGGGCCACATTCCCAGCCCCTGCCCCCTTTTATTGAATTTTATTAGAGACAGGGTCTCACTGAGTTGCTAAGTGCCTCGCCATTGTTTTGGCTGGCTTTGAACTCGTGATCCTCCTGCCTCAGCCTCCCAAGTGCTTGGATTACAGGCGTGTGCCACCGTGCTCAGCTTTTTTCAATTTTTTTTTTTTTTTTTTGTTTCCATTTCATTGATTTCAGCTCTGATTTTTATTGTTTCCTGTCTTCTACTGCTTTGGGGGGTTGATTTGCTGTTGTTCTTCTTCTATGGCTTTGAGATGTTATTTTCATTCATTTATTTGTTGACTTTTTCTTCTTTGAAGAAATGAACTCTAAGCAATGAATTTTCCTCTTAGAACGGCCTTTATAGTGTCCCATAGATTTTTATACATTGTATCAGTGTTCTCATTTAATAATAAGTTTGGATTAGACAAAAACAAATTATGGGAAGGGAGGGGTGTGGTATAGGAAAGAGAATAGACTGGGACACAACATTCCTATGTTCAAATAGGACTACATGAGCAGGGTAATTTGCCATCATGTACAACCCAAACACTGGGATCCTAATTAGAGTACGTTATATACTGTGTATGTATATTATGTCCAAAAATACTCTACTGTCATGTATATTAAAAAAATTTTTTTTAAAGTGTAAAAATGATACACTCATAGCCGGGCGTGGTGGCGCACGCCTGTAATCCCAGCACTTTGGGAGGCTGAGGCAGGAGGATTGCGAGTTCAAAGCCAGCCTCAGCAATGGCGAGGCACTTAGCAACTCAGTGAGACCCTGTCTCTAATAAAATACAAAAAAGGGCTGGGGATGTGACCCAGTGGTCGAGTGCCCCTGAGTTCAATCCCCAGTACCACAAAAAAAAAAAAAAAAAAGATACACTCATAGACCAGACACAAATGCAAAAATTAAAATTACTCTAATTCTCAGTGCAAAAACAAGAGGTATGTTTGGTGATCTTGACAGAGGAAAGATGTCTTAGAATTTATACTGAAGGCACAATCAGAAAAATTTAAAAATATGTATATTTATTTATGTGTTTATTTATTTTTTGTTATGGAAGATTGAAACTATGGTTACTTAACTACTGATCCACATGTCCAGCACCTAATTATATGTTGTTTATACACAGGGTCTCACTGAGTTGCTTAAGGCCTCAGTTTGTTGGCGAAACTGGCTTTGAACTCACACTCCTCCTGTGGCAGTCTCCTGAGGAATTGGGATGACAGGCAAGAACCACTACACCAGCAAGAACAGAAAATTTGATGAAGAGTACTTTATCAAATTTACAAAAATTTTCTCTTCAACCGCCATTAAAGAAGGTGAAAACAGTCTCTAGATTTAACCATTTAAAATGTATGCATACATCAAAATATCATTATTATAGCAATTAATGTTTCATGTTATAATTATGCAAATAATTTTTATGTGATAGATTTTTTAAAAAGAAGTTGCTGCACAGGAGAAAATATTTTATATTACATGTTTGATGAGTTTCTAGTCTCTAGAATATAAACTGTTGTGTGTTGATAATTAAATGACAGTTGACCAACTAAAAAGTGAATTCAGAGTCATAAAAACCTGAACATAGCCACTGTTTTTATGCTGTTTCCTGAGGATGAATTTCAAAATGCCAATTGTTAACCTTCATTTGCGATCATGGGGATGATCCCACAGTAAGGCCACTCATGTCCTGAATGAGGACGCGGTTCCTTCATTGTTATTTTAGCTCACCTGTTTTCCAAATGTTATTGATATGCTCTGTGCCAATACCCAACATCTCGGACACCTGGGGTTTCTTAGGGCCTGTATCCACTTGCTGCTCAGGTGACACAGTCTGTGGCTAACATGGACTCTGTGATCCTGCAGGCGCCAATAACGGGCACTCTTCCTCAGCAACTTGCCTATTCCTTTTCAAGGCCTATGTTCTCTGCTTCAGGGGCCCAGGTGACTTTGTGCAGCCTGTGTCCTCCACCATCTCTGGTGCCCAGTAGTTCCTAGAGAGGACTTTGTTTCACCACGGAAGACAAAAATGGTGAGTTTGCGGCCAAAGGTACAAAGTCAGCATCTCCTTGGGGCTTCAGTGTGCTGGTGAGCTGTAGAGCATGGCGGACTCCCTCATAGTGGGTTGCCCTTGGTGTCTTTACCCTCGTTCCCCGGGGTTTGATGGGTGGCTCAGGTCCTTGGTGTCCCCTCACCTCCCTGCTGGTTGTCTGAATAAACTCTCCCAAATGTGTAGAGCGTAGTGTCACAAATCCACTTTCCAGCTCCTGGTTGAGCTCCTCCGAAGGCTGCTGTAGTTCCTTCAAATTGCAGTTACCTCCTGCTTTCTAAAATGCCACCTTCTTCTCCACTCCACAGCATCCTCAAACATTCGTTCTTCCTACTATGTTTCAAATGAACACAGTCTATTTTTATTTTTCTTCTAGTGAAGTATTGCAAAGATTTTTTTTTTTTTTTAATACTGAGGATCGAAACTAGGGGAGCTTTATCAGAGACATCCCCAGTGCCCTGCACACCCACTCTTTTATTACATTTTGAGATCTGGTCCTACTTATTTTGGAAGCTGGACTTCATCATGTTTATATGTGTACACACACACACACACACACACACACACCAGGAATTAAACCCAGGGGCACTTAAAAACGAAGCCACATTTCCAGCACTTTTTATATTTTATTTCAGAACACGATGACACTAAGTTTCTTATGGCCTTAACAACTATATTGGTTTTTGGTATCAGGAATGGAACCCATAGGTGCTTACCCACTGAGCACTAAGTTGTTAAGGCTGGCTATGAATTTAGCAATTCTCCTGCCTTAGCCTCTCAAGCTGTTGGGATTACAGTTGTGTGCCACTGTCTTGGCCTACAGAAACTTTTATAAATAATGTTGTGTATTATTCCATTAACCACTGGCATTGGTAGAATCATCAGGTTAATCGGCTACAGCAAAATAAATAAGTAAATAATAATAATAATAATAAATTTAAAAAAAAAACATGGAAATTTTCTCTGTAGGTCTGTCGTTTTTCCATTCTTAGCTTTGGAAGTTGGTGGAGACTAGATGTCTGGGAAGGTTATGATATATTGTGAGAAATTTATTAGTTTTCAGAATTCTGGGGTGATACAGAAATTCAGATAATAGGTTTTTAAAGGGTTTGAGATAGCCCAAGAAAATTTTTGCTGTCCGTAGAGAACCCTGTCTTTCCACATTCATGATGGTCTACATAGCCAAACTCAAGTACTCTGAAGGTTCTTTGTTGATGCAACTTCATAGAGAACTTCAATTCACACCTGTAAAAATTTTGTGCTTCTCCTTTGATCTTCTTTATTTGTAGTCACCATATCAGAATTTCTTGGGCAGAGGTTCCTTTTGGACACCTCACAGTGTCCCATGTCCTCAGCCACTCTCCTCTCTTGGTGCTGCCACAAGGTTCCCACAGCTTCCCTGTGCCGTGCAGGGTGAAGAAAATTTCAGGCCCTGGTTCTGCTCCTTCTAGAGGACAGCCTGAGGTGTTGGATGCAGCACTTCAGTGAAGCAGCAAGAGACCATGAGGCTGAGGAATCTCCTGGCACAGGCCTCATCTAGACAGCTACTTCCTTGGGACATTGTTTCCCCCAAGCTCTGTTCCCATTCCTTGCAGACAGGTGGACAGTCAGACTATGGATGCTGGTGCTGAGGGGCCGGGTCAGCAGTAATTCCTGCCCCTTGCATCCTCTCACATTTGTAAAGGAGCAATAAATCTCCCAGAGTATAAAGACCACCCAACCCAGTGCAGTGCTGTGCAAACCTGAAAAGCCTCATAGACTGGAGTCATGGCTCAAGTGTCATGGGAGAGTGATCCTGGAGTCTTTCAGTGAGCAAGACCAGAGGGCAAATGTCCCAGCTGTCAGGGACCTTACCTGCCCCTTGAGCCTGACACATCTGTGCTCCCTTAGCACCAGTAGTTTCTGTATATCACTTTGAAATAATCTGCTCGATTTTTTGAGGCCCTGTTTTTTTTTATTATTATTATTCAGAGCTAAATAGGATGAAATATTATTAAAGAAGAAAGTTGATTTCAAAAATTCTAGTTACATTTCCATTGTTAAATATCCTAATTTACAACCAGGTGCAGTGGTGCACACCTGTGATCCTCACTTCTTCAGAGGCTGATACAGGAGGATTGCACATCTGAGTACAGCCTTAGCAACTTAGCCACGCCTTATGCAACTTGGAGAGACTGTTTCTCAAAATAAAATAGAAAAATGGCTGGGGATGTGGCTCAGTGGTAAAGTGCCACCGAATTTAATCCCTTGTACCAAACTAAAAGCAATCAGTTAATATACATTTTTTAAAGATATTTATTTATTTGCTTTTTGTCGTACACAATGCATTTTTACGTGGTGCTGAGGATCAAACCCTGGCTGCACACGTGCTAGGCGAGCACTCTGCTGCTGAGCCACAATCCCAGCCCAGTTAATATACATTTTGCTACCACTGAGTATGTATACAAAATTTGTAAGATTTTATCTTGCCTTTTCAATGATTTCAAATTGAAATATTGTCATTTAAGATACTGAGAAAATCTGTCTTGCATTCCTGCTGCAGAATGTGAATCCACTTCTACAAAAATATTGGTGGATAAATTTGTGAATGCGATTTCATGAAAACATAGGTTTCTGTCCTTTAAAGGTAGAGAATTTGACAATTTATTGTTTTAATTTTCTGGACTTGGCAGGTTCATGTTAACTGTATGGGTTTTTGGTATCAGGAATGGAATCCAGAGGTGCTTAACCACTGAACAACAACTTCCCCTCATTGCTTTGAGTCAGGGTCTTGCTACATGCCTAGGGTGTCACACCTTTGAACCGCTACGGTTACAGGCATGCACCTTTGCACCCATTTTCATTGTAAATTTTAAGGACACTTGACAATACCTGAAATTCCCACTAGGATCATTTAATCACTGAATAATTTACCAGTGAAATAGTAAATGATACCTATTTACTGGAAAGGATAGATACTTGTGTCTAAATTAGGGTGCTGATCCTCTTCAAGAGCACTATATGTCACCTAAATCCTGTTTCTTTCCAACTGCCTTCTCCTAGGGCCACCCCTTTGGGAGCTGGCCTTTAGCTTATAAAATTTGAGAGTCACATAAATGCTCTGTCTACTCACTTTGTTCCATACAATATTTTGACTGGTCTTAGATATAGTCTACTTTTTCCATTTTTAGATGAAGTTTTTCTTAGGTTCACACACACACACACACACACACGCATTAATTAATTAATTAATTAATAAACAAACACAGGAAATGGTGCCCTGAATTTCACAGAATATACTGAAATGCTCCGTGTTTTTTCAGAATGTTTAGACCATGGGTAGGCTCAGTCTCCTTTGTAAAAAAGAGTGTTGTCTTTCAGTTGACTTTGTTGTATTTTATGCCTCTCGTTGTGTACCTACTGTAATGTAATCATTTTTTATTACTCATTACATGTATTCTAATTTGTGTGTGTGTGTGTGTGTGTGTGTGTGTGTGTGTATACTGCTAGGGATTGAACTGAATGCTACATGCATGCCTGGCAAGTTCTCTACTACGGAGCTACCCTTCAGAACAAGAATATTAGTATTATAGACTGTTCTTTATTCTTATTTATTGAGTGCTGGGGATTGAAGCCAGGAACTTGTTCACGCTTATGTTATCCTCCAGAAATGAGTTTGAACTTTGTGAGCAGCTTTTGGGTGGTGGTCAGGTGTTTTAATGGGATTAAACTTAGAGGCACTTGACCACTGAGCACATCTTTATCCCTTCTTATTTATTAGTCATTTATTTATATATTTTTGTATGCTTGTAGATGGGCACAATACCTTTATTTTGTTTATTTTTATGAGGTGCTAAGGACCATATCCAGTGCTTCAAACATGCTAAAAAGTATTCTGCCACTCATCTACAGTCACAGACCCCATTTTTATTTATGACGAAGGCCAAGTCTCACAAACTTTCTGATTGTCTTGCTAAGTTCCTGAAGCTGGCCTCAAATTTGCTATTTCTCTGTCTCAACCTTTCTACTTGCATAAAGTACAGGTGTGCATAACCAAAACAGCAGTTGGAATGACTTTTAAAGACTTATCATCCCATTTTTCTTTATATGGAAACAGCATTGAAAATCTCTTTCCCTGCTTTCCCCATAGTTTTGAAATTTATAACTAAAATGCTTCCTCTTCTGTTAATTTTTGCGTTTGTATAAAAAAGGTATTCTATATGTAATATTGTTTCTTATGTGTATATTTGTGAAACTTCATGGCATGGTAGCTTATTCACTTCTTTATTCAATAATTTTTTTAGAGCAATTTTAGGCTGACATAGTTTATTAGTCATTGTTCTCTAGAAGGACAGCATCAACATAAAATATGATTATAAAAAGAGGATTTATTAGATTGTCTTACATGACCAGAAGCTGAATAGTTCACAGTGGCTGTCTTCAGGCTGGATAGTGTGAGGAGGAGTAGCTTCACAGTCCAAGAGGCTGAAGCCTCAGAAAAAGAGGGATCAATGTTGCTACCCTAGTCCAGAACAAAGGCTCTAAAAACTTTTGGGGAATCACTGGCACATTCCACTTTGGAGAGTGAAAAAGAGAGTCTGATATCCTCAGGCCATTGCAGAAGCAATCAAGAACCCATTTGAGAAAAAAGGAACATGCATCTGCTGCTTCTTCCTTCCTTTTTTTTTTTTTTTTTTTTTTTTTTTTGTGGTACCGGGGATTGAACTCAGGGGCACTCGACCACTGGGCCACATCCCCAGCCCTTTTTTTTGTATTTTATTTAGAGACAGGGTCTCACTGAGTTACTAAGTGCCTCGCCATTGCTGAGGCTGGCTTTGAACTCGCGATCCTCCTGTCTCAGCCTCCCAAAGTGCTGGGATTACAGGCGTGCACCACCGCGCCCGGCTTGCTGCTTCCTTCTTGTTCCGACTTTTATTCCATCCTAGCCACAGTCTTATTGGATAGTGCTGCTCATGCATAAGAAGTTTCTCCACTTTAGTTTGCTGTCCCACATGCCAATAATTTCTAGATACACCCACATGGACACACCCAGAAACCTCTTGGTCATAGGTATCTCTTAATACAATAAGTTCACAATTAAAATAAACCATTACACATAGTATCAAACATCCCTTCTCTCCAGCTTATAGTCTCCACTTTATTTCAACATTTTTGTACTGGTGTAGTATGTTTGTTACTTACCGAAGCAGTGTCCTATATTTGATGAAGACAGTGGAGAAAAGAAACACACTGTCATCAGCCAAAGTCCATAATTTACATTAAGATTCCTCCTCTGAGTGCTGTGATTGTGTGGTCATGTATTCTACATGATAATATCATACAGAAGAGTTTCACTGTCTTGAGAATCCTCTGTTCCACCTGTTCATCACTCCTCCCCATCCCTTTCTCCCTTTCTGCTTCCTAAATCCCTGGCATCCATCAGTTCTGCTACAGCATTTGTACTTTTGTCTTTTGCCAAATGTTGTTGACTTGGAATCTTACTGCACTTGCCCATTTCAGACTGGCTTCTTTAAATTATCGGTCTGACTTTAAGGTTGCTGTATCTTTTCAGGCTGAAGAGCTCATTTTCTGTGTGAGGTTCTTTGGTGTGGTTAAACCACTCTTTGTCCACTCAGTATTAAAAGGTGCATCCTTTTTCTTCTAGCTTTTGGGCAGTTCTGTAGTCACTGCTGTGAAGTTTTTTTGCTCTTAATTTTTATCTCATTTGTGTACACCTGGGAGTGTGATGACTTAATTGTAGAGTGCACAATATTTATTTTGTAAGTCCTGTAGAGAGGTTATTCTCAATTCAATTCACATGAGCAAGAAAGGAGTTTTTGCTGATTCATGTTTTCACTGTCTTTCAGTGCTGTCAGTGTTTGGCATTTGGCCACTTCAGTGGGTATATGGTGGTACCTCATTGTTTAATTTAAATTTTTAAAATTATGTGCTGGTGAACATCTTCTCACACATATATTAACTGTCTCTATTTTTTCCAGATTTTTTCCCCACTTCCAGGGTGGTTGCTTGCTTTCTTGCTGAGTGTTCTTTATGTATTTTGAATAACAATCCAGTGTCATCATGTGTTGTGAAAACATTTTATCCAGTTCCCCACAAGTCTTCTAATTCTCCAAAGTGTATCTTTTGAAAAACAGAAACTTCATTTCCATAAAGTTCTATTTACAAGTTTTTCACTCACAGATCATGCTTTTGATGTTGCATATGAAACCATTATTCCAATCCCAAATTTGTCTGTAAGTACTTCTGTGTTATTTCAGTGACATTCTGAATTTTGCTTTTTGTATTATGATTTATAGGTAATATTTTGGTTCTGAAAAGAGAAACCAGGGTCTCCTATTTCCCAGGAAGGTGCTGTGCTAGAGCTGTAGCCCCAGCTGTGTGTCCTACTTTAAGACTGGGACTTCACTGGGAGCTGATTATGTGACATTTATGAAGTCAGTATGTTTGATTTTCTTGCATGTTAATGTCTAGTTGTCTTGGGAGCATTTTCCAAGACAATATGTTTTCATTGATTTTCCTTTGCTCCTTTTCAAAGATCAGTGGAATGAATTATGCTGTGGCAAATAAAACACTGCTTTGATGATTGTAAAATTTTAGTAGTTCTTAACCTCAGGTAGTGTCCATTCTGTGAATTTAGTGTTCATTAGTGTGTTGGTTGATCTGGATCTTTTATTACTGAAAACATAACTTAAAATATTATTTATTGGTATTATATTGAATCCATAACTAAAATTGGTAAGAATTGATGATAACATTGTGTCTTCCCGTGTGTGAACATAAAATATTTCCATGTATTTCTTCTTCTTCTTTTTTTTTTTTTTTTTTTTTGTGGTACCGGGGATTGAACTCAGGGGCACTTGACCACTGGGTCACATCCCCAGCCCTTTTTTGTATTTTATTTAGAGACAGAATCTCACTGAGTTGCTAAGTGCCTCTCCATTGCTGAGGCTGGCTTTGAACTCGCGATCCTCCTGCCTCAGCCTCCCAAAGTGCTGGGATTACAGGCGTGCGCCACCGCGCCCGGCGTATTTCTTCTTGTCTTTGATACTTTCATTAGAAGTTGCAGTTTTTGTCATAGTTTTTTCTCAGATTTTATATATGAGTATTTCTATCTTTATTGGTTCTATGTAAGTGCTGTGTTGTTTTTTTGTTTGTTTGTTCTTGGTGCTGGGTGTTTAAATCAGGGGTGCTCTAGCATTGAGGTACATTCCCAATACTTTTAATTTTATATTTGGAAGCCAGGTGCAGTGGTGCACGCCTATAATCCCAGAACTTGGGAGCCTGAAGCAGGAGGATCGCAAGTTCAAAGCCAGCCTCAGCAATGGCAAGGCACTTAGCAACTCAGTGAGACCCTGTCTCTAGTAAAATACAGAAAGGGGCTGAGGATGTAGCCTAGTAGTCAAGTGTCCTGAATTCAATCCCCAGTATCCCCCCCCCAAAAAAAAATATTGTATTTGGAGAAAGAGTCTTGCTAAATTGCCCATTCTTGTCTCAAAGCTGTGATCAACCTGCCTCAGCCCCCTGAGTGGCAAAAATCACAGGCATGGTGTTCATGCCCAGCTTTCTACTGTCAACAGTATAATAATTATTGTATTTATTAACATGACAACACTGATGTCATGTTGTTCCTTTTCATGTTTCTTTAGTTGATTCCACACAGAGGATCGTGCTGTGTCTCTATAAAGATATTTGTTTTTTTCTGAGCTTAAGTGTGTTTTTTCATTATTCTTAACTTTTTTTATTTAACTATTGATATGATCATGATACTTATTGTTTAGCTGTTCATTGTGTTGGATAATGTTAATTGGCTTTTCAATTTTGAGTGAGTCTTGCATAGCTGTAATAATACCCTCTTGACTGTGGTATATAATTATTTTTATTTATTTTTGGTTTCACTTAAGTAATGTTTGGTGAGAAGTTTTGCATTTTTGATATTTTCATATTCTCTAGTTTTCTTTTTAATACACTTTTATCTATTCAATTTTGATAATATGGTAATTTATGCCTCAGTAAGAATTAAAAAGTTTACACTCAGCTTCTGTGTTCTGGGGGAAAAAACAAGTAGAAAATTGGTGGCAGTTTTTACATGTCTCATGGTAGCCTGTTTAAGAGGTAAGAGCCTTGCCATTACTTTTTTGGGTAGTAATGAGTTATTGAGTCTGGTTTTTTAGTAGCCATGGGATCATCTGTTTTGTGTATTTCTCCTTGTAAGTTGTAGGAGATTGTCTCTCTCAAAGAAATATGTCCAGTACCTCAAAGTTATCTAGTTCTTGTCAAGCACATGTTCATGACAATCTATATGTACCAAAGGGTTTGTCACGATGATGCTGTTTTAGTAGTGTCTCAGTCCTGTTTATTTTTTTCTTAATGTTATTGTATAATTTATACTTTTATTTTATATTTATTTATTTATTTATTTATTTATTTATTTATTTATTTATTTATTTATTTTTTGTGGTACCGGGGATTGAACTCAGGGGCACTCGACCACTGGGCCACATCCCCAGCCCTTTTTTGTATTTTATTTAGAGACAGGGTCTCACTGAGTTGCTAAGTGCCTCACCATTGCTGAGGCTGGCTTTGAACTCACAATCCTCCTGTCTCAGCCTCCCAAAGTGCTGGGATTACAGGCGTGTGCCACTGCGCCCGGCTTTATTTTTATTTTTATTTTTATTTTGTACTGGGTATTGAACTCAGGGGCACTCAACCACTGGGCCACATCCCTGGCCCTTTTTTGTATTTTATTAGAGACAGGGTCTCACTGAATTACTAAGAGCCTCACCATTGCTGAGGCTGGCTTCAAACTCGTGATCCTCCTGCCTCAGCCTCTAGAGTACTGGGATTACAGGCATGCCCCACTGCGCCCGGCTTATTTTATTTTATTTTTATTTATTCTTTTTTAATTTTTATGTTGTGGAGGGGATGGAACCCACTTCTTACCATGTGCTAGACAAGCTCTGTAACACTGAGCCACAACCCCAGTCCTTGTCCTCTGTAATCTTAGCCTTGTATCAGTTTTTCAGTGATGCTGCTGTTCGTGAAACCTTTGATTTTGCAGATGCTGATTTTCTGATTGTGGTTTCATCAATACCCTCTCTGTTACCTTTCTGTTCTTAATTTAGATTAACCTTACTAGTCTTCCTGTGGTCTCTGGAAGTGGAAGTTTTAAAGTTGGCTTTTAGCTCTTTTTTTCTAAAATGTGCTTTGGGTGACTTAGATACCAACAAAGCACCACCCCTGCTGTTTTCTACAGATTTCTTTTGCTGGACTTCTACATTTCATATCCTTCAAAATGCTCACCTTTTCCCTTTAGTCATCTCATTATCATGTGTTTGTTTAGAGCTCTGTGCTTTACCTCCTATTGTCTGGAGGCTTTCCAGGTCCTTCTGATATAATTTCTACTTTAACTGCCATATTCTTTGAGCATATATGTAATTTTACTTGTGTTTCACACGTGTAGGGGTGCGATCCATGGCTCAGAATGTGCCTTGTCCTGGGGAGTGTTGTTGTGACCCTGAGAACCCCCTGTGCTTCTCCATTGGCTAAAAGCCAATGAAGTCCTCCTGTCTGCATCTCTGTCTCAATAGTTGGTCTGATGTACCCCAGTGTTAGTGTGGATTCTTCATTGTCCTCAGTAGTTACGCATGGTCTCTGCCTGATGTAATTTGACTTTGTTTCAGGTACATGCATTTTTAAATTTTAAGACAGTTATTAGAAAGTTTAGCCGAGGGAGGGCACAGGCCTGTAATTCCAGTGGCTCAGGAGGCTTAGGCAGGAACACTCCAAGAATAAAGACAGCCTTAGTATCTTAGAGAGGCCTTGAAAAACTTAGAGAAATCCTAACTTAAAACAAACAAAAAATAAATAAATGAAATATAAAGGAGCTGGGGATGTTACTCCATGGTTAAGCCACTCTGAGTTCAATCCCTGGTACAAAAAAAAGAAAAGGGAAAAATGAAGAAGAAAAGAGAAGGAGGAAGGAAGAAAGGAAGGAAGGAAGGAAGGAAGGAAGGAAGGTACAAAGAAAGAGAAAAAGAAAGAAAGAAAGAAAGAAAAAAAAAACACCGGGATTCTGGAGTCTGATCTTTTTCAGCTTTGGTCAATCTTAAGTCATTTTTATTTTTTAAGCAATGGTTTCCTGTTTTTCAGTATTTTTTTTTTTTTTACATTTTTTTTGTTATTGTTGAAACATGAATGAAAATGTGTTTCTCCCCTTTCTTTTGTTGTGCTATTCTTGTTTCTGAAGGCTTTATGCAGTTTTTTTTAGAAACTGGATTGTTTGTGCTAAATGTAGTGAATTAGCTTGTGTTTAGTCCATTTCTAGATTTCCCTGAAATACAGTGTGGTAGGACATAATGGAAACTTTACCAATGAAAGAGTTGACAGGCTGACACACAGCAGCTCTGCTTTCTGACATTTCACCATGCAGGCTTGCATCAGCTGCAAGTATCTGTACAAAGATAACCACAGTAGCAGAAGCAGCTAAAAAAGTGGCAGGGACAGAATAATCCCTCTTTAGGTTTATTATAGCAAAAGTCCCTAATATGTATGAGCTGAGTCCCTAGGCTGTTGACAAGCTTGTATCCATATAAGTGATGTAAAATAGATTGCACCAACTCCCTTGTCTCAAGTACCAAAAACTTTCTTATGTCTAAAAGTAAAGGCCCTGATGTGCTCAGGGATCAGGCTTTGGGAATTGTTCCTCTGGTCTCTGGTACCACTAATAATCTGTTGCTGCCTGATCTGTGTCTTGCCCTCATTTCCTGCTTCACAAGAAGCTAGGAAAGAGCAGTGGAAACAGCAAGAGCTCAGTTCCAATGTTTCCTCTAGTTAGTTTTGCTGGGGCCACTGCTTCGACACATAGTGGTGCAGTTTGAAACTCTGCTGTCTCTTCACTCTGCAAAACCCAAGCTGAACGTTAACAGTGCTAAGCACAGAGATCTTGGTCCTTTCTGAAGGGGTTTCTTCTTGGCTGTGTGGGCTTCCTTACCTCCTCAGTGCACCTGGGTATCTATATTTTTTTGGCAAATTCTGTGGATTAAACCCAGGTGTTCTTAATCACTGAGCCATACCATATCTCCAGCCCCTCTGTTTTTAAATTTTATTTTAAATTTTGGGACAGGGTTTTGCTCAGTTTCTTAGATCATCACTGAGTTTCTGAGGCTTGCATTGAACTTACAATCCTTCTGGCTCAGCCTCCCATACCTAGGTATTTTTAAAACATGATTTCTAAAAGAAATTCTCTCTATTCTTTCTCTTCTAGATTTTAGTAGTTTGGTTATTGAGTAGGTAAGTAATAATTTTCTCTTCTTCTTATATGCAGGCTGTTTGTTTACTTGAACCCTTTTAAGGAATTTCTCTTAATTTTCACAGTGATTGCTTCTGACTTAGCAGAGTGAGAGCCTTTTTTTTTTTTTTTTTTTTTTAACTAAGATTTGTTCTGTGATGACTTTAATAGAAAATTTCAGAATATTGGAAAGGATCTGCTGTGTACACTCTGGAGTACATGACCAGGGTCTCACAGCTGAAGGACATGCCCTTGTCCTCTACCAGAGAGGGGCTGTCTGAAAAGTGAGTGAAGGTCACACCATGCTTGCTGCTCTTCACAGTTCTTTATGAAAACTTCATGTAGTTGTTGAGCACCTCTCATGGCTTTCAGTCATGATTATATTCTTGTTCATGTGGTTCTGCCTGTATTTACACTTTTCTGGAAGGCATGTGTGTGGAGAACTCCCTCTCCCTAAAGCCAAAGTCATCTAGGATGTAAATGACTTTTTTTTTTTTTTTTTTTTTTTTTTTTGGTACTGGGGATTGAACTCAGGGGCACTTGACCACTGGGTCACATCCCCAGCCCTTTTTTGTATTTTATTTAGAGACAGGGTCTCACTGAGTTACTAAGTGCCTCTCCATTGCTGAGGCTGGCTTTGAACTCGCGATCTTCCTGCCTCAGCCTTCCAAAGTGCTGGGATTACGGGCGTGCGCCACCGCGCCCGGCTGACTTTTTTTATTCAAAGAAAAATTGACTATATTTGTGTGAGTTTCTTTCTAGGCTCTGTCTCTTCTATTTTATGGTAGCATTATGATGGTTCTAGGCTCTATGTTGTGTCATGTTGGTGTCTTTTTTTTTTTTTTTTTTTGCTGCATATGACTTTATAGAATTGTTTAGCTTATTCTTCTGTAAAATAAAATTTCACTGGGGCAATGGTTTATGCCTGTAATCTCAGGATCTAGGGAGGATGAGGCAGGAGGATCACAAGTTTAAAAGCTAGCCTCATCAACTTATGAGGCCCTGAGCAACATACCACACCATGTCTCAAAACATCAAGTTTGCTGGAGATGTGGTTGAGTGGTTTTGTTCCCCTGAATTTAAACCCTGCTATTTTTTGTTTGTTTTTGGTTTATTTTTTGTTTTTCTTTTTAATTTGCCCCAACATAAACAAATAAATAAAACTATATTTCCTTTTAAGCTTCTGAAAAGTAGTTTAGTCTTTCATATTTGAATGTATAAAAAATGGACTATTGTCTATAGAATAGAGGGATGGCACTTAGATTCCAGTTTGGCACTTAGATTTCATCATTTTGATCTGTCTCCACAACGTCTTCTGTTATCATCATCTTTCCATGTCATTACAGCTAGCCCATTTTAAGGCTTGTTCTTGGACTCTTACTAACCTTTTCTGATATTGTGCTGCTCAGAATGTCCTAAGTCCTAAGTGCTTAAGTGTGGTTGTGTGTCAGTGGCAGGGCCATGACCTAGTAGATAATATTTTTGGCCATTCTATCACTTTGCAGATATCATAGTGTGCTTACAGATACACATGGTTAGGCCTGTTTGACACCCTGAGTGTGTTGAATAATTGAGGATTCTGTAATTCAAACCTGCTGCTTTACCACACCCTGGAAGTGCTTCTGCCTTAAGATGGTTTGCACCAGTTTTACTACAGGCATGAATAATCTCTTTCACAACAGACAACCTTTGCACATAAGGCCCTTATTGATCAAAGTGTCCATGAGCAGAACATTGGTATGTTCCTCATGACTGTGCATTACACAAGTGAGACATCTGCTATTCAGAATAGATTAATAATCATTGGACATTCAAAAGTACTTTATGCTGTCCGTTAAGAAGACTGTTTTTCAGACTTACATAATTTTGTAAGGCTGTTGTTTGGACAAGGTAACATCTTGGGGACATTGAGTTATTTCAGAGTTACATGCCATCTTTTCACACATCCCATTCTGCTTTGACTTTAACCACTAGAAATTTTCAAATTGTTTTGTTTATTAATCATTGTGCTTTATTATTTGTTGGCAATTTTTTTTTCTGGAGTAAACCACCTTCAAACTTCTAATTGTTCTAGTGGTGCAATCACCTAGGTTGAGCTCAATCCTGAGTGAAGATATTATGACAATCTGGGTGAAAGATTGTCTAAATATTGTCTATAAGAGAAGCTCCTTAGTGACCCCATGCTCAAAGGTTGTGGGTGGGAGCTGAGGCTAGGCACTTTTTTTTTTTTTTAATATTTATTTATTTGCTTTAGTTGTATACCATGCCTTTATTTGTATGTGGTGCTGAGGATCAAACCCGGGCCTCACACATGCTAGGCAAGTGCTCTACCGCTGAGCCACAACCCCAGCCCCCTAGGTACTTCTTTAAGCATGGAACAATAGATTTTTCAGAAAAAAATCAAGAGATCAGTAAATACCATGTTGTTGATATTAACTGTGTAGGCCACTGTGGTTGGCAAGATTTGTCCCCAAAGCTGAGTTTCATGATTGCAGCAATTTTCTACTCAGCTTTCTTTTCTAAGTTTAAGTAATATCGGGAGCCCTAATATTAGCTTTCTACTACATAGGACGTTGTTAGAGCGTTTAATACAGATGCAATGAACAAAGAATTTAGAAGTGACTTGGGAGCCTATCTTACTTCCTATGAACTCACCAATGGAAGGGTGTAAAGCACTCAACTGTTTGCCTCTGAGTAGCCCAAGTCTAGTGTTGGAGTGGGTATGAAGAAAGGAGTACACTAAGGATTTGATGGACCAAATTGTGGAATTAATCTGGAGGCCAGAGAATTATCTTATCATCATGCCTGTTGAGTATAGAATTCTCATTCTGTCTATCTGTCATGGCCTCCACTAAACATTTGTGGGATATTTTAGATCTCGGTGACGTTTGAAGATGTTGCTGTGAACTTCACCAAGGAGGAGTGGGCTTTGATGAATCTTTCCCAAAAGAAACTTTACAGAGATGTGATGCAGGAAGTCTTCAGAAACCTGGCTTTTATAGGTAATAATGGTGTTTATTTAATCAAATAGAGAAAACATATTTATATTTTCATTAATGCAAAACATGAAAAGGGAGTCATTTGGTGAATTGCAGCATAAAATGCACCTAGGATTTGGCAAAGCATTTCTAGCTCTAAAAATTCATAATGATTGTTCTGGTTTGGCATTTTAGGAAACAAATGGGATGACAAGAACATTGAAGATCAGATCAAAAATTCTGGGAGCAATCAAAGGTAATTGCATTCACAAGAGAAATCCTTCAGGAATAGTGAAAATATCATATTGATTTTAAAACCAACCAAAGAAATATGCACAATTTGAAATATATTTATTTTATAAGATTTTTTTACCAGAAGCATATACTTAACTGTAACAGATATTCAGTCTTTTCAAAGTCATTGACATGAAAAAAGTACTATGAAATTGCATATGTGAATATCACTATTTGGATAATAGTCACAGGGAAGCTTTGTTTCTTAGGGTTGTTTCCTTTCAATCTCTTTATTTTTAGGCAACTTGAAGAAGTCAGAAAACATAGACTTTACCTGATGTTGGTAGTAATGTAAGCCTAGGACCTATAAATAAAGGGAACATCATGAATGAATCAAGCATTGATAATGTGCTTGTCATTCTTCAAAGAAGTCATAGGGTAACTTCAAAGGCAAAAAAAAAAAAAATAGTGTGGGAAACCTTTCAATGAGATTCTAATTCTTTTTTTTTTTTTTTTTTTTTTTTTTTTTTTTTTTTTTTTGTGGTACCGGGGATTGAACTCAGGGGCACTCGACCACTGGGCCACATCCCCAGCTCTTTTTTGTATTTTATTTAGAGACAGGGTCTCACTGAGTTGCTAAGTGCCTCGCCATTGCTGAGGCTGGCTTTGAACTTGCGATCCTCCTGCCTCAGCCTCCCAAAATGCTGGGATTACAGGCGTGCGCCACCGCGCCCGGCTGGGATTCTAATTCTTAACTGAACAAAGAAATAGTTTAATAGAGTAAATCCTTGTGACTGCATTATGTATGAAAAGACTTTATAAGTTCTTTGTTCCTTCATAGGCAGATCATATCTTGCTCTGGACACAAATGCTACAAGCACAAGGAATGTGAAAAGAATCCATGTGAATTTAAACAATGCAAGAAATTGTTTTCTCTCAAAAGTGTTCACACACAAATGATAATACAACCTGGAGATGAACCTTGTAAATGTATAGCATATGGGAAAGCCTTCAGTTGTCCCAGTTCCATTCAAAGTCATGAAGAACCTCTTACTGGGTGGCAACCCTATAAAGGTAAAAAATGTGGTGAAGCATTTTTTTCTCTCACCAGTGTTCAAAGACACATGAAAACACAAAGGGTAGGTAAACCTTTTAAATGTGAGATATGTGGAAAAAGATTTCATCTCTTCTCTATATTTAGAAAACATGAAAGAACTCATATTGGAGAGAAATTATATGAAGGTAAACATGGTCGTACATTTATTTCACTCACAAGAGTTCAAAGTCACATGATGACACAAAATAGGAATCCACGTTTTAAATATAAGGTATGTAGGAAAGACTTTGCTTATCCAAATATATTTAGAACACGTCAAATAACACATACTGGAGAGAAACCCTCTAAATGTAAGCAGTGTGGTAAAGCCTTTGCTAAGTCCTCTACCCTTCACTCACATGAACAAAGTTGTAGTGGACTGAAGCACTATGAATGTAAACAATGTGGAAAAGCCTTTGATACACCCAGTCAGCTTCACAGGCATGAAATAACTCATACAGGACAGAAGCCCTTTAAATGTAAACAATGTGAAAAATCCTTTGCTAGATCCAGTCACCTTGAGATACATGTAAGAACACATACTGGAGAGAAGCCCTATGCATGTGGGGAAGTGTGGAAAATCCTTTTCTACATCACATCACCTTCACACACATGGAAGAATTCATACTGGAGAGAAGCCATATAAATGTAAGCAGTGCGGCAAAGCCTTCACTCAGTCCTCTAACCTTCACTCACATGAAAAAACTCATACTGGAGAAAAGCCCTATAAATGTCCACAATGTGGAAAAGCCTTTGGTACATCCAGAGACCTTCACAGACATGAAAGAACGCATACTGGAGAGAAGCCCTATGTATGTCAACAATGTGGAAAAGCCTATGTTTCATCCAGGAACCTTAAGAGACATGAACGAACTCATACTAGAGAGAAGTCCTATGAATGTAAACAATGTGGTAAAGCCTTTGCTACATCCAGTGTCCTTCACATATGTGGAAGAAATCATGATGGAGAGAAGCCCTACAATTATCAACAATGTGAAAAAGCTTACAAAACTTCCTCTTGCCTACAAACACATTGATGAACTCATACAGCAGAGGAGCCCTATGAATGTCAACAACGTGGAAAAACCTACACTACTCCTCTAAACTTCAGATATATGAACAAACTCATATTGGATAGAAGTCCTATGAACGTTGGCAGTTTTTAAAAGCCTTTGCTATAATCTGTCAGCTTTATATATATGAACGAAAGCATGCTGCAGAGAAATCATACTAATGACAACAATTGGCAAAGTCTTCTATTATTACTGTTTCACTTATAAACATGTAAGAAGTTTACTGTAGAAAAATTCTCAGAATGTTAAATGTGGTAAATCAATATTTCTTGTCACCTTCAAGGACAAGATAGGGCTCCCAGTATTGAATACACACACACACACACACACACACACACACACACATACACACACATACACACACATTACTGGGATTTAGTCGTGGTTCTCTGCCACTGAGCCACATCCTCATTCCTTTTTATATTTTATTTTGAAACAGTGATTTGCTGAGTTACTTAAGGTCTTGCCAAGGTGCAGAGGCTGGCCTCAAATTTTTGATTCTTCAGCCTCAGCTTTATGAATCTCTGGGATTAAA
The DNA here is from genome assembly GCA_025594165.1 of Tamias sibiricus. Taxonomy (NCBI): domain Eukaryota; kingdom Metazoa; phylum Chordata; class Mammalia; order Rodentia; family Sciuridae; genus Tamias; species Tamias sibiricus. Next base: position 3,904,680 of record CM046667.1, on the reverse strand, counting down.
GGCATACACCACCACATCTTACTTAATATCTCCTTAAATGTAAAAAATATAGCAAATCTTTCCATTTTTCCTGTTGCCTTCAAAGCCATTTTACTTGCACTGGAAAAAAAACTCTCTGAATTTGGGGGATTTGCTACACTCAATCTGTTTCACATCCCAACCTTATTTTCCTTCTCATATGTGAAATACTCATGGAGAGAAGCCCTGTGAATGTGAGAAATGTGGGAGATCTTCTAATTTTCCCAGTTCCTTCTAAGCACTGGGAAGATTATTTTTGAAAGTTTTATGCCAAAATGAATAAATCCTATGCACGTAAGAAATATACAGGGTTCAATTGTTCTAGTTCTGTTCAGTTGTGTAAAAGGACTTATACTGTAGAAAATCCTGTGGATAAGCAATGTGGGGAAGTATTTAAATTTCACATTTTTTTTTTTCAAAGATATCAAAGGATTCACATCAGTGAAAACCCTTCTGCTCTTTGAAAAAAAACTTAACACTTTCTAATTCCAGGTCTCTTTGAACAGAATGAAAGAGATCACACTGGAGAAAAGTCTTGTATGTAGAAATGTGTTGATACCTTCAGTTGTTTCAGATCCAGTTAGACTTGTTTAGACCTGAGGGAATTTTTTTTTTTTTTTTTAATGGGGATTGAACTCAGGGGCACTCAACCTCTGGGCCACAACCCCAGACCCCCTTTTTTTGTATGTTATTAGAGACAAGGTCTCAATGAGTTGATAAGTGCCTCACCATTGCTGAGGCTGGCTTTGAACTCACAATCTTTCTGTCTCAGCCTCCCAAGTGCTGGGATTACAGGCGTGCACCACCATGCCTGGTTGAAAAAACTTTTTATATATACATATTTTTTTTAATTTTATATTTTTGGTACCAGGGATTCAACCACTTTGCAACATCCCAGTCTTTTTAATTTTTTTTTTTTTTTTTTTTTTTTAAACATGGTCTCACTAGATTCCTTAGGTCCTACATTGATGAGGCTGGCTTTGAACTTGTGATCCTTCTGATATAGTCATGCACTATGTTCAGAAAGAAACCTTTTCCTTGATAAAACAATGGTAGGTGTGTGAAAAGGGTGTTTGTATTCATTTTTTCTCTGTCTATTCAGAGGTAATGAAAATGCACCCTGTAGTAGACATAAGGATTACATCAGCAAGAAAATGTGAAAGCAACATGGTTTTCTGGGTTAAATCTCTCTTATTGTTAGATTCAGTTTTTCTGTATTTTAAGTCAACTCTCACATATTATGATATAAGTTTATATATACTGTTCACGTATGTGTGTGTAAAATCTAGTTTCTAGTATAATTTTGTATGTAAAAGTATATTATATAGAATAGTTTACAAGACGTGTAGTAAAAACATATTCACTTTTAATTGCAACATTTTAATTATTTTTTAGGGTTGGTATCGCTCTACTTCCCTTACATACATTTTCTGTCATATTATTTGCTTTTTCCACTAAACACCGTAGCAAATAAATGATGTTTTAAAACTCTGGTCTTATAATTAAAAAGCTTTTCCAGGACCATATGTAATTCTTATATTTTCTGTCTCCTCAAATATCTTATGACTTTTATGTATGTTGTGAGAAAATAAAAATTATGAGAATTTTTAAATATAATTACCACTGTCAGAGAATGCAGGGGAAAGAGAAAAGAAACATCATTATTATTATTATTATTATTATTATTTTTTTTTTTTTTTTTTTTTTTTTTTTTTTTTTTTTTTTTTTTTTTTTTTTTGGTACTGGGGATTGAACTCAGCGGCACTCGACCACTGGGCCACATCCCCAGCCCTTTTTTTGTATTTTATTAGAGACAGGGTCTCACTGAGTTGCTAAGTGCCTCGCCATTGCTGAGGCTGGCTTTGAACTCGCGATCCTCCTGCCTCAGCCTCCCAAAGTGCTGGGATTACATATTTTTATTATTTTTATCATCATCGTAATGATCATCATATCTGGAGTGCTTAAGCACTGAGCCCAATCCCTAGCATTATTATTATTATTATTATTATTATTATTATTTATTTTGATAAAGAATCTTGCTAGTTTTTCCCAAGGACCTCACTATGTTGTTGAGGCTGGCTTTAACTTGCAATTCTCATGCTGGAGCCATTGGAATTACAGACATATGCTCGCCTCCTGAATTATTCTTAAAACCCTGATATAAGTGAAACTGTGCCTTGTTTGTATATAGTTTCCAGGTGCTAACTGATTCAGAAGCAAGAATTACTTCTTCAAGTGTTTGTGTATATTCGTGTCCTTCCAGCTCTGAAATTCTGGAATGATACTGATCATCATAAGAACATTAATCCACACCTTATATTCCAAAATTTTTATTAGTCCCATTGAACTAAACTAAAGTCTACTTGGGAAAATGTTTATTTTAAATAATTTCTGTTGAAAACTGGGGTGGAAGAAGTATTTAAATATTTAAGGAAACAAACTATTCTTTTTTAAAATTCTAATTTGCTATACCTGTTTGCAGAGTGCAATTTATTTATTATTACATATAAAAAACACAATTTTTCAAGTTGCTGGTTTTATACAAAGTATTTTTATAAAAATTGTGTCTTCATACATGTACTTAGATTAATGATGGCTAGCTCATTCTACCATTATTTCTATTCCCTTGTCTCCTCCCCACTCTTCCTCCTCTTTGTTCTATTTATTTAAAGTTCTTTTATTCCTCTCATACCCCCTCCCTTGTCTTTATAAGTCAGTATCTTCATGATAAAAAGAGCATTCAATCTTTGTTTTTTTTGGTATTGGCTAACTTCACTTAGCATTATTTTCTCCAACTCCATCCATTTACCTGCAAATGCCATAATTTTATTCTCTTTTAGTGCTGAGTAGTGTTCCATTGTGTATATATACCAAAGTTTCCCTATCCATTCATCTGCTGATGGGCATCAGGGTTGGTTCCACAATCTAGCTATTGTGAATTGTGCTGCTATAAACATTGATGTGGCTGTGTCCCTGTAGTAAGCTGTTTTTAAGTCCTTTGGGTATAGACCAAGGAGTGGGATAGCTGGGTCAAATGGTGGTTCCATTCTAAGTTTTCCTTTTTTTTTTTTTTTTTTTTTTTTTTTTTTTTTTTTTTTTTTGGTACCTGGGATTGAACTCAGGGGCACTCGACCACTGGGTCACATTCCCAGCCCTTTTTTGTATTTTATTTAGAGACAGGATCTCACTGAGTTGCTAAGTGCCTTGCCATTGCTGAGGATGGCTTTGAACTCACAATCCTCCTGATTCAGCCTCCCAAGTGCTAGGATTACAAGCGTGCGCCACCGCACCTGGCTTCATTCCAACTTTTTCTAAAATTCTCCGTACTACTTTCCAGATTGGCTTCACCAATTTGCAGTTCCACCATCAATATAAAAGTGTGCCTTTCCCCCCACATCCTCACTAGCAGTTATTGTTGTTTGTATTTTTGAGAACTGCCATTCTGAGTGGAGTAAGATGGAATCTTTTTTAATATTTATTTATTTATTTGCTTTAGTTGTATACAATGCGCTTATTTTTACACGGTGCTGAGGATCGAACCCTGACCGTGCACGTGCTAGGTGAGCACTCTAACCCTGAGCCACAACCCCAGCCCCAAGATGAAATCTTAGAGTTGTTTTGGTTTGCATTTCTCAAATTGCTAGTGATGATGAATATTTTCTCATATATTTGTTGGTTGATTGTATATCATCTTCTGAGAAGTGTCTGTTTAATTACTTGGCTCATTTTTTGATTGGGTTATTTTGTGTGTGTGTGTGTGTGTGTGTGTGTGTGTGTGTGTGTGTGTGTGTGAAGGTTTTTGAAAGCTTTATATGTCCTTGAGGTTAGTGTTCTATCTGATGTGCTTGTGGTAAAGATTTGCAACCATTCTGTAGAATTTCTATTCACCTCACTAATTTTTTCTTTTGCTGAGAAGAAGCTTTTAGTTTGAATCCATCCTATTTATTGATTCTTGGTTTTAATTCTTGCGCTATAGCAGTCTTATTGAAAAAGTTGGGGCCTAATCCAACATGATGGAGATTTGGGCCTACTTTTTCTTCTATTAGGTGCAAGATCTCTGGTTTAATTCCTAGGTCCTTGATTCATTTTGAGTTAAGTATTATGCATGGTGAGAGAAAGAGATTTAATTTTATTTTATTACGTGAGGATTTTTGGTTTTCCCAACAATATTTGTTGAAGAAGCTGTCTTTTCTCCAATGCATGTTTTTGGCACCTTTGTCTAATATAGGATAATTGTAGGTGTGTGGGTTAGTCTCTGTGTCTTCTATTCTTTACCATTGGTCAGCTGGCCTATTTTGCTTTCAATGCCATGCTGTTTTTATTACAATTGCTTTGTAATTCAATTTAAGGTCTGGAATAGAAATGCCACCAGCTTCACTCTTCTTGTTAAGAATTGCTTTGGCTATTCTGGGTCTCTTATTTTTCCATATGAATTCCATGATTGGTTTTTTCTATTTCTATGAAGAATTATATCGGGATTTTGATTGGTATTGCAATGAAACTCTATAGTGCTTTTGGGAGAATGGTCATTTTGACAATATTAAATCTACCTATCCATGAACAAGGTATATCTTTCCATCTTCTAAGATCTTCATCAATTTCTTTCTTTAGTGTGCTGTAGGTTTTTTTTTTTTTTTTTTTTTTTTTGTGGTACTGGGGATTGAACTCAGGGGCACTTGACCACTGGGTCACATCCCCAGCCCTTTTTTGTATTTTATTTAGAGACAGGGTCTTACTGAGTTGCTAAGTGCCACGCCATTGCTGAGGCTGGCTTTGAACTCATGATCCTCCTGCCTCAGCCTCCCAAGTGCTGGGATGACAGGCGTCGCGCCACCGCGCCCGGCTGCTGTAGTTTTTTTTTTTTTTTTTTTTTTTTGGTACCGGGGATTGAACTCAGGGGCACTCGACCACTGGGTCACATCCTCCAGAACTTTTTTGTACTTTATTTAGAGACAGGGTCTCACTGAGTTGCTAAGTGCCTCGCCATTGCTGAGGCTGGCTTTGAACTCACGATCCTCCTCCCTCAGCCTCCCAAAGTGCTGGGATTACAGGCGTGCACCACCGCGCCCGGCTTGTAGTTTTTATTGTAGATGTCTTTCACTTCTTTTGTTAATTCCCAAGTTTTTTGTTTGTTTGTTTGTTTGTTTGTTTGTTTGTTTTTGAGGCTCTAGTAAATGGGGTGGATCTCCTAGTTTCTCTAATGAATATAAATGCAAAAATTCTCAATGAAATTCTGGAAAATTGAATACAAAAGCATACCAAAAAGATAGTGCACCACAATCAAGTGGGCTTCATCTCAGGGATGCAGGGTTGGTTAAATATAAGGAAATCAATAAATGTAATTCATCACATCAATAGGCTCAAAGATGAAAAATTGTATGATCATTTCAATAGATGCAGAGAAAGCGTTTGACAAATTACAACACAGAAACATACCTCGACATTGTAAAGGCCATCTATGCTAAGCCCCAGGCCAACATCATCCTACACGGAGAAAAATTGAAAGCATTCCCTCTAAAAACTGGAACAAGACTGGGAAGCCCTCTTTCACACCTCCAATTTAACATAGTTCTTGAAGCCCTAGCCAGAGCAGTTAGATGAAAGAAATTTAAGGGATACGAAAAGGAAAAGAAGCACCCAAATTATCACTATTTGCAGACGCTATGATTCTATACATAGAAGATCCAAAAAATTCCACCAGAAATCTTCTAGAACTAAGAAATGAATTCAGCAAAGTAGTTGGATACAAACTCAATACCCATTAAATTATAGGCATTTCTGTACATCAGCAACAAATCCTCAGAGAAACTAGAATATCCACAAAACTATTTTTTTCTATTAGATTCTCATGCTATAACAAACTTTAATTAATCACAATGAGTATTATCAGATTCTTTTTTCAACAAAAAATTTTTGTTCCCTTCTATGCAAGAGGCACCAGCTAAGCACCTTAGGGCGGTCGCAGAGACTATCAAACATGGCGTGGTGCTCATGTGAGTGTTTTCTAGAGCATCAAGTGAAATTGCAAAAGAAAACATCTGGGAGGGAGAATTTTGACCACCCACACTTGCACATTCATAAATTAAGTCATCCTTTTCTGTACAAAACTTCCCTAGTGCAGTTCTTTTATCCTGACTATGTAAAATTAAAATTGATTTCTTTGATTTTTTTCACAATGTTGCTGCCCACTAATCCTTCTTAAAAAACCATTGTTATTTTATGACTTCACAATTTAGTCTTTTGTGTCTTTCTAGTGTCTCATTACACATTGTATATGTTAGTTTAGGCCTCTCCACTCCAGTTTTATGTACAGATTGATGACATATCTTATTCCTTCCTCCTTTCCTCACTTCCTTCCTTCAGATTTCTGCCAAGAGTTCTCAACCACTGTTCTTTGCCATAGCCCATTTAATTGTTATTTTTTTGAGATGGGGTCAGGCTGGCCTCAAATTTGTGGTCACTCTGCCTCAGCCTCCTAGCAAATTGTGCCCTGCTGCTGGCCTTTTCCTTTTCCTTGATGCATTATTGGTCAGCTTATGAATCTGGGACCACCACTCTGTCACTAGTACTTGTTCTAAGTCTCATTTGTTGTGTTGGATGTAGGCATATTAAAGTGTATTATAAAATATTGTCATTTGTATGTATTGTTTGGATAGGCATATTCTTTCTTTTCTCTTTTTGTGATGCCAGGGACCCAATCCTGCCTTGTGCATGCTAGGCAGGTGCTTTTTTATAGCAGTAAATTTTAGAAACTGAAACCTAACTAAGGTTTTCTCCCTATGATTAATATTTCAGTGAAATATGCCAAAAAACAAACAAACAAAACCAAAAAAAAAACCAAGCTTCAATTCTTAGGGTACTTTAGTAGCGCTTGGAAAATCGTGAGATGATTTTCTTCATACACGGTGTGTGACCAAGGGCCAGGTAAGGAAGGTCACAGTCTGATGTTCTAATGTAGTGGTGCCCCCTTCTCAACTTAAGAATCTCAAGTAAGTTTCTCCAGAGACTCTCACCATAATTTTCTACAAACAAAATATCAGAAAATGTTTTTGCATAGAACTCAATATGAGTTAGAATGCAGAATTGATGACATTACTTCTGCTTTTGTGATAAAGCTTGGAAGACCTCTGACTAATCTTACAAGTGGAATACAAAGCACTTTCTGTGAACTAAAACACAACAACAACAAAAAACAGCTTTATGTAAACTTCTATGAAAAATGCAAACCTCCACTCCCTCCCATTGAGTATCAAGATCAATGAAATTCCAAACTCAAGGTCCAGAAAATTTTAGGTGATACCCCTCTGAACCCTACATCCAATAAATCTGCTCCCTGAAAATTCCTCAGGTGTCCATGCATATCTGCCTTACATCACTAATGCAGCCTCCCCTGGCAAAAAATCTCAGATTATATTCAGGAATTCTTGTTTTAATGTTATATTGCAGGGTCTCTGATGAAAATTCAGAAACATTGGTTTCAAAGTTCCCAGATGCTTTAGGCTTGCAACCTTCTTACTAAGCTGTCATGATCCACATGAACTCCACATTGGGAGCAGCATCTCAGAGGTGGTCAGCCCTTAGGATGGCAATAATTCTCTCCATTTTACAGCCAATAAATTTCCAGGCATGTCACTTGCCAGTGCTTTCCCTGTGTTGCAAAGTGGTCCTACATGTTGTAAATTTCTGGGGTCCTTGTTGGACTCTGCTGGAGTCATTCTATGCAGGAAGCCTGGACACCACTGGTCCTGTGGTCTCTTAATGACTGTGGAGCATAAAGAACTTGCACTGATGCCCATTTATTCTTGGTTATCATAAAACTTTCCACACAACTACCACCCAGTCTTGCCTTGATCTACTCTTCACTGTCACATTTTTACCTGCACTGCCGGAGCTCAGAGTCTTCTCAGTTCTCCCCACTCATGTTTCTTCCCCTCATGGTCTTGGTGGCCATCAGGGACCATGCCCTTTCTCATGGGGCTTTGCCAACCCCTGTTAGGCTCCACTCAGTACAGGGTCATCTACCTATGTGCAACAGGTTGAGTGTCTCCCCCTGCTGTGGATCCTTGGTGCACTGTGCCCCAGGGTTGCCCAGGTGTGTACCATTGGCAGAGCATCTTGCTCTGCTCTGGAACCTGGGTACAGTAGGCCCCAGGGTCCCCCAGGTGTATGTGGTGGGGAGAGAGTCTCTCCTCTAGCCTCTCTCATATTAATAATGCTTTAATATTCTTTTATTTACAGTTAAAACACTCAATATACAATGCAAGGTTTATTCTCACAATTGGCCTTCTGCTTTGAATAGACATTTAATTTCCAAATAGCCATTACAAAAATTTATGTAATATATATACATTGTTCCACCAGACCCAGTATGACAAGGCCCTATGCCACTGATCACATGGGGATAAGGATAGACTGCAATGTTTATGGCAACAGGTCCTGTTTGGATTCCAGCTCAGTGTGCGAAACCTGCTAATCATGAGCTGGCATCAAATCCTGATACTCATGTCCCATTTGATCCTGGATGAAGAGAGTCCCACCAAACAAGAGGACAATGATCACCCTCCTTAAAAGAGAATGAACATTAAAAGAAGATCCCAAGCTACTAGTTTTCCAGTGACTTGGAGAAATATAAAATCATTAACACCAGCTGGGCGCGGTGGCGCATGCCTGTAATCCCAGCACTTTGGGAGACTGAGGCAGGAGGATCACAAGTTCAAAGCCAGCCTCAGCAATGGCGAGGCACTTAGCAACTCAGTGAGACCCTGCCTCTAATAAAATACAAAAAAGGGGGGGGCTGGGTTGTGGCCCAGTGGTCGAGTGCCCCTGGGTTCAATCACCAGTACAGGAAAAAAATCATTAACACCCTCAGCTCAACAGCTTTTGGCTCAAATGGGGTTAGAATGAAATACAGAAAATTTAGTTACTGCTTTGATTGCTAAACTCACCCAAAACTCTGTAAATTCTTTTGTCTCAACAGTAATGTAGTTCTGTTCTTATACTCAAGCTGTGGAAATTCAGTACAGTCAAACTCCTTGACTTCTAAAACCCATTATGATATGTAGGTTTGCTTGGCTAAAATTGTTATAAACCTGCAAGAATGTTGCATGGTACCCCTTGTTGTCTTAGCAGACTGTGTTCTTACCATGCCCACAAGATTTAATAGTCCACTATCCTACACAACATATTCATAAAAAGTCCATTCCCCTTGATAAAACTGTGATGATTCAGTGAGGCTTCTCTCTAAGGCAGAATTTGACCTTTGACATTTTCCCTAGTGGGTATCCCTGAATTAGCTGTTGGGGCTTACAAAACCACTATGAAACTGGCCTATGCTATGGTAAAAAATATTAATCATACCTCTAGCCATTAGTATGCTTAATGTAGAGCAAAAACAACCTTGTCAAGCCATTTTTGACAATCAGACTGCAATTGATTATCTGTTATTGTCACAACCTAAAGGATGTTAGGAGTTTAATAATATGTGTTGATGCTTCAATTTAAGTGATAACAGTAATTCTGTTTCAAAGGAGTTAGATTTTTTCTTTATTTGGGGGTACCAGGGATTAAACTCAGGGGTACTTGACCACTGGGCCACATCCCCAGCCCTTTTTTGTATATTTTATTAGAGACAGGGTCTCACCGAGTTGCTAAATGCCTCACCATTGCTGAGCTGGCTTTGAACTCGTGATCCTCCTGCCTCAGCCTCCCAAGTGCTGAGATTACAGGCATGTACCACTGTGCCTGGCTAGAGTTAGATTTTCTTAAAGATATTGTTAGTAAGGTTTGACAAAATGATGGATTTTTAGACTTATTGGGTTGGCTAGCTTAATGGTTACCCAACTTCATTTAGGTCAAACAATTATTCATAGGTGGCTGTCTACTAATACTGGGATTGTTATCCTTGCTGTTGCCTATGCCTACCCTATTTTGTTTTGCCCCTGACATCATTAAGAAAAAAAAAAAGATATTAGTCATCCCAAAGGACTTAAAAACAAAAACAAAAGAAAAGAGAGCTGTAGGAGTTCTATGTTTGGGATTGGGGTCTGAGGATATAGCTCAGGGTTTGAGTGCACCTGAGGTCAATTCCCAGTACCCTCCACAAAAATGCATATGAATCAAGTTTTAATGAATTGTATGGTGGTTGAATGGGCCTATCCATTATATCATTTTCTTCTTTGAATTCTTAGGCATGGTTTGCCACTGCAGCAACTCTGTAAAATAAACAAATTAAATACAAAGCAAGTATATGCACTTTAAAAATAATGGTATAGCATGGGCCATGAGGTTCAGTTTCCCGCTCTGTTAACCCTAAGTGATTGATGCTCATCGCAAGTGGGAATAATTTCCTTATCATGTAGAGGTTGTGAAAGTGCAGGCATTTCTGAAGTTGCTAAGAGTGGCTTTTGTTCAGTCTTTGGTGAAAAAATACAACATGGCACTGCCTGATTTGTAGTTGGCATGCATCATCATGGAGATTATGTGAGACATGTAAGTGAGGGACACATTGCCACTAGGTTCAGTGCAACCTAAAACATCAGATATGCTTGTCTTTAAGGAGTATGTCAGGGATCCTTGGAGGAGGATGTCCACAAAGTAAGGCCAACCCTGTGCTCCTGGACAAAGGAGAATGATGTAAGTCTCACTTCATTTTCATGTGTGAAAATCTGTTGAGTAGTCTGAAAACAGTATTTGGTTTTTTTAGAGGTAAGAACAATTTTCAGTAAAATGACTACCGAAATAAAGACAACAGAAAATATAAGCCAAATCTTTTTATGTTTTTTTTTTAAATATTTATTTATTTGTTTTTAGTTGTACACAATGCCTTTTATTTTTTATGTGGTGCTGAGGATCGAACCCGGGCTGTGCACGTGCCGGGCAAGCGCTCAACCGCCGAGCCACAACCCCAGCCCTCTTTTTATGTTTTTAATGTAGAAACTCAAAGCTATAAATTTTCTTTTCAGAATTGCCTTCATACTATCTCAAATATTTGATGAGTTGTGTCTCACCTCTCTCTCTCTCTCTCTCTTTTTTTTTTTTTTTTTTTTTTTTTTGGGTACCAGGGATTGAACTCAGGGGCACACGACCACTGGGCCACATCCCCAGCCCATTTTTGTATTTTATTAGAGACAGGGTCTCACTGAGTTGCTAAGTGCCTCGCCATTGCTGAGGCTGGCTTTGAACTCGCGATCCTCCTGCCTCAGCCTCCCAAAGTGCTGGGATTACAGGCGTGAGCCACCACACCCGGCCTCAAATATATATATTTTAAATTTCTCCCCTTGATTTCTTTTATAAATTATTCTTCTTTCAAAAGTGTATTATGTAAGCCGGGCATGGTGGCGCACGCCTGTAATCCCAGCACTTTGGGAGGCTGAGGCAGGAGGATCGCGAGTTCAAAGCCAGCCTCAGCCATGGCGAGGCACTTAGCAACTCAGTGAGACCCTGTCTCTAAATAAAATACAAAAAAGGGCTGGGGATGCAGCCCAGTGGTCGAGTGCCCCTGAGTTCAATCCCTGGTACCAAAAAAAAAAAAAAAAAAAAAAGTGTATTATGTAATCTTCAGGTGGTATGATGGTGTTTGCTTTTTATCTTGTTTTCTAATTTTTTTCCATTATGATCTGATCGAATGCAAGAAATTATTTCTAATGTTTGTGTTTGGTAGCACTTGCTTTGAGCCCTGAAATATGATGTATTTTAGGGTAAATTCTATGTGCCACTGAGAATGAAGTGAATTTGGTTGTCAATGCATGAAATATTTGATGGATGTCTTTTGGTTCATTTTGATTAATGATGCTTCTTAGTTCTAAAGAGTCTTTAGTTAGATTATGTCTAGATAACCTATCTAATGGTAAGAGAGTTGTTTTGAAATCACCCAATGTTGTCATCACTTTAATTCTTTATTTTCACAAAGGGTTCTTTTATATGTTTAGTTGCATCGAAGTTTGGAGTATAAATATTTACAATCATTATACTTTTTGTATAATTCCCTTAACCACTATAAAATGGCCTTGGATGTTGTTAAGAGTGCTACCATAAGCAAGGGAGTGCAAGCGTCTCTTCAATATAAATTATTCCCTTTGGTTATACTCCCATTAGTAGTGTTGCTGAATCTGCTGAAACTTCCACTTTTAGTTTCTAATGAGCTCCCAAACTATTTTTTTCCAAAATGGCTATACTATTTTACATTCCATCCACCAATTTAAAGGGTTCCTGTTTCTCAACAGCCTCATCAGTATTTGTGATTTTTTTTTTCTCTTTTGTAATAGCATTTCTAAATTTAGTGGCATCAGTGCAGTTTAGATTTGCCTTTCCTTAACACCTTATGAAAGTGAGAAGATGCAGAAATGAGGAAGTTTTAAACACTAAGATATTTTAATTCTTGGTTAATGAAGCATTATACATTCCTTCTCCATAGTTTGGTAGCTACAGTTATATATATGTATACATATATGTGTGTGTGTGTGTATACATATATATATCTGCAGTTATATATGTGTGTATGTTTATGTGTGTGTATACACACAAACACACACATATTTATTTTCATTTTGGTTTATTGAAATATAAATCCAGCTGGGCACGGTGGCACACGCCTGTAATCCCAGCACTTGGGAGGGTGAGGCAGGAGGATCGCGAGTTCAAAGACAGTCTCCGCATTAGTGAGGCACTTAGCAACTCAGTGAGACCCTGTCTTTAATAAAATACAAAAAGGGACTGGGGATGTGGCCCAGTGGTCAAGTGCCCCTGAGTTCAATCCCTGGTACCAAAAAAAAAAATGAAATAAAAAAATAAAATAAAAATAAAAATAAAATTAAAAAATATATATGTATATATATCTTCACCCTAATTTCAGATGCATTCTTAAACCCATTTTAGGTATTAGTAGTTAGACCACACTTTTGTTTAACTGTTCTATCTTTATATTTATTTTTGGAATGTTAAACATATTCATGTGTATACACATGTGTTACATGTGTACATACATGTAAAGCTGTATATATTTTCATGTATGTGTGTGTACAGTGTAATATCTGGGGTCTGAAGAAGTTTACTTAAAAGTCCTCTCAGCTGAAACTTTTTGAAGATGTGAGTGATGAACATCCACTTCTATATTCTTTGTAACTACAACTGTATATAAACTATCAGAATAAATATTAATTGGCTCATTTGCAAAAATGACTGAAAGCACTAATGAAAGCTTGATGTTCTGCTTGAGGTACAGAATTAAATGAGGTTTGTATTACCTGTGTATGAACATGCCTATAAAAACCTGCTTTAGCTCAGCTTGATCCATCAGTGAACACTGACATTGCCCCAACTATTGCTTGAGCACGCACAATTTTTGGAAAAAATAAATGTAGTTATTAAGGCAAATTGAATGATTTTGTCATGAGGATAATGACTTTCTATGTGACCGGGAAAAATAGCAAAAAGTACTTGCAAAATATTAGAAGTAGCCGGGCGCGGTGGCGCACGCCTGTAATCCCAGCACTTTGGGAGGCTGAGGCAGGAGGATCGTGAGTTCAAAGCCAGCCTCAGCAATGGCGAGGCACTTAGTAACTCAGTGAGACCCTGTCTCCAAATAAAATACAAAAAAGGGCTGGGGATGTGACCCAGTGGTCGAGTGCCCCTGAGTTCAATCCCCGGTACCACAAAAAAAAAAAAAAAAAAAAAATTAGAAGTTTGGAAAAGCCAATAGCACTGTTGAGTAGAGTATGGGATAATAATGGCATTAGGTTCTGATCCAAACAGCTGTAAAACTCATGTTCTGCCTTTAATAACCAACTGAGCAACAAACTCATGAAAAGGAGTCAATGACTTTTGAGGAGATTGAGCTCAGTGGAGCCATTCAATAACCCCCCAATGATTGCCATATCATTTCTGTAGGAGCATGAGCAGTGGGGAATATTAATAAATACATAGGCTCCTGTGAATAAATTCTGGTAAGGTATTTTTAATAGCAGATTCAACTTGGAATGGAACCACCATTTGACCCAGATATTCCACTCCTCAGTTTAAACTCAATAGACTTAAAAACAGCATACTACAGGGTCACAGCTACATCAATGTTTATTGCAGCACAATTCACAATAGCTAATCTGTGGAACATAAATGCCCTACAGTAGATGAATGGATAAAGAAAATGTGGTATATATACACGGTGGTATATTACTCAGCAATAAAGTAGAATAAAATCATGGCATTTGCAGGTAAATTGATGAAGTTGGATAATATAATGCTATGTTAAGTTAGCCAATCCCCAAAAGCCAAATTCCAAATGTCTTCTCTGACATAAGGAGGCCGATTCATGGTGGAGTTGGAATGGAAAGCATAGAAGGATTAGATAAACTCTAGAAAGGACAATGGGGATGAAAGGGAATGGATGGAAAATTGGGGCAAAAAAAATGGTGGAATGAGATGGACATCATTACCCTAAGCACATGTATGAAGACATGAATGGTGTAAATATACTTTGTATACAACCAGAGTTATGTAAAACTGTGCTCTGTATGTGTAATATGAATTGTATTTTGTTGTCATATATAACCATTAGGGGCAAAATAAGGCAGGAGAGGTAGCTCAGTGGTAGAGCATCCCTAGGTTCAACCTCCAGTATTGCAAAAATAAATAAATAATAAATAAATAAATAAATCTCAACAACAATTATAACAAACTCCCAATGATTGCCATATGGCTCCTGTAGGATTATGAGCAATGGAAAATATTAATAAATATATAGGCTCCTGTGGGTGAATTCTGGTAATCTGAGCATTTTTATTAAAAAAAAAAAAAAAAATTGACCTTCTTTAAGTCTGTTCTCCCTTCTGCTTCGAGCTGATGAGGAGAAGTCGGAGAGAGGTTCCCCTGTAATATTTGAAAAAAAGAACTCAAATCTGCAGTAGTTTTAAAGATTGTCTCACCCAATTAATATTACCTAATAATTTTTGAAAATCATTAAGCATATTCAATCCTTTGGCACTTATTTGTAAGTTCTGAGGATGAATTGTGCATCCTTCTATTATATTGCCTAAGATAAAAAAGGAGACATTTTTTGCACCTTTTCAGGTGCTGTGCACAAACCCATTGCAGTAAGTGAATTTTCTAATTGAGCAAAGAAATTACTTGTGGACTAGCCTAAGCTAAAAGCATATCATCCAAAAAATGAATAACATATGCATCAGGGAATTCCTCACTCACAGGCATGATAGCCTGTGCCACAAAATTCTGACAAAGAGTTGGACTATTACACATATTCTGAGGTAATACCTTCCAGCAATATCTCTTAACCGGTACTTTAAAAGTTATTGTTGGGACAGTAAAGGAAAATTTTTTACAGTAATCTGGTTGCAAAGGTAGTGAAAAAACAATCTCTCAGATCTATCACCATTAGATAATAATCTAAAAGAATGACTGTAATAAAAAGGAGCCCTGGTTGTAAATCTCCCATGGGCTCAATAACACAATTAACTGCCCTGAGATGTTGCAACAATCTCCATTTACTAGACTTTTTCTTAATTACAAAAATTGGTGTACTACAGGGACTAAGCATAGGTTCTATATGGCCAACCTTAAGTCGTTCCTGAACCAACATACTGACTATTTTAAGTTTCTCCCCTGCTAAGGGCCACAGACAAACCCAAATTGGCTCTTCTGTAAAGGCACTTAATAGTTTCTGCTGTTTGGGGGGCTAGGAAGAAAGTCAGTACCCCTGCCAAAAATTTTCACTGGGAGCCGGGCGCGGTGGCGCACGCCTGTAATCCCAGCACTTGGGAGGCTGAGGCAGGAGGATCGCGAGTTCAAAGCCAGCCTCAGCAATGGCGAGGCACTTAGCAACTCAGTGAGAACCTGTCTCTAATAAAATACAAAAAAGGGCTGGGGATGTGGCCCAGTGGTCGAGTGCCCCTGAGTTAAATCCCCAGCACCAAAAAAAAAAAAAATTTTTTTTTCACTGGGTGAATTAACTAGTCCTCACTGGGAAAACTGGGTTGTAGGTGAATTCCCTTCAAATTAACTTTTTATAGAAGATTTGTGTATATTTTATATGAGTAAATGATAAAATGTCATAGTAAGAGCACGGATGTCATGCATTCATGACAATCTAAATTTTTGCTAAAGATTTGAATATTTAGTCACATGTGTTTTTTGTTTGTTTATTTGTTTTTTGTTTATCAAATGCTTGCATTTGACCACTGGGCCACATCCCCAGCCCTTTTTTGTATGCCTGGCCAGATCTAGACAGTTATACGTCCACATAACTTGAACTGTCCCATCCCAAGGATTCAGAAATAGTCCCCCTTTATTTGGCCATGTCCTTTCTATGGATCTACCTTCCATTTCACTTCCTCAGTCTGAACTTATCCAATAGAAGATGACCTGCCTCTCTGCAGCCCGTGTGTATAGATTAGTCTGACTAACACCAATATCCTCCTCAACTTCCTCGATCACCATGGATGTCAGGTCTCTACCGCAAAAGTTCAACTATCTACCCCCAAAGTCACCTATCTGAGTCTTCTCATTACGCCAACACATAGTACAATCACCACTGATATAAAAAATTTAATTTCTTTCCTACCATCTCCCACCACAAAGAGGAAGTCCTGTCCTTTATGTGGATGGCAAGATTCCTCTATTCTTGGATTCCCGACTATTCCCTTTTGGTCTGCCCTCTCTATGATGCTGCATTTGGCACCCTCTCCAAATTCCTCTAAAGTCCAATCACACTACATATCCACAGGCTCCAACAAGCCTTCCTTCTAGCCCCTGCTCTCCATCTTCCTGTCCTTACTCACCCATTATCTTTGTATATCAGTGAAAAGGATGGATATGCTCTGGGATCCTCAGGACACCAACTGGGACCAACATTTGTTCTGGTTATATACCTCTCAAAAAAAAAAAACTAGATATATGTGGGGACAAGTGCATGGAGTACTCACATGGCATAAGTGAAGGGCACTTGAGTGGCAGGCCACTCCCCTCATGCTAGGCACATGGGCAGCAGGCAGCTCACCCTGTAGGCAAGGCCCTGGGCATGAGGCCACATGTTGCAGTCCCAGAGCTTAAACTGTGGCCTGCCCCTCAGTTGGTTACCACACAGATAGTTGGACATAAATTGTATTGGTGAATTCCTATAATCTGCTTAGCTACTGCCTGAGTATATATACATAGTAACTATGCAATAAAATCAGACCTGATTCCACTTTGGCCTCCAGAGGTCTTGATTCATGACTCTGCAGGCACACTCTCCTCTACCCTGTTCCATGGACCTCCTCACTGGATGAGAGAGAGCCTACACAGCAGGTGCCTGAACAAGGACTTAAGGTAAGCCTCTAAGACAGGGTGAGGCCCTCTCACATAGGAATATGAGAAAGGATAAGTTGAGGAACCTGCCCAGTTCCACAAAGACTGGCAGTTGCAGTTACTGCATACTCTCCTAGGCACTAGAGGTTTAATCTGAATAAGAAAGAAGCCCACAAGTTTTGGGAAGTAGTGATAGACACTAGGCCCTGGATTAGTGCGGCTGATGTTTTTGATCCTATGATATGGGACAAGATAATGCAAATGCAAATGCATTGCAAGTTGGAGAAGGACAGGGGTTTACTTTATCCCTATATTTTGTTTCACTATTGTGACAGCCTTTCAGCAAAGTTTAGGGGGCCCTCACAACAGACCCTTGTCATAATATTATGGCTGTGAATGAAGGTGAAACTATGAGAGAAAGACAAGGGGACAAAAGTGCTGGTGAAAATATACCTCAGAGCAAGCAGCCACAAAGATGTGCAAGTGGGAGAGAGACAGGAAAAGGTACCACTAGCTTGCATGGTGCAGGAAGTAGTTACCACAAATGGCAGAAACATGCCTTCTACTGACAGACAATGACTATATCCTTCCCTGAGTCAATGGCAACTGCCACCTTATGAGGCAGTGCCAAAGCCAGCACAGGACTGTGAAGAAAATGACCAGGCCACCAGACAGGCCCAAGCCATGGTCTCCCAGAAACCCATTCCAAGAGGCCAGAGATCTATGTAAGATAAGAGATGAAAATTGGGGTAAGAGAATACAAGCCTTCCCAGTCGACGGGGCTTCCACGTCACATCGCCCTGCTTCTTGGTATCCACAAACACTGGGTACGCTGAAAAAGTTGAAGAAGGCAGTAAAAGAGGATGGACCCCTGGGGCCATTTGCAGAGCAAATGCTCAAATCGCTCAGTCTTGAACTTAATTGCCTTCAGGATTGGAAAGACCTATCCAGAGCAGCTCTTGAGACTGCAACATATTTGAAGTCGAAGGCATTTTTCTATGATCAATGTGGACAGCAGAGGGATCACAACCACACCACAAATATGAACCTCTCAGATGAGTGCTTGCAGGGAGAGGAAATCTAGGGTTCCCCTATGGTGCAAGCTACAGGTTTACCAAATCATGTCCATCAGGTATGGCTCTGTGCCTTAAGAGCCTGGAGGAAGTTACAAGCTGGGGGAGATTCAGTTTCTATTCAGGGCCTAAGGCAGAAAGCCACTGAAAATTTGCTGTAGGCTATTGATAGAGTAAACAAGGGAGTGCAAGGGAAAGTGTTTCATGAAGGAGCTAGGGAAGCCCTAGCCATGGAATTGATCTGGGAGGGACTAAATAAGAAACAGAGCAGAAGTTTGACCAGTACACAGGATGACTGGATGTAACTACTCTAGATATAGGGATACGAGGCCATCAAGCCACCTTAATGGCCTCTGCATTCTGGGCTCTGTCCATGACCTGCCAAAATAAATCAGATGGGTGCTGGAGCTGTGGAGGAAAAGGGCATTTATCTCAAAATTGCCCTTCTTTGAAGAGAGGAGACAAACAGGTCTCTGCCCACGGTGTAATAAGGGAAGGCATTGGGCTAGAGCAGCACTGTGTTTGGGGTTTCTGGATGTAACCCATTTGTAAGTCAGGGCCACATATTGAAATGCAAAACTTTAAGTTTGCAAATTAAAAACAAAGACTTTTTCTCCAACTCCAGCACCACCTCTGGGGATTCCAACTCTGAGTTGAGGCAGGTGAGCCTCCTGCCCGTATTTTCACTCCAAGGATTTAGGGCAGCCCAGATCTTCTGGAAGCTCTGGTTTCCTTTGGTAAAAATAAAGAACTGATTTGGAAGAGTGAAAAAAAGAATATCTGTTGCAGCAGAAGAACCAGGGCCCAGCCAAGACCACCATCACGCATGTCCCCAGTAAGAATACCCTTGACCCAGGGTCCCCTTAGCTTAGCACACAGATACCCCAGGCCCTGGGAGCAACCATGGAGCCAGAGTCCAGCACCCTACAGATTCCAACTGCAGAGCCTGGTGGAGCTGAACTCGCATGGATTCAATGAGGGGGTTGGGGATGTCCCGAGACCCTTGGTGGGATAAAGAAAGGGGGCCCCTTTGCTATCGTGGCTGCTTGGGGGCCCACAGTGCTGGGGTCCCACACAGATTAAACAGCGCCCAAAGTCCCATCCTCCCTGGGCAGCAGGGACCTGGAGTGCCTGTTTCCAGGTGCCACCCCTGAGGCCCAGAGTTCAGAGGTTAATCAGATTAAGCTGCAGGGGTCCAGGCCATGTGCCCCTCAGCTCAGTGGGCGGAGACTCTGGCATGGGCTGGATCTGGAGCCCAGGCCTGGGGTCAGGTTCCTGCCGCTGGGCCAGCGCGCAGCCATTTGACTCACAGCGCAGAGGGGCGCACTCAGGACCACGGGAGGCCTCTCCCCCACAGCCAGGTGCGCGGGACTCAGGAAGGAGGCCCCAGTCAGGCCCGGGAAGGGGACTAGCGCGGCCCCTGGGGAGGAGGCGATGCTACCCCGAGAGGGCAAGTCACTGAAACCTAGCCCTTGGCGCCTTCTATGCGGCGGGGAAAGCAGCCCTGTGGTGGGGCGCAGACGGAAGGTGAGGGGCTGAGCTGGGAGGTAATGGCGCAGGCGGAGCAGGAAGGGGGCCCCGGGTCGAGCAGGGTGACGCGCCCCACCTTGTGGACGCAGAGACTCGCCTTCCCCACGCTGAGACTCTTTGGACTCCGAACCCCTCCAAGACCCTCTCCGTGCCCCATCACGGCCTGTCTCCCCAGCACTAGGTCGGCATAGATGCCCTTTAGTGTCTCCCCTACTAGCACCTGCTTCTTGACCCCTCCCCAACTACATGCCCTGTGCCCCCCTACCCATCTATGGGCAAGTCCCCCAGTCTTTATAAGGCATGTCCCCTGGCCCAACCTGACACGGCTGTGAACCCCCCCACTCCCAGTCACACACTTTTTAAGACACGCAGCGCGATGCCCGTGTCTCCCCTAAGAAAGCCCTCCACGTAGCCGGGCGCGGTGGCGCACGCCTGTAATCCCAGCACTTTGGGAGGCTGAGGCAGGAGGATCGCGAGTTCAAAGCCAGCCTCAGCAATGGCGAGGCACTTAGCAACTCAGTGAGACCCTGTCTCTAAATAAAATACAAAATAGGGCTGAGGATGTGGCCCAGTGGTTGAGTGCCCCTGAGTTCAATCCCCAGTACCAAAAAAAAAAAAAAAAAAAAAAAAAAGAAAGCCCTCCACGTCTCTTCCGGATCCGTGTCCTTCACCACAGGCTTGAGTCCCCTTTTGCAGCCATGTCCTGTCACACACACTCGGTAAGACACAACCCTGCCCCTCCCCCAACATGGTCGTGACCCCCCCACTGAGACGCCTATCCGGTCCCCTCCCCACATGGCCTTCTCGGCCCCTCATTCCCTGAAAAGTACGTGGCCGCGACCCCGGTGCCTGGTTTGAAACCCCAAGGCACGCCCCTCATTCCCCTCTCATGTTGCTGGTGAGTCCCAGGAACAGTCGAAGCCACTGGGGTCCCGCTCCTCAGCCCCTCTCTCCCCTCCCCGCAAAATTGAAGGCCCCTTGCTGGGGTCTGGACTCAGCAAGAGCAACAGGATGGGGGTACAAACGCGAGTGCTCAGAGGGAGTAGCGACGGGGGAAAAATAACACACCGACACATGACGGCTGTGGAATCTTCTCCGTTTACTTTCACTTTGTTGCAAGTATATAATCATATTTTTTTGGCAGTACAGATTGTTTGTTTGTTTTTTTGTACTCGGGATTAAACTCAGGGGCACTTGACCACTGGGTCACATCCCCCCCCCCCCTTTTTTTTTTTTTTGTATTTTATTAGAGACAGGGTCTCATTGAGTTGCTAAGTGCCTCGCCATTGCTGAGGCTGGCTTTGAACTTGTGATCCTCCTGCCTCAGCCTCCCAAGTGCTGGGATGACAGGCGTGCGCCACCGTGCCCGGCTTAGTACAGATTGTTTACACATCCTTTTGTGATTTCAATACAGTCATAAGACTTAATCTATAGATTACACTTTAGACATATTAAAATTCTTTACATATATCAAAATTTTGTACAGATGGGGGAGGGGTCAAATACACCTTTTCAAGGTTCTACATAGACGAAGGTCCTACGTGACTTGTCTGGGCATATTATAATTTTGTCATTTTTTATCTAACTAGTCTGGGTAAAAATTTATTTCTCACGGATTCCCTGAAGTCGTTTTCTCTGTACACCGCTCAGGCTGTCTGATAAAAGTTAATTTTCTCTGTCTGGAATTCCAAAGCACTATTGTTTTTCTTTTATAGCAGTTATTTATAAAACCTAGAAGCAGGAAAGGGAGGGGGGCAAAGCTGAATGTTAGCTCTGAAGGGCTTTTATTCTAAGAAATTTATATCTACTCTAAAAGTAAGAAAAACCTATTTTCAATCACAAAAAGACTCTTAAAGCTTATTAACTAGGAACTAAGTACTTATAGAAAAAGATTATTTTTTTAAATGTTTTTATGTTAGATCCCAAAAACGTTAATTTACAGAATTAGTCTCGATCTAAATAATTGAAATAGCGACATCTGGTGGTCATATATAGGAACAGAACAGTGAATAGACAGAAAATGGTGAAAACAGACATAGACAAAATTAACTACTTCAGTGTCGTGTTTGAGTGGCATCTATCCGTGAAGGGGGTGGGGGGGCTTTTGCCTCCACTTCCCTTCTGCGATGTAGAACTTTTGTTCAAACTGCATCGCATGGAAGATGCCGCAGTCCCTCCAAAACTAAGGCCTGCCCCTGCACCCGGGCATCATCCCTTCACCTCCTAAATTATGCCCTGTCCGCTCCTGAGTGCTGTGATCCACCTGGTGTCAGCTTCGTGGTGCCCACTCTAAGGCACCCCTCTGTCCCTCCCAGAGCCTGTCCATCCCCCTCACCCTAAAACACGCCCCTTGTGCCACCCCACCTTATGGTGCTGTCTCCCCTTAGACAGGCCCTTTCCAGCTTCTGGGCGCTACCCCTTCCAGCCCCAGCTCCACTGTGCCCAATACTAAGGCACGCCCCTGTCCCATCCCCAGCACGTCCACCCCCACTCTAGGGACGCCCCATCCTGCTTCATCCCTCCCCAGCGCAGTTGTGCCCGCCAACACCCCCACAGTACGGCATTACCCACCCCCCCACACACACACACACTAAAAATGTGGGGACTGAAGGGTAAAAATCACACTGCAGACAACCGTGCAGCCAAGAGATTTATTCACCAGCCTTTATGGCTGGTGGGAAGTAGAAGAAGTATGGGGAGAGAGGAGTTAGGAAGAGGAAAGTGTGCAAGCTCTGGATGGAGGGTCGGGTTCCTAGTCTTGCTGGCTGTGGTCTCTGGAGCTGTCGCCTGGGGCAGCTGCCGACCAGCTGGAGGCTGGAGCTGGAGGCTGGAGCTGGAGGCTGGAGCAGCGCTGTTGGGCTGGAGATGGTGAGTCTGGAGGTGTTGCAGCAGCTTTCTTCCTCTCCACAGGGAGGAGCTGTTGTGTCCGAGCTCCAGGCAGGCAGGGACTTAAGTAGGGATTTCTGGTGGGGGTGTGTGCCTGAGTGACCTTTAATGCTATTGGCTCTTTTCCAAGTAAACGGGGCAACCTTTAAGCCAATTGGCTCCTGCCTGGGGAACAGAGGGGCCTTTAAGCTGATTGGCTCCTGCCTGGAGAAAATGAAACCAGGTTGCTTCTAATGGAAATTTCCATGGGGGAGGTGGCCTGTTGGCCCAAGCCTATCTATCAGGGACCCCTGGCTTTCCCATTTTCCACACCCCCCACCACGTTTGTGTGCCCCTCCCCATCATTAGGACATGCCAGTTCCGCTCCTGGTCCTCTAGGCTCTCTAGGCTGCCCACTGTGACCCTGTGTGTCCTTGTCCCTCCAATAGGGATAAGGGCCTCCTGTCCCTCACCTTCACTGCACTGCCAATCCCCACTCTCCCCACACTATGTAGGGCACATCCCCACCTCTTCCCTCGGCATACCCTCCCACAGGCTGTGCCCCCCTCCCCCACATAATGTAAAGTCACAGTGACTCCACCACCTCCACGCCCCCACTCTCCCTGGTTGCCCCACCACTAACTCGTCCTGGACTGCAAAGTCTTCTCAGGGTCTGGTGCAGCCCAGGAGCCACCTTGGGAGGCTCTTAGTCCCTTTTAAGAATAGCCCCTGGTGTGCTCCAGGCTGTGTGGCGCTTTGCTGCCTGTTGAGATGCTTCCAGAAAATCTCTTGTCTGCCGGCTCAACTGCATCTTTGGGTTCCTTTAAATCCCCCATCTGTGGTTTTAAAATCCAAGTGTCCCTGCTGGTCCCTATCCTCCCAGCACCCCACCTGCTTCTTGGCGAAGCCTTGTAGGTCTGTGCACTTTGGGCAAAAGCGACTTCCTGGCCCTAGGAGGACCCAAAAAGGCAGGCACTGGGCTCAGAACCCCAGCTCTAGAGTTGCCACGTTGGCCTGCCATTTACTGAGCTATGAGATCAAATGACCTTAACATAGGAGAAGCGGGACTAGAAGAGGAGCTTGGGAAGGTCTGATGACAAACCATACTCAGACCATGACTTGGCAAAACAAGAAAGGGTGTTTCCAGGGTCAACAGATGTTTTTTGTGATGCCTGCAGTAGCAAAAAAGGGTCTTCTAAGATGCACTCAGTAATTGTTTCTTAATGTAGTGGAAAGAAATGTTTCAAAACTTAGTTCCCTGATGTCCAAAAATAAATGGGAAAAAAACAGAAGTGAAAGACTTGTATGTCAGGCACTTGTTACAGCACATTGTTATAATTTTTTAATTTTGTTATGAATTGCTATTGTTAATCTCTTGCTGTGTCTAGATTATAAATTATACATTATCATAGGCATGTGTGTATACTGGGAAAGTATAGTCTATATAGGGTTAAGGACTATGTGAAATTTCAAGCATCCTTAGAGTTTTGAAATGTGTCCTAGAAGGACAAACAGGGCATCCTGGCATACTTTTCATGGGGGGGTTAAAGAGGAGGGAAGTTTTTCTTATTTTGAGGGCTCAGTTTCCAAGTGTTTGCTGAGAATCTCCAGTTTAGGGGAGGAGGGGGAAATGGTCCTCTATCAGGGTTCCTCTTAATTATGTGACAACAGTAGTGACTCCATTCTAATTGGCTTTGGGCTGTTAAACCCAGTGCAAAACCAGAAAGTTCCCACAAGCTGGATAATTCTGTCGGGCTCAGTAGGTATCATAGGAGCTCAGCAGTGTCCCTGCCTTCCACACAGGCTGGATGCCAGGATGGAGTCCTCAGCCTGACCTCCCACATCTAGATGTGCATGCTGTTTTTACACCTCACATAAGGTAGCTGCTCTGCAGTGTCTACTTTGCATGCAAAATCTTACACATTTATTTTCTGCCTTTTGTATTCCTCTGCAGGGACTCCATGCTACTTCTCCTTTTTGTATATTTGCTTCTGCGGACCTGTGAGCTGAAGTCACCAAAGCCTCCAAGCCAAATATCTTACTGATCTTGGCAGATGATCTGGGCTTCAGGGATGTTGGATGCTGTGGGAAGATGCACTGAGGTACAGTGCGGTGTTGGGGGTGCTCTGTGTGTAGTTAGTGGGATAATTCATTTAAAATTGGCCTGTGCAGCCGGGCGTGGTGGCGCACGCCTGTAATCCGAGCACTTGGGAGGCTGAGGCAGGAGGATCGCGAGTTCAAAGCCAGCCTCAGCAATGGCGAGGCACTTAGCAACTCAGTGAGACCCTGTCTCTAATAAAAATACAAAAAAGGGCTGGGGATGTGGCCCAGCGGTCGAGTGCCCCTGAGTTCAAGTCCCCGGTACCAAAAAAATAAAAATAAAAATAAATAAATAAAATAAAATAAAATTGGCCTGTGCAAGTAAAATTTTGTAGTGCTGCAGAACTCAGTTCTCAAAATAATTATTTTCCAACAGTGAAAATTGAGTCTTAGCACTGTCAAACAACTTGAGATGGTGCTGAATATGTGAGGGTATTCCTGGGGCTGCTGTAATAAATAACCAAAAACAAGGAGATTTATAGCAATAGAAATTCAGGAAGCCCTCCCCACCCCCGCCCTGGAGAGCTGAAGGCTGAGACTAGGGCTCACAGGGCTAAGCTTCCTCCACAGGCTCCAGGGAGGCTCCTTCCTGCCTCTCCCAGCTCCTGGGGCTCCAAGTGGCACTTAGCTGGTGGCCCCATCACTCCACTCTCTGCCTCTTACTTCACGCAGCTCCTGCTCTGTGTCTGTGTCTCCTCTACTGTCTCTTATCTGGACACTGTTAGCGTAAAAAGACCAGGATGAAAGCAAATGTCACATATCATCTCATTGCTTTTTTTTTTTAGGAATGAAGTTTCACACAGGAGCAGGGGATTCAGGGACAAAATGATGCCATGGTGGGACCCAGTTTCCTGATGGAAAATGAGCCCCCAAACAAAGAAAGGGCCTGGGCTTATATAGGTTATTCTGACAGGTGGTCTTGTGAGCACATTGATTTTCCTTGGGTATCCAGGAATTTGGAGTTTGTTTGTCAATCAGTGAAGAAGTCAGTTATAGTTCTTAGGGATTTAGGGTTTGTTTTATGGGGTGAAATGGGTGGGAGTCTAGGGTCAGTGGTCAGTTTTTGGAATTAATTGTCCTGGAGCTGATGGAGGGCCTGGGGTCAGTAGTTGGTACCTGGGAAGGATTTGTTTATAGAGGGTTAATGCTTCAGCCTCTTCCTAGAGACTGCCTTTCCAGGTTTGATGGACACCTCCTCCTCGGGGTTTATCACTGGGAAAAAAATTGTATCGGGAATAAATCAAACACTCAATGTATAGCTTTTCTTCTCACCCCCCTTTCCCTTGGTCTCATTCTTTTTGGGGTTTGTCATTTCCCTTATCTAATAGACACTGCCATTTCATTAGGTCCACCCTGACCCAGGAGGAGGTCATCTCTGGATTCTTTACTAACCACATCTGCAGAAACCCAGTTTCCCCACAAGGTCCCACTCACAGGTTCTGGGATCACCATGTGAACAGGACCCATATCTTACAATGGTGCCCTCCACAGGCACAATGGTGTTGATTAGGCTGAACCCTAAGGCCATCCTTACACTGCCTCAGCATCCCAGAGTTACTGTTGTTTGTTTTTGTGTTGAGGTTAAAACTCAGGGCTTCACCCATGCTATGAAAGTACTCTGTCCCTGAAGCATAGCTCAGTCCCAGAGGTTACCTTCTGTACCAGATGCAAAGCAAATGCTTTCTACCTGGATTAGTTGCCAGCACAGCCAGAAAGCTCTACCTGAAAAGGGCTGGGGCCAAGAATTTGTCACTCTAGTAAGTTTTAGCCACTGATTAGATAAACTTTCTGTCAGTCAAAATGCAGAGGCGGGCCTTGAAACCGTCAATCAGGGCCGCTGGTGTGGAACTGTCCAATCAGTTCACAGACCGAGAGGAAGTGCGGGCTTCCGCGAGATTTTCTTCCTCACCAACTGTGCTTCTCCGTTTCCAGTCCCCGTGTTCTCTGCTCCTGGGTCCCTGGTGAGTCTGTGCAGCCTGTGTCCTCACGATCTCGGGTGACCAGAGGTACCTCAAGAGGACGCTGGGTCACCAGGGAAGACAAAAATGGTGAGTGTGCGACCAGGGATGAAAATATGCAGTCAGCATCTGCCTTGGGGCTCTGGTGTCCGTGTGAGCTGCGGAGCATGGCTAAGTCCCCGCTGGCGGGTGGCCCTGGGCTCTGTCCCTTGGTTCCCCAGGATTGCATGGGCGGCTCAAGTACCTGGCATTCCCTTCCCTTGTGCTAGTTGCCCACACCTACTCCTCCAAACGTGCAGGAATCAGGGTCACAAATGCACTTTTTTCTTCTCCCAGTTGAGCTACTCTTGAAGGCTCTGTATGTTCTTAAAATTGCACTTGCATCCTGGGTCCCAAAATGCCTCCTTCCTCTCCACTTCACAGCATCATCAAACATTCATTCTTCTACTATGTTCAAATAGACACAGCGATACAGCTGGTTGTCAGTGAGGAGTTCTGCTCCCCCAAATGTTGAATTTTGAACTTTAGAGAAGCACGCGGATGAGGCAAGCATATAAAGCAGGGGTAATTTAAAAGGGGTAACATAGACTTCTCCCAGCAAAGAGGAAGGGGCCATCACTGGTTTCTTGATATCCCAAGAAACCAGGCAGGTCTGCCTTTTTTATATGTCCCTGGGATTCCTTTGCTCTCCTGCTCTCTTCCCCCCTTATCTCTCTCCTTCCTGAATACTTGACCAGGCCCAGTGGATGGTCAAAAGGTGAAAAGCATATGGCCTGAAGGGGGAAGGGCAGGATGGAGCAGCCCAGGACACAAGAATAAACAACTTTATAGCTCTCTATAGGGAGGGGCAGTTCCTGGGATAGGTTACCTTGGCAACAGGTTGGGGCAAGTTCAAGGTCTCCATGAGGGTGGAGGAAGCGCTCTGAAGGAATTAACATTGGACTCATTTTAAATTGGCTTTCCTGATTCGAACTGACTCAATTTACCTATGAATACTGACAGCCTATTAGATTCTGGCTTCAACAGTCTATTAATTTTCATTTTTCATCTAGTGAAATATCGCAAAGAAATATATATATTTGTATTGGGAAATCAAAACTAGGGCAGTTTTATCAGTGACCTTCCCATCCCTTCCCCCCCCCCCCCCCACTTTTATTAAGTTTTGAGATCTGGTCCCACTTGTTTTGGAAGCTGGCCTCCAACTTGTGACCTTCCAGCTTTAGCCGCCCAAGTCCCTGAGAATACAGGCTGTACCACTATCCCTGGCAAGAATAACATTTTTGAAAGCATTTGTTTTCTATTTGTGGATGTTGTACTTGAGGGGAAAGAAAAATTACTTAGCACTTCCCTGGTTTTGGTCAAAATATCTATTTTAAAGGAAATAAGGCAGTTGTTTATATATCCTACAGATATTGAATCCGGGGCTACATGCCCAACATTTTTTTTTTTTTTTTTTGACATGAGTTATTTCTTTATGTAAATTTC
The DNA here is from genome assembly GCA_025594165.1 of Tamias sibiricus. Taxonomy (NCBI): domain Eukaryota; kingdom Metazoa; phylum Chordata; class Mammalia; order Rodentia; family Sciuridae; genus Tamias; species Tamias sibiricus. Next base: position 3,876,356 of record CM046667.1, on the reverse strand, counting down.
GTTCCTTAGTGATGCATTTTTGACACATCATACATAGAGTATAACAGCTCCTTTTTTCTGATTGCACATGATATAGATTCACAGCAGTCTTGTAATTATTATTATTATTATTATTATTATTATTTGTGTGTGTGTGTGTGTGTGTGTGTGGTACTGGGGATTGAACTCAGGGGCACTCAACCACTGGGTCACATCCCCAGCACTTTTTTGTATTTTATTTAGAGACAGGGTCTCACTGAGTTGCTAAGTGCATCGCCATTGCTGAGGCTGGCTTTGAACTCGTGATCCTCCTGCCTCAGCCTCCCAAGTGCTGGGATTATAGGCATGCGCCACTGCACCCGGTGCATTCTTGTAATTATATATGCACATAGAGTAATAATATCTCATTCATTCATATTTCCTTCATCCCCACAACTTTTAAATTTGATTTTTATATAGTATTTTTCTATGTTGCCAAGCCTGGCTTGAAAGTTGTGATTCTCCTGCCTCAGCTTCTGAAACTGTTGGGATTATAGTCTTTGACAACACAAGCTACAGAAAATAGTTTATTTTTTAAAATATTTATTATTTTAGTTTTACACAATTCTTTATTTTTTTTTTATTTATTTATTTTTTTTTTTTTTTTTTGTGGTACCAGGGATTGAACTCAGGGGCACTCGACCACTGGGCCACATCCCCAGCCCTTTTTTGTATTTTTATTTAGAGACAGGGTCTCACTGAGTTGCTAAGTGCCTCGCCATTGCTGAGGCTGGCTTTGAACTCGCGATCCTCCTGCCTCAGCCTCCCAAAGTGCTGGGATTACAGGCGTGAGCCACCACGCCCGGCACAATTCTTTATTTTTATGTGGTGCTGAGGATTGAACCCAGGCCATGCACGTGCGAGGCGATCACTTTACCCCTGAGCCACAATCCCAGCCCCAGAGAATAGTTTATTTTGATACAAATATAATGACCACACTCAGGAACATGGATTCAACTTGCCCAGAATGGTGTATGTGCCCCACCTCAGAAGAGATCACATCATTTTTTTTTTTTTTTTTAAATCAGAGGATGAACCCAGTGACACTTAGACAGTGAGCCACATTCCTGCTCTTTTTATATCTTAGTTTGAGCCATGATCTTGCTAATTTCATTATGGCCTCACTAAATTGCTAACACTAGCTTTGAATTAAGTCGTCTTCCTGCTTTAAACTCTCAAGCTGCTGCAGTTGCAGATGGGCACCACTGTTCCTGGCCTACCTGAATGTTCAAAAAAGAAAGTGTTGTGTGAATACATTAATCAATTGTAATGGTAGGATCATCAGACTGTGAGCAGCTTCAAAAAAAAAATGGAGGAAAATTTCTTCTGTATGTCTGTTTTTCAAACATTCTTAGTTTTGGAACATGGTGGAGACTAGACATCTGGTAAGGTACTAATGTATCCTGAGAAGTTTATTAGTTTTGAGAATATGGACTGATACAGAAATTAAGATAATTGGGTTTAATAAAGCCCAAGACAATTTTTTTTTCTTTCTTTTTTTTTTTTTTTTTTTTTTTTTTTTTTTTGGTACCGGGGATTGAACTCAGGGGCACTCAACCACTGGGCCACATCCCCAGCCCTTTTTTATATTTTATTTAGAGACAGGGTCTCACTGAGTTGCTAAGTGCCTCGCCATGGCTGAGGCTGGCTTTGAACTCGCGATCCTCCTGCCTCAGCCTCCCAAAGTGCTGGGATGACAGGCGTGTGCCACCGCGCCCGGCTCCAAGACAATTTTTGCTCTCCACACAGAACCTTGTCTTTCTACCCTCATGGTGGCCTAGTAGGCCAAAGTCAAGTGTTCTGAAGCTTCTTTGATGTAGATGCAACTTCATAGAGAACGTCAGTTCACACTTGTGAAAATCTTGTGCTTCTCCTTTTATCTTCCTTAGGTGTAGATACCATGTCAGAATTTATTGGGCAGAGGTTCCCTTTGGACACTTCACAGTGTCTCATGTCCTCAGCCACAATTCTTTCCTGGAGCTGCCAAAGGATACCCACAGCTGCTCTATGCCCTGCATGGTTAAGGGAATTTTAGGCCCTGGGTCAGCTCCCTCTAAAAGACAGCCTGAGGTGTGGGATGCAGCCTCTCAGGCAAGAAGCTGGGGGCCATGGGGCTAAGGAATCTCCTGGAAAAAGCCTCATCTAGACAGTTATTTCTTTGGAACATTGTTTCCCCAAAGCTTTGTTCCCTTTTCTTGGAGAGGGGTGGACAATCAGCCTGTCAATGCTGTTGCTGAGGGGCCAGGTCAGCCATGACTCCTGCCCCTTGAATTTGGTCACATTTGTGAAGGAGCAAAACCTCTCCCAGAGCATAAAGACCACCCACCCCAGTGCAGTGCTCTGCAAACCTGAAAAGCCTTATAGACTAGAGTTGTGGTCCATGTTTTTTGGGAGGATGATCCAGGAGGCTTTTGGTGAGCAAGACCCAGAGGGAGAATGTTCCAGCTGTCAGCGACCTTACCTGCCCCTTTAGCCTGACACACCTCTGCTCCCTCAGCGCCAGTGTTTTTGGGTATCACTTTGAAATAATCTGCTCACTTTTTTGAGGCCCAGTTTTGTTGATTCAGAGCCAAATATGATGAAATATTATTAAAGAAGAGAGAAAAAATTTGATTTAAAAAGTCTAGTTACATTTTCGGGGCTGGGGTTGTGGCTCAGTGGTAGAGCGCTCGCCTAGAACGTGCGCGGCCCGGGTTCGATCCTCAGCACCACGTACAAATAAATGAATTGTGTACAACTAAAAGCAAATAAATATTAAAAAAAAAAAAAAAGTCTAGTTACATTTTCATTGTTAAGAATCCCAATGTACAACCAGGTGCAGTTTGGCACACCTGTGATCCTGGCTACTCCAGAGGCTGAGACAGGAGGATTGCAAATTGGAGGACACCTTAGCAACTTATCCACTCTTTTTGCAACTTGGTGAGACTGTGTCTCAAAATAAAATATAAAAATGACTAGGAATGTGTCTCAGTAGTAAAGTGCCTTTAGGTTTAATCCCTGGTACCAAACCCAAAACAAACAAACAAACAAAAACCTTGTTTACCTTTTGCTACCCCTGAGAATATATAGAAAATTTGTGGGATTAGATCTTGTTTTTTCAATGATTTCAATTTGACATCCAGGTCCTAGATTCCAGAATGCCACTTAGGATACAGAGATAGTTTTTCTTGTATTATTGCTGTGGAATATGAATCCATTTCTAAAAAAATAGTGGTGGATAAATTTATGAATGCAGTTTCATGAAAACACCAGTTTCTGCCCCTTTACATGTGGAGAATTTGACAGAAACTACTTTTGTTGTTGTCGTCTGGACTTGGTAGGTTGATGTTAACTGTATGATTTTTTTGTTGCCGAAAATGGACCCAGAGTTGCTTAACCACTGAGTCACATCCCTAGCCCCTTTTAGATTTTTTTGTTTTGAGACAGGGTCTTGCTGCATTTTCTAGGGCCTCAGACCCCTGAACTGCTGGGGTAACAGGTGTGCACTATCACACCCATCTCCGTTGTAGATTTTAAAGGACAATTTTGGAAATACCTGAAATACCCAACCATGTCCTTTAATCACTGAATAATATATAAGTGAAGTAGTAAATGGCTCTTGTTTTCCGAAAATGATAGATACATGTGTCTAAATAAAGGTGCTAATCCCCTGCACAAGCACTCACACCATGTCACCTAATTCCTGTTCTCTCCTAACTGCCTTCTCCTAGGGCCACCCTATTGGGAGCTGGCCTTTGAGCTTAAGAAATGTAAAAGTAATGTAAATGCTCTCTCTACTCTTTCTGTTCTGTACAGCTATTGTCTGGAGTTAGATATAGTCTATTTATTTTTTTTTCCATTTTTAGATGTTTTTTTTTAAAATATTTATTTATTTACTTTAGTTGTACACAATGCAATTCATTTTATGTTTACGTGGTGCTGAGGATCGAACCCGGGCCGCACACGTGCGAGGCGAGCGCTCTGCCGCTGAGCCACAAACCCTAGCCCCTAGATGTATTTTTTTTTTAAGCTCACCAAAACAACCATGGAAATCATGCCCTGACTTTCTCATAATTTACTGAAATGCTCAGTGTTATTTCAGAGAATGTAAATCATGGGAAAGTTTAGACTCCTTTGTAAGAAAGGGTGTTATATTTGCATTGATTTTGTTGTATTTTATGCCTCTCATTGTTTTACCTTTTGTATTATAGTCAGCATCTATCACTCATTACATGTACTTTAGTTTTTGTTTTTTGTTTGTTTGTTTTTTGGCACTGGGGGTTGAACTCAGGGCACTCGACCACTGGGCAATATCCCCAGACCTTTTTTGTATTTTTATTAGAGACAGGTTCTCACTGAGTTGCTAAGTGCCTCACCATTGCTGAGCCTGGCTTTGAACTCACAATCCTTTTGCCTCTGCCTCCCAAGTGCTGGAATTATAGGTGGTGTGCACCACGGCCCTGGCTGTATTTTAGTTTTTTTTGTTTGTTTGTTTGCTTGTTTTTTTGTGTCTGTGTGTGAACTGCTGGGGATAAAACACAGGACCACATACATTCGTGGCAAGTTCTCTACTATTGAGCTATTCTCCAATGCAAAAAAAATTAGTATATAGACTATTATTTATTTATTTTCTTATTTATTGAGTGCTGGTGATAGAAATCAGGATAAGCTCATGTTTATGTTGTACTGTAAAAATGAATTTCAAGCCAGGCGCAGTGGCACATGCCTGTAATCCCAGCACTTGTGAGGCTGAGGCAGGAGGATCGCAAGTTCAAAGCCAGACTCAGCAATGGCGAGGCACTTAGAACTCAGTGAGACCCTGTCTCTAAATAAAACACACAAAAAAGGGCTGGGAATTTGGCCCAGTGGTCGAGTACCCTGGAGTTCAATCCCCAGTACCAAAAATAAATAAATAAAATAATTAAAGAAAAAAAGAAATTAATTTCAACTTTGAAAGCAGTTTTTTTGAGGTGGGCAGGTGTACTCCTGGGAATTAAACCTAGAGGCACTAGACCACTGAGCATATCCTCAGCCATTCTTATTATTTATTCATTCATTTTATTAATTTTTTTAATTTTTTTGTGTAATTTTACATGGACAGAATACCTTTATTTTATGTAATTTAATGTGGTACTAATGATCATATCCAGTGACTCACAAATGCTAACAAGTGCATTGCCACTCAGCTACAGACCCAGTTCTCAATTTATATTTTAGATAAAGACCAAGTCTCACTGAATTTCTGAGTGTCAGCCAGGTGCGGTGGCACACACCTGTAATCCCAGTCCTTGGGAGGCTGAGGCAGAAAAATTGTGGATTCAAAGCCTACCTCAGCAATGCCGAGGAATTTAGCAACTTGGTGCAAACCCAGTTTCTAATAAAAATATGAAAAAGGGCTGGGGATGTGACCCAGTTGTTAAGTTCCCCTGAGGCTAATCTCTTGTTCTGAGTCTCTTACTAAGTTGCTGAGACTGGCTTCAAATTTGCCATTTTTTTTTGCCTCGACCTCCCTAGTGGCTTAAATTATAGGTGCACACAACCATACCAGCAGTTGGAATGACTTTTAAAGACTCAACATCCATTTCTCTTTAGATGGCAACAGTATTGAAAATCATTTCCAATGCTTTTCTCCATAGTTTTGAAATTTGTAATTATGACTCTTCCCATTTCCATTAGTTTTGCATTATTTTGGAAAAGGTATTCAGTATGTAGTTTTGTTTCTTGTGTATGTACTTGTGAAACTTCATGGCATGCTTTTATTATTCACTTTTATGTTAAATAAACTTTGTTTTGCACAGCAGTACTTGGCTTACATAGTTTATTAGTCAGTGTTCTCTAGAGGAACAGCTCAACAGAAAGTATGATTATAAAAAGAGGATTTATTAGATTGGCTTGCTTGACCAGAAGCTGCGTAGTCCACAATGGCCGTCTTCAGGATGGAGAGCTTGAGAAGTAGTAGCTGCACAGTCCAAGAGGCTGAAGCCTCAGAAAAAAGGGATTAATGGTCCTACCCTAGTCTAGACCTAAGGCTTCTGGAGAATCACTGGCAGGAAACACTTTGAGAGAGGAAAGAAGGGAGAATCTGATATCCTCAGGCCATTGCAAAAGCAATCAAGATCCCATCTTAGAAGAAAGGAGATTGCATCTGCTGCTACTTTCTTGTTCTTCCAACTTTTGTTCCATCCAAGCCACCATCCTATTTGATGGTACTGCCCATAGTTTAGGAGATTCTCCACTTCAGTTAGCTGTCCCACGTGGCAATTATTCCTAGACACACCCTCATGAACACACGCAGAAGATATAATCATCTCTATCTTTTAATCCAATCAAGTTGACAATTCAAATAAAGCATTAAACATTGTAGCTAACACCCTTCTCAACAGCTTATAGTTGCCACTTTTTCCAACATTTTGCATTGTTGAGGTATGTTTGTTAGTTACTGAGCCTGTGTTGTATATTTGATAAAGACAGTGGATGAAGCAAAACATTATCAGTACCTAAAGTTTATACTTTACCTTAGGGATCCTGTTCTGTGTGGTGTGATTGTGTGTGTCATGTATTCTGCATGATCGTGTGATACAGAGGAGTTTCACTACCCTGAGAATCCTTTGTTCTACCTGTTCATCACTCCTCACCATCCCTTCCCCCTTCTCTACTCCCTAAGTCCCTGGCACCCATAATTTCCATTACTGCATCTAGAACTTTTTTTTCCCAGAAGGTTGTTGACTTCGAATATTAATCCATTTCAGACTGGCTTAATTCACTTACCAGTCTGACTTTAAGGTTGCTGTGTCCTTCCAGGCTGAAGAGTTCATTTTTTGTGTGATGTTCTTTGGTGTGGTTAAACCACAATTTGTTCATTCAGTACCGAAAGGTGCATCTTCCTTGCTTCTAGCTTTGAGTAGTTCTGGATATGGTTGCTGTAGTAACTGCTGTGAGGTTTTCCTTTTTTTTTTTTCCTTCATGTGATAATTTTGTATTTCTGATATTATAAACTTAGGTTAACACATGCTCCATAGTTAATTTTTGCTCTCAAATATTTTTTTAATTATTTACTTATTCTAATTTGTTATACATGCCTGCAGAGTGCAATTCATTTCATATTACATATATGGAGCACAATTTTTGAAGCCATAGGTTCTATACAAAATATTTTCACACCATTTATGTTTTCATAACTCTACTTAACATAATAATGTCAAACTCATTCCACCCTCATTCCTACCTTCTGCTTTCCACTTTTTTGAACTATTTAAAGTTCCTTCATTTCTCCCATTGTTCGCTTTACTTAGCATAATTTTCTCTAACTTCATCTATTTACCTGCAGATACCAGGGCTTTATTCTCCTTTAGCACTGAATAATGTTCCATTTTTTTATATATACCAAAGTTTCCCTATCCATTCATGTACTGAAGGGCATCTGGGTTGGTTCCACAATTTAGCTATTGTGAATTGTGCTGCTATAAACATTGATGTGGCTCTGTCCCTGTAGCATACTGTTATTTTAAGCCCTTTGTGCACAGACCTAGGAGGCACATAGCTAAGTCAAATGGTGGTTTTATTCCAAGTTTTCCAAGGAATCTTCATAATGCTTTCCAGATTGGCTGCACCAATTTGCAGTCCCATCAGCAATGTATGAGTGTGCCTTTTCGCCCACATCTTCACCAGCACTTATTGCTGTTTGTACTTTTTATAGCTGCTATTTCGACTGGAGTAAGATGAAATCTTATAGTAGTTTTGGTTTGCATTTCTCTAATTGCTAGAAATATTAAACATATTTTTTTTCATATATTTGTTGATTGATTGTCCTCTTTTGAAAAGTGTCTGTTCAGTTCCTTGGCCTGTTGATTTCCTGATTGTGGTTTCATCAAAACCCTCTCTATTACTTGTTTGTGCTTAATTTACATTTACCTTCCTCTGTGGGCTTCTGCAGTGATGAAAGGTTGAATCCTGAAGGATGCTAGTGAAAGAGAGTCACCGATTATGGTGGAAGAAATCAACACGAGTCAGGCTGTTAAAATCTTCTGCATTTATTTTCTTTTTTTGTAAACAATAAAAGCATATATATATATATTTTTTTTTTTTTGGCAGTATGTATTCTTTTGTTGTTACAAAAAAACAGTTACAAGTTCTAGGGAAATATCAGTCTTTGTGGAATAGATTCCTAGACATTGATTTTTTTTTTTTAACATCTCAAGGTCCTGTCTAGATAAGAACTATATACATGTTGTTTTGAAACTCCCTACAATCTTTTAAACTTATGAATCTCTTGAAATTATTCCTCCACGCCCCTGCTAAGCTAGCTGATAGAAGTTAGTTTTTTCTGCCTGTTTTCAAAGCACCATTGTCTTTTTACAATAGTCCCTTTTTGCACCTAAGGGCAGAGAAAAGGAAAACATAGTCAAATGTTAGCTCTGAAGGACGTTTACCCTAAGGGCTTTTTTTTTTTTTTTTTTTTTTTTTTTTTTTTTTTTTTTTTTTTTTTTTTTTGCATCTATTTTAAACTACCCTGAAAGTAAAAGAAGCCTTTTTCAGTCACAAAAGGGCTCTTAAAGTGTTTTTTTTTTTCCCTGCAAGTAATTATAACAAAGGAGGTTAAATGGCAAGCATTTATCAATCTGCTTTTTAATTAAAAGTTAGCTATATGAGTACAAATTTAAAAAATGTTATGTTTCCAGCTTAGATTTCAATAAAATTGTATATTTTTAGAATTAGTCTTATTCTAATTAATTGAAATAGCGACATCTGGCGGCCATACATATGAACAGAACAGTAAAGATATATTTAGACAGGAGACAGAGGGGAACATACATAGATAGGGTTAACTCCTTCAATGCCGCGTATCAGTAAACATCTATCCAGTAAGGGGGGTTTGCCGTTGCTTTTACCCCCTTATCGTACGAGAAGAGGATGCCTTGCTCACTCTGTCGTATAGATGATGTCACATTCCTCTTCTTTCACTGGTTTCCTTCTGTGGAAAGTTCAAGAATTGCTTTTAGCTCTTCTTTTCTGAAATGTGCTTTGGATACCATAGATACCACCAAAGCACCATTTGTGATGTTTTCCCATGTTAAACTTTTAGATTTCAATTTTCTCAACATAATCAACTTTTCCCTCGTTTCCCATCTTCCTTTTGTGTCTGTTTAGAGACCTGGATTGAAAATCCCATTGCTGGTGGCTTTCCACCCACTTCTGTTCTGATTTCTGCTTTAACACCAATGTTTTCTGAGCACATGGGATTTCAAACATATTGATATGTGGTTTATGGCTCACAAAGTTTCCTGTTCCTGGGAGTGTGGTGTGATCCTGAGAATGCTGTGTGTTTTGCTGTTGGCTAATGGTCTGGGAAGCCCTCCTGTCTGCTGCTCTACTAAATGGTTTCAGACGGAACAGAGTTGTGTGATATCTTCCAGTGTAATTGTGGATTCTTTATTGTTTGGGGCAGTTTTGTATGTCTCTGCCTGATATATTTTGACTTTGTTTCACGTGCATGAATATTAAAAATTTAAGAGTTTTAATTGAAAGCGCCACCACAGTGGCACATGCCTGTACTACCAGCATCTCCAGAATCTTAGTCAGGAGGATGTCAACTCTACAGCTTAGGTGCTGAACTACTTAGAGAGATTTTTTTCTCTCAAAATACAAATAATAATTTTTTATAAAGGGCTGTAGATGTGGCTCATTTGTAAAGCACCTCTGGATTAATTCTTTAATATAAAAAAAATCAATCAAAAATAAATAAATAAAATAAAATAAATAAAAATAAATAAAAGAAAATACTTTGGCCTAAGGATTTTGGAGCCTGGTATTTCTCCAGAATGGTCAATGTCAAGTGGTTTATTTTCCATTCATGTGTCATGTTTTCCTGTTTTCTCAATATTCTTTGTACATCTTTTGTTGTTGTTGTTTAAAGAGAATGAAAATGCGTTTCTCCCCTTTCCCCAGTGCTTCTCTTTCTGTTTGTTGAAGGCTTCATGCATTTGCCTAGGGACTATATTGTTTATGCTGTTTAGTGCATTAGTTTGCTTTCAGCTCCTTTGATACATTTCCCTGAATGCCAGTGTGGTAAGGCAGAATGGTAACTTTAGCAGTTTAAGAGCTGAGAGGTTTGGTTTTGCAGACTGACACACAGGAGCTCTGCTTTGTGACATTTCACCATGGAGGCTTGCAGCTGCTGCAGTACCTGTAACAGAGTAGCAGAAGCAGCAAAGTGTCATGGAAAGAACAAGCCCTCTTTAGGTTTAATGTAGTAAAAGGCCCTAATATGTATAACCAGAGACTTTAGGGTCTTGACAAGCTTGTGCCCACATAAGAAATATAAAATTTTCTCTTCAATATATTGCCCCAACTCCCTTGCCTTGATGTTCTCAAAGTTGTTTATGTATCAAGGTGAAATCCCTGCTGTGCTCAAGGCTAAGCTTTAGGAATTATTCCTCTGGGCTGTGGTGCCACTAATAAACTGTTCCTTCCAGATCTCAGTGTCCCTTGGCCTCATTTCCTCCTACACAAGAAGGTGGAAAAGTGCAGTAGATACAGCAAAAGCTTTGCCATCTGGATTTTGTGGGTAGATGTGCTAGGGCCTCTCCTTTAAAACACAGTGTTGCTATTGAAAACTCTTTTGTGCTTTCACTCTGAAGAACGCAGCCTCAGGAAAAACCAGTGCTGAGCAGGTGGGTCTTGGTTCTCTCTGCAAAGTGTCATTCTGGTCTCTGTGTGGCTTCCTTTCTTCCTGAGAATACCAGGGTGGTTTATTTGTGAAATGCATACTGTGGAGTGATCTCCCAGCTGCTTAACCACTGAGCCAAACCCCCAGCACCATCAACCTCGATTTTTACTTTTTTTTTTTTTTTTTTTTTTTTCAGGGTTTTGCGAACTTGCTTAGGGCCTAACTAATTAGCTGAGACTGCTATTGAACTTGGGAGCCTCCTGCCTCAGCCTCCTGAACCTGGGTGTTTTTGAAACCTGATTCACAGAATAAACTCTCTCTGCAGCTTTCTTTATCAGATTTTAGGTGATGGTTGAGTGGATAAAAATAATTTGCTGTTCTTGTCTAATGCAGGCTGTTTACTCAAATCCTTTTAAATAATTTCTGCTAATTTTTCACAGTGATCACTTCAGACTTAGGAGAGTGAGAGGTTGTTTTAGACCTTAAGATTGTTCCATTATTTTAATTCAAATATCCCAGACTTTGAAAAGATATGCTGTGTTACAATGGAGCCAGTTTCCAAGGTCTCACACTGGGATGTCAGGCTGCTGTCCTACACCAGATAGGGTCATTCTGAAGGACTAGTGCAGGTCTCACTGTTATTTCTGTCTTCCACTGTTCTTCATGACTGCTTCATGTAGATTTGTGAACCTGTCAGATCTTTTAGGCATGAGGACGTTTTTTGTACTAATTGTTCTGCTCGTGTTTTCTCATTTCTCTGGAGGTTTGCATGTGGAAGAGCTCCTTCTCCCTGGAGAATTTTTTATCTTGGATATAAATGACTTACCTTTTTCAAAGACAAACTGACTTTATTTGTGTGAGGTTATTTTGCAGCTCTATTCTCTTTCACTCCATGTTACCTGACTTTCTGTTCTTTTTTATTTCATGGTAGTACTTTGATGGTTCCAAACTCCCTGTTGTGTCATTTTGGAATTGGGGGGTTGATTTTTTTTTAAAGGCTTGTCATGTTTATAGATTTTTTTTTTTTTTTTTTTTGTACTGGGAATCAAACTCGGGCACATGACACATCCCCAGCCCTTTTTAGTATTTTATTATTTATTATTTTATTTTATTAGAGAAAGGGTCTCACTGAGTTGCTAAGTTCCTCACCATTGCTGAGTCTGGCTTTCAACTCACACAATCCTTTTGCCTCAGCCTCCCAAGTGCAGGGATTACAGGCATGAGCCACCGTGCCGGTTTTTATCGAATTGTTTAGCTTATTTTCACATAAAATTAAATTTCCACTGGTGGAGTGGTGCATGCATATTATCCCAGCATCTGGGAATACTGAGGCAGAAGGATTATAAAGTTAAATTTTAACCTCAGCCACTTACAAGGCCATGAGCAAGTTAGTGAGTACTGTCTCAAAATGACAAATATGCTGGAGATGTAACACTGTGGTTAAGTGCCCTGAGTTAAATGCCTACTTAAAAAAAAAAAAATATTTCCAAACATAAATAAATAAATAAAACTAAATCTCTTGTAAGCTTTTTAAAGTTGTTTCAGTCTTTCACATATGAAAGTATAATAAATGGTTGGTTGTCTACTGAATAGTGGCCTTTTGCCAACTAGATACCAGTTCGCCTGGACATCATTTTGATCTGTCTCCAAGACACCTGATTTTACTAATCTTATCATCCTGTGAAGGCCACCACACTGAATGATTTCTCTTGATCTTTTGCTCACCCCTGCTAATACTGTGCTTCTCACAGATGCTCACACATTTAAGTCCTTGAGTATGGTTTTGTGTTAGTGGCATGTGAACCTTCTGGTAGCTGCTCTTTTTGGCTGTTCCATCACTGTGTAGATATTGTATCATGTTTAGAGATGTACTTGGAGTGTCTTGTTTCACACCCAAACAGTTTAGATAGGTGAGGACTCTTGTTTGCAAACCTGCTCCTTTACCACATGCTGGAAATGCTGCTGCCTTAAGTTTGTTTGCACCAGCAGCATTCCAGGCACGAGAAAACTCTTTCCCAACAGACAACCATTGTGCATGATGCCTAACCTTGATCAAAATGTCTTTGAGCAGAACATGTCTATGTGGCACAGGACTGTACCATATGTTAGTGAACTGGCTGCTTTTCAGAAGAGTTTTCACAATCACTGGACATTCATTGTCGCTATAAGGTTTACAAAAGTGGTGTCTGCCATTTATTAAGGAGATTGTTAGGAGACATATAAACTTTGTAAAGATGTTGATTAGATAAGGTGATATCTTTGGGCCATTGCATAATTTCTATGACACGTGACATCTTTCCAATTACCCCATTCTGCTTTGACAGTAATCATAAAAAATTGTTGTGTTTATTACTCATTGTACTTGTTTACTAGTTGAGAAATTATTTTCTGGAGTAAAGCACCTGTAAACTTCTAGTTTTTTTCTTGGTGCATTCACTGAGGTTTAGCTCAATCCCCAATTAACACATTGTGACAAACTGTGTAAAATGTTGTCTAATCATTGTCTGTAAGGGAAGCTCCTTAGTGAGCCCATTCCCAGACTGTGTTGGTGTGTTCTGATTGCAGGCATTTCTTTAAGGTTAGAACATTAGACTTTAAGAAGGAGACAAAAGATCGGTAAACACCATGTGGTCTGTACGAAGTGTGTAGGCCCAGTGAGCCAATGTGGTTGACATAATCTGTCTCAAATGCTGAGTTTCATGTATCCAGCAATTTCCTACTCAGTCAGCTTTCTATTCTAAGAGTACATACTATCCTGAGTGCTAATATTACCTCTGTACTGCACAGAATTTTGTTAGGACTTGTAATAGAGATAAAACCAAAAGAAGGTAGGAGTGAGAGGGGAGCCTGTCTTACTTACTGTGAGCCCACCAAAGGAAGAGTGAAAAACACTCTACTGTTTGCCTTCTGAGTGGCCCAATTCTAGTGTTGGAGTGGCTGTGAGAAATTGAGAGCATTATAGTTCTGATGGACCAAATTGTGAAATTTTGGAATTAATCTGGAAGCCAGAGAATCCTGTGACATCATGACTGTTGATTATAGGTTTCTTGTGCTGTCAGTCTATCCTGACCTCCACTATATATTTCTGGAATATTTTAGATTTCAGTGACCTTTAAGGATGTGGCTGTGAACTTCACCAAGGAGGAGTGGGCTTTGCTGGATCCATCCCAGAAGAACCTTTACAGAGATGTGATGCAAGAAGTCCTCAGAAACCTGGCTTTTATAGGTAATACTGATGTTTCTTTAATTAATGAAATGGAGAACTCATGTTTATTTTGGTCATTTAAGTAAAACATGAAAAGAGAATCATTTGGTGAATTATTGCAGCAGAAAATTCACCTAGGATTTGTAAAAGCATTTCTAGTTCCTACAAATTCATAAGAATTGTTTTGTTCTGCCATCTTAGGTAACAAATGGGATGAAAAGAATTTGGAAGATCAGATTGAAAATTCTGAGAGCAATCTAAGGTAGCTGTACTCACTAAAGAAATCATTGCAGGAATCTGAAATGTCATATAATTTCCAAAACAACCAAAAAATATAAACAATTTGAAATATATTTATTTTTATAAGATTTTTTTTTTACCAGAAATATATACTTATTTGTCACATTTATTTATTCTTCTCAAAGTAGTTGATATGCAAAAAGTACTATGAAATAGCATATGTGAATACGACTATTTAGATAATAGTCATAGGGAAGCTGTGTGGCAAAGGATTGTTTCTTTTCAATCTCTTTATTTTCAGGCAATTTGAACAAGTCAGCAAACCTAGGCTTTACCTGATGTTGGTAGGAATGTAAGCCTATCCTAGCCTTTACCTTATTTTGCTAGTAATGTAAGTCTGTAACCTATAAATAGAATACCATGAATGAATCAAGCATTGATAATGTTTTGGTAATTCAAAAAAAAAAAAAAAAAGGCATGTGAGAAACATCAAAGGAAATAAGATAGTGTGGGAAAAATTTCAAGGAGATTCCAATTCTTCTTCTTACCATTTTATTATTTTCTTTTTGTCTTGTAGTTTCTCCCATATTTTATTCTTTTTTTGTCTTTGAATTTTAGTGACATGCCTTGATTTTATCATTTTCTTTATGTATTTTATATTTTCTTTCTGATTACCATAGAGCTTACATGCAAAAAAAAAAAATATGTTTTAAGCTGATAATAACTTCACTTTCATGTCATATAATAAATAAACTTTTATTATTCCCCAAAATTATTGTTACTGATATCACAAGTTACATCTTTTTATACTGTGTATCTATTTATTAACATGTTTTAATAGCTATCATTATTTATTTATGTATTTTCATTCTAATTTGTTATGCATGTTTTCAGAGTGCAATCTATTTTATATTACCTGTATAGAGCACAATTTTTCATGTTGCTGGTTTTATATAAAATATTTTTAAAACAATTGTGTCTTTATACATGTACTTAAGGTATTGATGGCTAACTCATACTACCATTATTCTTATCCCATTTCCCCCTTCTCTCCCTTGCGATCTTTGTTCTATTTAAAGTTCTTTCATTCCTCTCATTCCCCCTGCCCTTGCCTTTATAAGTCAGTATCTTCATTTCAATGAGATTCCAATACTTAACCTGAGAAAAAGAAAAACTTAATAGAATAAATCTATGTGAGTGCATTTATGTGTACAAAAGACTTCATATGTCCTTCATTCCTTCATAGGCAGATCATATCTCCCTCTGGACACAAACGTGATAAGCATGAGGAAATTGAAGAGAATCTATGTGAATCTAAAAAATACAGAAAATCTCTTGTTTCTCTCAAAAGTGTTCAGACACAAATTTTAATACAAACAGGAGATGGATTTTATCAACGTGCAGTATATGGGAATGGCTTCATTTGTCTCAGCTCCATTCAAAGTCATGAAGAAACAAATACTGGTTTGCAACTCTGTGAATGTAAACAATGTGGTGAAGCCATTTCTTCTCTCACAGGTGATGAAGGAAACAAGATAAAACACAGTGGAGGTAAAACTTACAAATGCGAGGTATGTGGGAAAGCCTTTAACTCTCTTTCTTTATTTAGAAGACATGAAAGTGCTCATTCTGGAGAGAAACTCTATGAATGTAAACAAGGTGTTCTAACCTTTCCTTCACTCATGAGTCTTCAAAATCACATGTTTATGCACACTGAGACTGTATGTTTTAAATGTAAGGTATGTGGGGAAGACTTTGCTTATCCCAGTTTACTTAGAATACATCAGAGAACACATACTGGAGAGAAGCCCTATGAATGTAAGCAGTGTGGCAAAGCCTTCACTCAGTCCTCTCACCTTCACTCACATGAAAAAAGTCATACTGGAGAGAAGCCCTATCAATGTAAACAATGTGGTAAAGCCTTTTACTACACCTAATCAACTTCAAAGACATGGAAGCACACATACTGGAAATAAGCCCTATGAATGTAAGCAGTGTGGCAAAGCCTTCACTCGGTCCTCCCACCTTCATACACATGAACAATCTCATACTGGAGAGAAGCCCTTGAATGTAAGCAGTGTGGCAAAGCCTTCACTCGACTCTCTTGCCTTCACTTGCATGAACGAACTCATACTGGAATGAAGCCCTATGAATGTAAGCAGTGTGGCAAAGCCTTCACTCAGTCCTCCCACCTTCATACACATGAACGATCTCATACTGGAGAGAAGCCCTATGAATGTAAGCAGTGTGGCAAAGCCTTCACTCAGTCCTCCAGCCTTCATACACATGAACGATCTCATACTGGAGAGAAGCCCTATGAATGTAAGCAGTGTGGCAAAGCCTTCACTCAGTCCTCTACACCGATCTCATACTGGAGAGAAGCCCATGAATAATAAACAAAGCCTCATACTGGAGAGAAGCCATACTATGAATGTGAAAGCAGTGTGGCAAAGCCTTTTGTCCTCTCACCTTCATAAACATAACAATCTCATCACATGTAAGCATGCAAAAGTCCTCTCACCTTCACTCACATAAACAAACTCATACTGGAGAGAACTTATGAATGTAAAGAATGTGGAAAAGCCTATGAATGAAAGAACACATACTGGAGAGAAGCCCAATGTGGAAAAGCCTTTGCTAGATCCACTGTCCTTCACATACATGAAAGAACACATACTGGAGAGAAGCCCTATAAAAGTAAACAATGTGGAAAAGCCTTTGCTATATCTACATTCCTTCACAAACATGAAAGAAAGCATACTGGAGAGAAGCCCTATGAATGTAAACAATCTGGAAAAAAGCCTTCACTGGGTCCTCTAATCTTCAGTCACATGAACAAACTCATACTGGAGAGAGGCCCTATGAATATAAGCAGTGTGGAAAAGCCTTCACTCACTCCTCCAAACGTCAGACACATAAAAAACTCATCCAGGAAAAACCCTTATGAATGTCAAAAATTTGGCAAAGCCTGTGATACATGATGTCAACTTCACAATAGATGAAGGCATACATGAATAAAGACTTATGAATGTAAACATTGTGGAAATACCTTTGTTACATCCTCTCAGCTTTACATACGTGAAAGAGGGCAAATTGGAAAGAAGACCCATGAATATAAACAATGTGAAAATCTTTGTTACATCCAGTCTTCTCTCACGTGAATGAACTCATAGTGCAGTGAAATCTTTCTCATGAAAACAATTGGCAAAATCTGCGGTCATTATTGTTTCACTCATAAACATAAAGGAAGTTTACTGAGAAAACTCCATTGAATGCAAAATGTTTTAAATCAATATTTCATGTCATCTTCAATGAAAAAAAAGGGCTCACATGGCTGAATATATATATTGTACTGGGGATTCAGTCTGGTATTCTACCAATGAGCCACATCTCTATTCCTTTTAATTTTTTTTTTTTTTTAAAACAGAATCTTGCTGCGATTCTTAGGGTCTTGCTAAATTGCTGAGGCTGGCCTCACTAGTGATTTTTCAGCCTCCACCTCCTGAGTGTCTGGGATTAAAGGCATACACCACCAAATTGACTAAATAATTCTTTAACTATGAAAAATGTGGAAATCATTCCATTTTTCCTGTTGCCTGCAAAGCCATTTTACTCACACTCGAAAACAAACATTCTGAATGTGGGGGATTTGTTACATCAGGTCGGCTTCATATTCCAGCCCTATTGTTCTTCTCATATGAAAATACTCATGAAGAGAATCCCTGGGAATGTGAGAAATGTGGGCAATCATCTCATTTTCCCAGTTCCTTCCAAAGAGAGCAAGATTCTTGTTGAAAGTTTCATGGCAAAATGAATAAATCCCATGCACGTAAAAAAAAATATAAAGTGTTCAGATGTTTTAGTTTTGTTCGGTTGTATAAAAGAACTCATACTGTGGAAAGTCCTGTAGATAAGCAATGTGGGCAGTATTCAGCTTTCACAGTTTTCTTTAACGTCAAAAAAAAAAAAAAGATTCATATCAGGGAAAAATCTTTTGTTCTTTAAAAAAATGTGGTAAAACTTTCAAATTTTTAGGTCTCTTTAAACAAAATGGAAGAACTCATATTGTAGAAAGACTTGTATGTAGAAATGTGGTGAGACCTTCAGTTGTTTTAGGTCCAGTTAGACTTGTTCAGACTTGAGGGATTTTTAAATATTTCATTTCATTTTTATTTATTTATTTTGGAAACAATGATTCAACCCAGAGATGCTTAAGTAATGAGACAGATACCAGTCATTTTTAATTTTTTTTCAATGTTCAGACATGTTCTCACTGGATTGCTTAGGTACTAATTTGACAAGGCTGGCTCTGACTTTGTGATCCTGCTGTCTCAGCCCTGATATAGTCATGCACTGCCTTCAGCACACAACCTGTGTTTTGAGCAAACCACCACACCTGTATAAAAATGTTATTTGCCTTTATTTCTCCTTTGACTATTTACGGGTAAAGAAAATGCACCCTGGAATGGACATGAGCTTTGAATCAGCATGAAGATATGAAAGTAACCTTTTTTTTCTGGGTTAAATCTTTTGTATTTTTAGATTCAATTTTTCTTTTTAATTTTTTTTTGCATAAATTGTCAATTCTCACATATTATGACATAATCTTATTTACACTATGGTTGTGTGTGTGCGTAAAATCTAGTAAGTAGTATAATTTTTACATGGAATTATGTTATGTAAAAGTTTTCTACATTTGTAGTTCAAATGTACTAATACTTATTTTCACCATTTGAATTCCCTTTTAGAGTTTTTCATCTCTCTACCCTTTTTAAGTACATTTTCTCTAATATTGTTCATTCTTTTTTTTTTTTCCAATAAAGGCCTTAGGATAAAATTGGTATTCTAAAATTTTTGTCTCATAATTTAAAAAACTTTTTTCCAATCATCTTATGATTTTATATATGTTGTGACAAAATAAAGATTGTAAGAAGTTTTATATCTAATTTATAGGTTCATAGTATGGAGAAGAAACAGAAAAGAAAATCATTATTAACATCATCATCAACATCTCAGTCATTATCACATCTGGAGTGCTTGAGCCCTGAGCCCCACCCATATCCCTTTTTGTTTTTTTATTTGATAGAGGATCTTGCTAAGTATTTTCCAAAATCTTCACTATGTTCCTGTGGCTGGGTTTGAACGTGCAATACTGATGCTATAGTTACCAATAATACACACATAGTTTATCATGCCCAGCAGCACCTGGATGTTTTTTGAAATCCTGGTGTAAATCAAAATGTGCTTTGTTTGTGTATAGTTTCCAGGTGTTAACTGATTTAGAAGCAAGAATTTGTAGACTCCATTCAGTGTATTTAAGGTTGACATCAAAATTTTTAAAGATAGGCAAAAAATTCATATAGTTAAAGAAAAAAATCCCTCCCCTTGGAGGTTAGAATAACAACAGTAGGTATTATGATTCCAGAAGTTAAAAGTTTCACAACCTACAACTTCAGCTTAGCAAACAGCTTAGATTCCAAAACTGATTCATCCCTATTAAAATGTAAGCCCTTAAAAAAAAAAAAAAAAAGAATATATCTGTATATGTAGACATGTCTTTAGAAAGAATCAGGTAATATTTGAAGCAGCCTTAGTGTTTCCTTTAAATCGGTCTGGAAAGAACCATTGTATTAGCTTCACGGAAAGGATTAGCCGGCTTCTTGGTCTAAGGCTAACGCGGTGATGATCATTTGTCTAAGGCTAGAAAGGAACCAACGGGGTGTAAACCATAAGAGAGAAGGAGGCGATGGGGGCTTTTCCTGGCAGTTGGGTAGCTAACATTCAAGGGATTCTCAGAAAATGACACCATGGCAGCCTTTCTTGTCTTTTTTCTTTCCGAGTTGGTTCTGGTGAAGGAGGACATTCTTGCTCTTGCAATTTCCTTATAAGCCGGACAAGTTCATGAAAAGCCTGATCTACGTTCATCCTCATCTTTGATGATGCCTCCATGTGTGTTACTTTATTTTATTTTATTTTAAAGGGTGATGATTAGTGCTTTTTTTTTAAAAATCATTTTTAGATGTTGATGGACCTTTATTTTATTCATTTATTCATATGTGGTGCTGAGAATTGAACCCAGGGCCTCACACATGCTAGGCAAGTGCTCTACCACTGAGCCACAACTCCAGCCCATGTGTGTTCCTTGAAATCGCCGTGCTCACCGCTGTCCTTCCTCCTGTGTTACCTGTCTTTGATGACCCAGGTCTGCTTTATTGCCGATTAAAAATCCCTGGAAACTAAGCCGGGCGCAGTGGCGCACGCCTGTAATCCCAGCACTTTGGGAGGCTGAGGCAGGAGGATCGCGAGTTCAAAGCCAGCCTCAGCAATGGCGAGGCACTTTGCAACTCAGTGAGACCCTGTCTCTAATAAAATTCAAAAAAGGGCTGGGGATGTGACCCAGTGGTCGAGTGCCCCTGAGTTCAATCCCCAGTACCACAAAAAAAAAAAAAAAAAAAAAAAAAAAATCCCTGGAAACTCATCACGATCCTTTACGCTGAGAATCTGTCTTTGAAACGTGGAGATGTCTTCAAAACTGCCTCTATCTGTGACGGAAAAGACCAACCGAAAACCTTCGCCAGTCCTTGTCTACTGTTCCCTCATGGCACCAAACTCTTCGTGTCCCGCTGTATCCGAAATATCTAGGCGGGCTGCTCTGTCATCGATCACACACTGCTTCGTGCAGGAATCGTCAATAGGTGCATCATAATCTGTTACAAAATAGGACTGGAACAGCACTGGGCGCGTGGTGGCGCACGCCTGTCCTCCCAGCACTTGGGAGGCTGAGGCAGAAGAATTACTTTTTAATGTGTTGATGTATATTAACCTCCTTCAAGATCTAAGAGTCTAGAATGAAACTGATAATCATAAGAACATGAATTCACATTTTACATTCCAAACATTTATTAGTCCACTTTAAACTTTGAAGTCTACTTGAAAAAGTTTATCGTAGATAACTTATGTTGAAAACAGGGTTGGAAAAACTATTTACATATTTAAGGGTGCCGGCCATAGAGGCTCACCCTTGTAAGCCCAGCACTTGGGAGGCTGAGTCAGGAGGATTGCGAGTTCAAAGGTGGCCTCAGCCACAGTGAGGCATGAAGCAACTCAGTGAGGCCCTGTGTCTAAATAAAATACAAAAAAGGGCTGGGGATGTGGCGCAATGGTCGAGTGCCCCTGAGTTCAATCCCAGGTAAAAAAAAAAAAAAAAAAAAAAAAGAACAAACTATTTATTTCTATTAAAATCTCATGATCTAATAAACATTAAACAATGAGCATTATGAGAATTTTATTTTTAACAAATAATTTAAGATTCCCATCTTTGCATCAGGAACCAACTAAGGACTTTGACAGGGTTACAAAGGCTGTCAAAAATGGCATGGTGCTCATGTGAGCGTTTTCTAGAGCACCAAGTCACATTACAAAAGGAAAGAGCTGGGAGGGGTGAGGTTTTGCCATCCACACATGCACAGTCATATTTATGTGCACTTATATGCAGGTTCAATTCCCCCTTTTCTGTATATACTCTCCCTACTGCAGTTATTCAATCCTCACTATGTAATGCAACTATTGAATTTTTTTTTTTATTTTTCTCAGAATGTGCTGCCCACTAGTCCTTCTCAAAACATCAATTCTTATTTTATGACTTCACAATTGAATCTTTTGTGTCTTCCTATAGCTTCATTACACATTGCATATGTTAGTGTAGGCATTTCCATGTCAGCCTTATATGTCAGTTGATGACACTGGTATCACCACACTGTCAATAGTGCTTGTTCCATGTCTCATTTGTTGTGTTGTATGTAGGCACATTAGAGAGCATTAAAAAATATTGTCATTTGTATGTATTGTTTGGAGAACATTCTCAAAATATATGTTGCCATATACTTAATTGAATTTTCTTTTTCTTTTCTTTTTCTGGTGTAGGAAACCCAATCCTGCCTTGTGCATGCTAGGCAGGCATGTTAGCACTGGGCACCCCTTTAGCTCAGGTTGTGAGTTTGCTGCATCTGTGTGTGGAGCCCACTGGTGACCACGTCAGTAGATGCCACTCTACAGGTGTTTCCTCTACGTTTGAAGCTAGTCCCTTTTTAAATGTCTTTTATAGCCATGAATTTTAAAAACTAACATCCAACTTAGCTCTTCTCCCCAGGATTAATACTTAGTTGGAATATGCTAGAAAACCCAGGCTTCATTTCTCTCTGTATTTAGGGTACCTCAGTAGCTTTGTGAATATTATATTATGGTTTTCTTAATCCACAGTGTGTGAACAAAGTCCAGGTAAGGAGGGTCTCTGTCTAATGTTCTAATGTAGTGGCACCCCCTTCTGCATTTAAGAATTTTAAATAAGCTTCTCCAGAAACCCTCCCAATATTTTTTTAAAACAGAATGTCAGGAAAAGTTTTTGCAAAAATCTCTATGTGAGTTAGTATGCAGACTTTATGGTGTTTCTTCTGCTTCTGTGGTAAAGCCTGGAAAATGTCTGAATAATCTTACAAATGACACACAAAGAACTTTTCAACAACAACAACAACAACAACAACAAAAACTTTATGTAGACTTTTTTAAAAATGTAAATGTCACCCCTCTTCCACTGTGTCTAAAAATCAACAAACTTCCAAAATCGAGGTCCAGAAATTTTAAGGGATATCTTTCTGAACCCTGCAACCCATAAGTCTACTCACTAAAATTCCGTGGATCTCCAGCCTTATCTGAATTACATAACTAATGAAGCCTCCACTAGAAAAAGATCCCAGATCGTAGTCATGAATTCTTGTTTTAACATTATACAGCAGGGTCTCTGATGGGAATTCAGAAGCAGAGGTTTCAAGGTTCTCAATTTAGACCTGAAACCTTCTTCCCCAACAGCCACGAACCAAGTGAAGTCCACAGTGGGAGCAGAAGCTCGGAGGTAGCCAGATATCATGAAGGCAAAACCCCTCTTGTTCCTATTGCAAATACTTTTCCAGAAGTCCTTCTTTCCAGTGCTTGTCCTGTGATGCAGGGGGGTCCTGCATGTTGCTGTAAACTTCTGTGGGTCTTTCCTGTGCTCTGCTGTGATCATTCTGCTCAGCAGACCTGGACAACACTGCTCCATGGGACTCTTATGGACGGTGAAACAGTAGGCACTTGCACTGATTCCCATTTGCTCTTGAGCCTGATGAACTTCTTTGCCACAACCACCCAGTCATGCCTTGATTTGCACTGTCATCTTCTTACCTGCACTGCCTCACCTTAGATTTTCCATAGTTTTCTGCACTCAAGTTCCTCCTACTGTACAGACTTTTTGGCCATCCAGGACCATGTCCCCACTTCTAGGGGCACACCACCTCCTGACTGCCCCTAATCTGCCCAGGGTTGCCCAGTTGTACGCTGTGGGTAGGGTGTCTCCTCCTGCTGTGGAGTCTTGGTACACTTAAACCCAGGGTTGCACAGGTGTGTGCCGCAGGCTGGGTGTCTTCTCCTGTTCTGTGGAGCCATGGTACTCTCTGCCCATATGTTGGGTATCCTGTCAAGAGAGAGAGGGTGGCCTCCAGACGAGAACTTGCATTTTGATCTGCTGTAAGAGTGTGATTTATGTGACCTCCATTGACCTGTCCTGTGCCCCATGTGGGGAAGACTCTGCAGGTGGCCCAGGCAGTATTATGCTTTCTGGAACATGCTGCCAGGAGGAACTGAGTTCATGTAATCTGTGATATATAATTTGTTTTTTGTTGAAATCTGAGGAAACCACAAATTACATTCAGCTAATCATGAGTCCACCAAGTAGGAAAGGAATTTGGGATGAAATTTTTTTTTTTTTTTTTTTTTTTTTTTTTTGTCTTTCTTAGTAATGTTTTATTTGAATAGTGCTTTTTTGATATTTCACATTCAAACTTTTTTCTTTGCTTTGATTTGGGATAATTTCTTTGAAAACATATTGTTCATGCTAAGGGATTCACTGACCTGTACTTACAGTATTCAAAGCATCCTGAGCAAAACCTCTTTCACAATCTATTCAAGTTTCATAGATCTCTGTAGGAGTTCACTCTTGTAGTGTACATCAGTACAGTAACCAGACTCCTAAGAGGGCTACAAAATCTCCTGCAGAGCCCTGCCTACCACTTCTGGGCAATAATGTTGATATGTGTCATCGCTGGTGAAATGCAACCTTCTGATGAATTTGGGTGAGTAGCTGAAAGAGTAAGGGAGAAGTACAATAATTTAATGAGAAATAAATTTTATTTGCCATACTGAAGACATGACTTTGGAGCCAAACATCTTAACAACTATCCTGCTGGACCTTGAGTCACATACTTTCCTTCAAGTATGCAGTGTCTGATAGACTTTTGTAGTATGATGGTTTGTTGAATAAACAGAAGAATATGAATAGGTTTTACTTAATGGCATAGAGTACTAGAAATGTTGAATACCTACAGCAGGGTTAAAATTCCAACCCTTGTTATAATTTTATAAAAGATTGTGAAATTTTCAAACTAGTTATGAATCACCAGTGCAGTGGCACACACCTGGAGTCCCAGTTACTTGGGATGCTGAAGCAGGAAAATTGTGATTTTGAAGCCAGCCTCCACAGAAGAAAAGCACCAAGCAATTCAGTGACACCCTGTCTCTAAATAAAATATGAAAGAATGCTTTGGATGTGGCAAAGTGTTTGAATGCCCCTGAGTTCAATTCTCAGTACTTTCCACAAAAATGTATATAAATCAAGTTTATTTTAATAAACTATGATGGATGGATGGATGGATGGATGGGCCTGTCCATTATAGTGTTTTTATTTTTGGATTCTCAGGCATGGTTTGGCAGTGCAATAACTGTCTAAAATTAACAAAACAATAAAGAACAGTTATATGGATTTTAAAAAATAATGATATAGCAATGGCAATGAAGGTCAGATTCCTGCTTTAGGAACCCTCAGTAATTGATGGTCATCAAAATTGAGCATTATTTTCTTATCATGAAGAGGTTGTGAAACCCTCTGCAGTGTAGAAGTCTCTGAAGGTGCTAAGAGTGCTTGTTTTTTCAGAGGCTTTTGATGGAGTAATTTCATATGGAACTCCCTGATTTATAGATGACCTCATTGGGATGATCACGTGAGACTTATGAGTGAGGCACGTGTGCGGCCTGGGTTCGATCCTCAGCACCACGTAAAAACATAAATGCATTGCATTGTGTACAATTAAAGTAAATAAATAAATATTTTAAAAAAATGTTCTGAGAAGCACATCAGATTTTAGATGAATTGTAAGTTTCCACACACCTTGTTTTAACATACCAATAATTTTATGAAGTGATTTAATTAGAGATTCATGTTGTTTATTTTTTTTATTTATTTATTTATGCTAATGAGGATTGCCACGACCAACACAGCCAAACTAGCAGGTTTCAGCAAGGAGCAATGGGATATTTTAAGAAATAAAGTTTCATGCACACAGATATTGAAGATAAAATGGCTGGGTAGGGTGAACTGCTGCTTTGTGATGGAGCACAAGTCTAAAGAATTACTGCAGCAATCTTCATTATATATGTCTCATTAATCATAAAAGACTATGCAAGCATTATTCTTTGTATTCATGAAAGTTACAGAGTTAGCAACGGTATGCAGCTACTTCCTCAGTTTTATTCTATAGTTGCAATGAGCAATAGTAGGAGAATGGTGCAGCTTTCAAGAAAGTCCATTGTTTAAAGTTGTTAACTTTATGCATTTATATATACACACTAACTTTATACATACACATTCTTTATATATTTGCATCCAATCAGTGACTCCTGTTCATAGCATAGAATTAGACTTTGTTTTGATTCTGTCTGATGATTTCTATCTTTGGATATAATTGCTCAGTCAATTCACACTTAATATTACTGTTAATATAGTTAGGTATATGTCTGTGCTTTCACATTATTCTGTTTTCATATATATATATATATATATATATATATATATATAAATTTCTCTATCACTCTTTACACTGTGTTTTTTTGTTTGTTTGTTTGATTGATTGTTTTACTGAGGATTGAGCCCAGCAGTGCTCTAACACTGAATTACAACCCCTCCTATTTAAAAATTTATTTTGAGAGAGGGTGAGGCTAAGTTGCTGAGGCTGGTTTAGAATTTTTGATCCTCCTAGCATGGTTTGGTCCACCATACCAGGCTACAACCCCATTTTTGTTTTGTTTTGTTTTTGTTTGTTAACAAGGAATTTCTTCAACATTTTTTTCACTTTTTTTTTTTTTTTAACGTTTTGGCTTAAATATGAGTCATCATGTGTGAGAAATATGCTCACTTGTCCAAACCCAAAGATGGCCTTGTTTGAGACCTGGCACCTTCTACAAATTAAGGCAGTGTTAAGACCCCCTTCAATCCTCAATTCTTGAAATCAAGTCAGAAGGATTTCAGACATGTTGCTCAGTAATAGGCATGAGCTTTTTGAAGGGCTAGGGACACTCTATAGGGAGAAAGTGGCCTGTGAAAAAGGTCAAAAATCTCTCCCTATATTAGGGGCCGGTTAATAAACCCCTCTTACTACATGGTGGTTTATGGCATGGGTTTTTTGCCCTTCAGTTCAGGTAATCTAGAATGGAGTTGCCTCTGCTTATCACATTCCCCACCGGTCTCATAGGGGTATACAAACCTTTGTTCTCCTTTATAATCTGCCATCTCTGTGTTTGATTGAGAAACCAGAAGGCAGAATCGATGAGACTGACTG
This sequence comes from Tamias sibiricus, assembly GCA_025594165.1. NCBI lineage: Eukaryota > Metazoa > Chordata > Mammalia > Rodentia > Sciuridae > Tamias > Tamias sibiricus. The sequence goes on along the minus strand of CM046667.1, from coordinate 3,849,547 downwards.
CCAGCAATGACTGGCCCCACCATTTCCCAGGGGGTGTGGTAGGACAGTGAGTTTACACCAGCAATCCATCCTGTTGAACACCCAACCTGAGGGGCATATTATACCCTGACCTGGAGTTTTACCAACTGCCATGCAGTACCTGCCAACCTCATGTGTGCAGGCCTGGGGATGCCCCTGGTAACAGGCAGGAGGAGGGGTGATATTGAAAGCTCTAAAGCTCCTCCTGGGGGGTTTGGCTACAATTTGTAGGACAAGCGGTCACCTGGAGACCTAGGTTTCTCTGCACTAGGCCT